>JADLZN010005227.1:301350-666467 GCA_018155175.1 Sinocyclocheilus anophthalmus | reverse complement strand
CATCCACCTGTGAGGTGGATGGATTATCTCGGGCAAGGGAGAAGTGCTCACTAACACAGATTTAAACAGATTTGTGAACAATATTTGAAAGAAATAGGCCTTATGTGTACATAGAAAAAAGTTTTAGATCTTTGAGTTCAGCTCATGAAAATGGGGGCAAAAACAAAAGTGGTTGCGTTAAATTCTGTTCAGTGTAATTACATTTATGAATGTTTTTAATGAATGGATTTTATAATGATACAAATAGCAATGTGTAACATTTTTACCATATTTAGTGCAACACTTATATTTGTTCCGCGCAAAATATTTTTCCACTAAATGTTTGGATTTCTAAAATTAATGTGCACTGATTTTTCTAGAATAACTCTTGCTGCCGAATTATCCACTAACCTAGTTTATGATACATTTTTGTGATAGATTATAAATATACATAGGCCTATAGTTTTACTATTTATGTTATTTTATAAAAAAAAAAAAAAAAGTAGTTAAACTTCACTGGTATCGTATCGGTATCGGCCAATACCAAATCCTAGATATCGGAATATTCCTAGGGGTGACCAAGGCGGATCGGAGCTCCTGGGCTACGTTTTCACCGCTCTGAATGTTGTGTCATGCAAATGTGTGTTTATGTTAAATTGTGTTTTTATTTATAAATTATTATACAGTGAACGCAATGATTTTTTGCAAAGATAGGCAATCTTGCCGCATCCATATTTCCATTTATTATTACGAGGACTAAAAAAAGAAAGGACTATGGTCAGAGTGAAACATTTGAATTTCCCTTAAAAAGATATTTCCTAAAAAATTAATTAATAAAAGTACAAAAAAGTGATGAAAAAAATTGACGAGAGAAAAGTAGTTTTGATAATTGGTCACTCAATGGCAGTGTTGTTGTTTTTGAAATTTGAAATCTTTCAGGGTATTCAGTGGTCTTTCTGCAGGAGTCAGGTTGTTTGTTTTTTCTTGGGTACCAGGTTTGGAAGCCAAATGTTTTGTAGTTTAATGTTTCACGATTGGTTGCATGTTTTGTTCTGGTCATTCACGTTTTTCTTTGATTCGTGGGAGATAATAGTATCAGGCATTTTGGCAGTGCATGCAGGACACTTTTTGACCAGTGCTGGGCAGGGAAAAAAAATGCTATCCGTGTTGGAAAAATGTGGTCTCTTAAAGCCTGCCTGCTGTGTTCTATTTCCACCTGGAAAAAAAGAAGGTTGACTCAGTCCAGCCAGCTTTTGCAATTTGTCTTTCGTATTCAGTCACTCACTAGCACTCTCTCACTTCTCTCATCTCGCTCTCGCTGCTCTCTCTCTCCTCTCTCGCTCTGTTCTTTTTTGCTTGCTACAAAGGGGAGTATCAGTACGTATGACCGCTTTGTCACTATTCTAACTTAATTGTACCCACAGTAGTTAAGTAGGGGCCAATGTTATTCTTAGAAGTAGTACCTTGTGAGAACAGCACAGTATGTGAATACCTGGAGGGTCCCCCCCTGACAATTAAATCAAATTTCTAATTACAATGATGGATGCCATGCCACAATTACGGATCGTTTTTCAAAGCGGGGCAGGGCACAATCCAATTAATTAATCGTTCAAAGTCCACATATGTTATTCTGCAGGCTTAAGATGTTTTTTTCCTTTCTACATGTTATCTTATCTTCTACAGGGTTTTTTCCATGGTTTTTTAGATATAACATTATAATTACCCTTAAGATTGTATTTTTTTTAGAATTCTTTTAAAGAGAAGACAACCAAATCGAGTGGTATTTGGACATTTGAAAGCGTAATACCTATAAAACGCAATAAAGGTTTTTTCAGTTTAGGTTAGAGTTGTTTTCAAAAAAGGGGGGCTTGTTTATTTTCATATAAAAAATACGGCATGCAGTTGCATCAAAACAATGGTATTAACACATCATTCAATGTAAATTGTGATAATCGTAATTAATAATCGCAATTACAATTTCAAGGGAATAATCGACAATTATGATTTTTGTCATAATCGTGCAGACCTAGAATATGGTGATTAGGGCTGCACAATTAATTGAAATCACGAATAAATCCTTTGGTTTAGTGCGATTTATGAAATCTCAAAAACTGTTGTCAGTGAAATACGGCTAATGTGATTAGTAGTAAATATTTGAGTCGCTTATAACGTGCATTTGAAAAACAAACATGCATCAAACATCTTTCCAAACATGAGAAGCATTTATGAACTTCTTGTCCAAAAGACAACATTTAATAACATGTTTTTACTCCAAACTCACTTCATAATGTCAGTCAGATGTTTGAAATAAAATCATTTTATGAGTTGATGTGGCGTCTTATACAGAATAAAGCACACAACATATTATTTCATAGTATTCTATGCAGTGATAAAGGCTATGTCAATTAGCATTGCATTATAAATATAAAGTGATTTCTGTGTAATATCATTGCGCCTGCTGCAAACCCATAGTATGGCAGCAAAGTTCCTTGATTATAACTATGAGAGTATAGTTCCTAGCCATATCAGCCTAGAAAATCCCAACTTTTCATTTTCCGTCGGTCTTAGTACACAATGTAAGATGTTGAGTCAAGTTTTAAATAGGAAAAATATAGAAACTCTTTGGTCATTTTTGAGCGAGATGCTAACGGTCTAATCAGATTCAATGATCTATGCTAAGCTACGCTAAAAGTGCTACCACCAGACCCGGAAATCGCCCGAATGGATTAGAAAACTGTAAAACTCAACTGTTTAACTCTAGGGGAGTTGGTAAATGAGCCTATTTTCAAAAATAGTGGCTTGTTCCTTTAAGTAAAATCAGCAATGTGTTTTAATCACAACACATAGTGCTTTTCAGAGCTCACTCTGGGACTATCACACATCACGAGGTAAACAGCCAAGGTAGTGTAGAACAGAAGAGTTTGTTCTGTACTGAATTGTCACAGATTGTCCAAATGAGTAGAGAAATGTTCGAAATGGTTAGTTTGGTATCTGCTGAATATCTATTGTAGTCTTGTCTAAAACTAGGCTTTTTTTATTGTGAACCCTCTTTCAGTAAACACCACCTTTACAGAAATGTTTACCACAGGTACAGCCTGCTCTGTGCATTGTTATGCACATGCTGTGCACAGACCCCGCAAATAAAGCACGTGACGTTTAAAGCATGCGTGCAGCACGTGCATAACAGTCCTGAACGCAAGCTGTACCGGTGGTCAATAAGAATAAAGCGCAGATATGCTGTTCTAAATGGACGTCGGGAACGGGATATTGTTAGACAGCCCGCTCCCATTCAAATTACAGCAGAGTTACCGACTTTTAATCCTTTTAATTAAGGAATTTAATCCTGCGGCGCAAAAAATCTGGTCCGGTGCCGTGGGAATGCAGACCTCTATAGTGGAGTTATCTGGGAACCCTCTTATGTAGAGAATGATGTTCTGCTGATCATGTGATCTTCACATTTTATTCAAAAGCTCTATATATTTCTTTGTGTGCACTTTTTTTAATTAGGGCAAAATTAATGAGAATGTAAAGTTTTTATTTTCTGTGTATTTAAGTGTAGCTTTATGTAGGAGACCTCAGTCCTCCTGTTAAGAAATGTGTTTCAGATGAGCTGTGCTGGGCTAAAGTTCTGCTCAAGAGGCATCATGCTCTTCTGTACATCACATATGCCTATATTTACAGCGTTATTTTGAGAGCGCACCTTATTTACGACCATGGCATGTGCACTGCTGAAAAGTATTGCTCTTATTGCAGGAAATGAGGGCCGCAGGTAACAGGATCCTTTTCCTGTGTTAAATTCTGTTCAAACACGCACACACTCATGTCTCTTTCATTACTTTACAAAGCACATAAGAGAATGATAACAACACAGATACCACAGACTGTATAAAATTGACAGTATCAAGTGCAAAATTAACTACTCTTTCTCTCTTTGACACTCTGTAGCTTATAGGGCCTAAATGTGTAAAGAACAGTCTCCGAATGTGATTTTACCTGCAAACGTCTATATTTCCATATACTTTTAGAAAGTATGCAAATATAGCTGCTAGGGATGAAAAGATTCACTCAACTCACGATTTTTTTTAACAAAATGAGATCGAAGACATTATACAGTAAATGAAAATGTGTTCTTTTATTAGGCTATTGCTGCACGTTTATTTGTGAAATTGAAATAAAACACTATAATAATATACTAACTTAGCACTTGCATATTATTGCTCTTTTGTTGGTTTGATTGCTTCTGTTGTACTCATTTGTAAGTCACTTTGTATAAAAGTGTCTGCTAAAATAATAAATGTAAATGTTAAATAACAAAACTAAATTGAAATTTTAAAACAAGCCCCAAATCAAATACATAAGTAACACAAATAAAAGAAATCTCTTCATATAAACAAACTAAGGCTTTGTCTGTGCTCTTTCCATTTAAAATTAGAAACAACCACTGCATTTTAATCATGATCCAAACAAAGATTCTGCATACATGCAACATGAGCAGTTTTAGATTGGATAATTTCGAAATTTGAAGCAAAAACAGCATGATTTGACTTCAGTTTTGTGAAACTAAACATAAAAATATCTGCATGAAACAGAAAACAGCAGATTAGCTGAACGAGACGCAGATTCACTCTCCGCCAACAGGCAGCGCTTAAAGCATTTTTTTTTGGTTTCCGCTGTAAACAAAGCAGCGCTGCACTTATGAACTTTAATATGCATTATACAGAGGCAAGATGAAAAGAAAAAATACCATCTAAACTTTTCTAAAGACAGTAAGTTCCCCTCAGACATACATTCATATAAACTCCTACCACTAATTGAATCGTGATTTGTTTAGCATCTCAGCTGATTTGAATCGTCACATATTTAAATCGCTTTTCAACCAGCTCGCGGTTAATCGTTACATCACTAATAGCTGCAAAGGATTAAAAAAAAAAAAAAAAACTTACCCATTAAAAAAAAATTCATTTTTTTTCTTTGAAAAAATGTATACTTTTTTAAAGTTTTTTGTTGGTATAATTCTAATACTTTTATAGCGGGAGGCATTACATTGATCAGAAGGAGACATTAGGCATTTAAAGACATTTATAATATGTTCCGTGGCTCAGGGGTAGGAATTGGTTAGTAGCGCAAAAGGTTTTGGAGTGCGATTCTCACGGGACCACATAATGGGAAAAAATGTATAGCGAATGCACGGTCGCTTTGGATAAAAGCGTCTGCTAAGTGCATAAATTATTATTATTAATTATTATAATATTAATGTTAAATAGTATGTTCATCAAATATTCCACAAAAATATTAAACCACACAGCTGTTTTTAATATTGAAGGTAAGAAAAGTTACTCGATCAACATATATGTTTCTAGAATGATTTCTGAAGGATCATGTGACACTGAAGACTGGAGTAATGACTGCTGAAAATTCAGCTTTACTATGACAGGAATAAATGACATTGCAAAAAGTTTTTTTTTTTTTTTTTTTTTTAAGTTAATTAATATATTCCTGAATATGTTGCATATTTTGGTCAAAATAAATGTAGCCTTGGTGAGCATAAGAGACTCTTTCAAAAACATTTAAAAAAATCTTACAAACCCCAAACTTTTGAATGATATAGCCTCTTATTCTTTTGATTTAAATACATTAAAATGAAAAATAAACATGTGAATGTCTAGACACTTGTTCGGTATAATTAGGCTGGTTTTGGGTTCACCTGACCATGATCGGATACAGTTTTTAGGAGACGATTACATAAGATGCTAATTTATATACAAAATAATCATTGTGATTACATTTTGAGGTGATGTATTGCTGTGGGCCATTAGTGTTTGTCAGTGATTGTAGATAAGTCCATGTCAGCCTTTAGAGTTCAACCTCCACTAGTTTACTGGTATACTGAGTTACTGATCTACATTGAGACCGACTGAAACTTTGACCTTTTAAGCAAACAAGTTTCCCCTCCCTAGAGAGACCTTCACCCCATGTTTGTGTGCACATTGATTAGTAGATCAATGACAATTTCTTTAACTACACACTAGGGTTGCTGACGGTGACGGAAATTTTCCCACCGGTTAATCGATGTGTGACAACACCGGTAATACCGGGATCACTGCGCATTTTACTTTCACTTTAGAATTAGCGGCAGTACGGCGTCAATTGCTTGAATGCAACAACAAAATACAACGTCAAACTCACTTTAGCCTATATATAAAACATAGAACTTTTTATTAACAAAACAAATAAAAATACACCATGCTATAAGGCAGGCTATGCCTAATATAAAATAACAAATAACTTGCATAAAATTTAATAGGTATACAAAACTGGAAATAAGTAAACATCTATAATATATAACCAAATAAATAAGACGAATGTCAACGAATGTCAAATAAAATAAATAAGTGGCACAGTTTAAATAAAGTAAAAATCAGCAAACAATCGCCCCTGCCCCCCCCCACCCCACCAATTAAATAAGAAACGAATGTTTTAAAACTGTCCAAAAATTCCCCCCCGCCCTACCCCCCTAGATCATAAACAGCAAAACCCCGTACAACAGGCCTTTTCTTCAAAATCCAAAATATTGCCAAACAGGTGCTTTTGCATCTAGTTTAGAAAACTTAAATCATCAGAGATATCTTGTCTGTCTCGCCTAACCTCATGTCAGTCAGCTCGATCACTCTCCTCATGGGAGAAGAAATGAAAATCTCGAATCTGATCTGTGATGCGACTGTAATTCGGCATGCTGCATTGAGCAGCCGATTTCAGTTTTTAATTGTAGTGTCTGTTGTTCTTTTACTGAACTAAATGATTTTTAATACTGTAAAAAATCAAAACGACGGTGGGGGTCAGTGACGCGATGGGCAAGTGACGTAACCGGTGTTGCGGCTTAACACCGGTATCACCGTCAGCACCGTCTATCGCGGTAAGCCTACTACACACACGGGGACCTGCATAAACACACCTAAGCCTTGCATATTGACCTTTTCAACAATTTGGCAATGATTTTTAAGGAGGCATAAGGCAGCGGTGGATGGCAGCACATAAGTGTATGATGGCGTTTAGTACATGTTGAGGTGTGCTGTCGAGTACTACGCAAGCTATCACATGAGCTTTTTAAAAACCTATGGACCCAAATTAGGGTTGAGAGATGACAGGAATGTTTTGGTCCAGAACATGAAGTGCTGAGCTTGAGAGTCTTATGCACATATATGCACACACACGGTCACACCGATTCTTCCTGTTTAATTATTATATTTGTGAGTTACTCGACCAGTGTTTATTGTATAGTAATATCCTGTGTGTTCTGTTTACGTCAAAGGCGAATCAGAGCCTGCCTAGCAACCACATCATAAACCCCTGTGTGGCACTCTTTATTATCTGTCCTGTCTCTTTCTCACTCTCTCTCTCTCTATATATATTTAACTGTCTGTCTCTCACACGCTTCACATAGATTCTGCTTCATCCTGTGCATGGCTCCATCTAGTATTATTATTAGTATTATTATCAAAATACTAATTGAACTTGAAACTTATTTGGTAACTTAATAGGGCATGTATAAATAAATAGCATGATTTATTTGATAATAATCATTGGCCCAGGAAGGTTGTTAATATATAACACCTGGCAAACCCAAACTGGACATGCTCAGACATGAAATGTTCACCTTAATCTTGTGTGTAGGTGGGAAAGTTGGTAAGGGTGTGGTTGTCGCTGTGGGGTAATGATGGCACCAAGGCTGGGAGGAACTCTACCTACCTTCGGGCACCCCCTGTCGGGCTCCCACTATTCGGACCTGGCATTCCCGTTTCTTTTTTTTTTTTTATTTTTTTTTTACAATGAAACTAGCCGCATTCACTGCCCCCAGACGCCGCTTCTGTGCAGAGAGCTCTGAAAGCGGCGGCATTGTGCCCCCACCATCATTGTTAGGTCAGACAAAGCCTTTATCAAACCGTTTGGGCACTGCTTATGTGCACCCAGGGGTCACCAAGGCTTCAGGCAACCGTACAACCCACTGCTTTCCGCAATGAGCCCTTGTTAAGGGGATTACTTTGAGAATTTTTTTTTGGTAATTGGTTTTCTTGCAGGGGAAGGGTTCCACGTCCAGGTCTCATCATTAGTGACATGGGAACAAGGTAGGAGTTTTTCATTGGTAAGATTTTGTCCGCGTCGTTTGTAGGTTCTTTATGGGCTTTTTTTTTTTTCGGTATGAGATTGTTGGTCCCGACGTTATGACATTACAGCCAAATATTCACATTTGTTGTTTTTCACTTTGCGTACCATCTTTGTGTCCCATTCCGCCTCCCCCAGTCCCACCCAGCACCTCTAAAATTGGTTCTTGTTTATATTAGGATACGCTGGTGTAAAATAAAACTTTTCTATGAACACAATATAGCAGCTTGTTCTTGAGCAAGACTACAGATCTAGCGCAACAGTATAAGGGTTTATTATTTTTTATTTGCTTGTTTACTAAAAAGAAGAAGAAAAATTAAGACGGACATCTTATGAACCTAAACGCACCCAAGCGAGCAGCACAAAAAAGAAAAATTACAGTTGATTTATTTTTAGTATATAATCATGTATCACTTCCAACCGTCACCCTATGAATAATTTTATTTAAATCATATTTTATACTTTCATATCCATCACTTTGCATTTAATAATAACCACACTTCTGAAGCAAAACGAGTGTTCTGACTTATGCTTTGTCCGAAATCGATACTACATGCTCCGATTCTGAACGAAAGTTCCATGAGCCAACCAGCTAGGAAAGCTCCGAATGAGACGCAGATGTCTCTCGTCTCTCATAAATGTCAGGAGGCTTGTGTCTGCGAAACAGTTTACAGTGGTTTCCCGGGTCCCCCTAACCCCCCGGCTGGTTTTAAACCAAAGCCCAGCGCCTTTTTCCCCCCCTGTGCTGAAACACTGATTTAATAGAACTGTTACAGAGAACGAGCATTACAAACGCAACTCCCAATTATCCACGCCTGTTAAACTTTTCTGAAGACAGTCAGTTCCCCTCAGTAACAAATAAATATTGAGGATTTTCTTCCAATAGTTCGTGCATCATGAAGAGTGCCCCCCACGTGTTGCAATGGTCTCACTAGTTTTTTTTCTCGTGAGCTCCCCCCCGTCTTCAACGTCTCTGGCCTGTGTTAACGTGCGTTTACAGACTTCATATTTTCACAGAAATGACATTTTGGAAAACAATTGCATTGCAACGCAGTTTGCGCAAGTCTAGAACAGAGACACGTGCACAAAGACAAAAAAAGGTGGTGCGATCGCGTAGTACTTGTCACATTGCTTGGCAGCTCCCTTAAGTTCGGCATCCTACCACCACACACGTGAACTTGACGTCTCGCTCGCACCAACAGGCGAGGAGGGTACCCGTGTACTCTTACACTGCAGCAACCGAGGGCAATTACACAACGTTAGTTTTGAGGATGTACCACCTGACAAACCATGCCGTCCGCTAGGAATGGTAACGGCCACCAACATATTAGTGGTTTTGAAACACCGGTGCGTTGGACAATTTTCAAATTCGTGCGCTAACAGCGCCACACCCGGTAACGGCCATGCCTAGTCGCGAAGAAAAGAAAGTTATGCAAAATCACTACATATCCCGACTACAATTATAAGTATTTTGTGCCCTCAAGACATTTGCTGTATTTTTTTTCTCCCGCCGTCTGTTTTATGATCACATCCCCTGACAATTTCTTCCCTCCCCCCCCAGACTCAGTTTAGATTTACGCACCACTGTCTAACGTCTATCAAGAAAGGTTGTAGCATGGTTATTATTATCCCATCCCACCCCACCCACCCACCCAGTGTGCACTCGAACCAGTGTGGTGTTGTTAAGTCCCAGATTTGGTTTATTGGCTGATTTCCCCCTCCTGAGCGCAAGTTGTTCATAGTAGGTCAGTAAACCAAAGCTTCATTCGTCTTCTGGTGGTTATGATGCCGTTTCTTATTCCTATCTCTTTAGATGTTAAAGAATTGTGCTTCACGTTTTGTTCTCTCAAACCGCTTCTTATATATATAAATCTCTCCGTTGAAAGCACGAGACCCACAGATTGGTTGTGTCTTTTTGTGTTTTGTTTTTTTTTTCTTTGGTTTTTTTTTGTGTTTTTGTAAAGTGATATATTTCAGTCCCCCTGTTGGTGTTCTTTTCTGCTCCCCTTATTTTAAAAACTTTATACAATAAAAACAGCGATATTGTGAAATTTAAAATAACTGTGTTCTATTGTACTATATTTTAAAATGTAATTATGTCCTGTAATGCAAAGCTACATTTTCTGCTAATAGCTTAATATTTGTGAAACTGATACAGAATTCTTTGATGATAGAAAGTTCAAACGAACAGCATTATTTGAACTTTTTTTAACAAATGAATTTGATTTCCCATTATAACCCTGAAATCCATTAAATTTTTTGTGTTTTGGGAGGGTTTCTGTTGGTTTTTTTTTTTCAGCAGGCAAGATTATAATGTTATAACTACTTTTACAGAATTAACTTCATTTCACAGAAATATTTTTTTATTTTTTATAAATAAAGAACTGTATTCCTTAAATCAATTATTAAAGTATTACATATGTTAAATAGGCTGAATTATTCCTTTTAAGTATTTGGGATTTTAAGAACAAGAGGAAAATGTGCTGAATGTTTCATTTCACCCAAGTGAAATTAGCAAGCAGTTAGACTGAATTTAAATTCGTTTTAAACGCGGAGCCAGGCGCGAGTCGACACAGGTTGCGCGTGTGCGTCCGTCAAGCCTCATCCATACTGCCAGATGCGCTCGTGGAGACTTGCGGAGCCGGGTGCGAGTATAAACGAGCATTACGAGACAGGCTGCGTGAATGCGGCAGGCATGAACGAATGAATGAATGGCAGGATTCGCGCCACGTGGGGCAGAGAGGAGCGAGTATGAGAAGCATTCACAGACACAGGCTGTGTGAGGTCTTCTGAATTGGGAATAGCCAACATGCATTATAAACTTTTCAAATTAATCTGTTGGGGAGATAAAATGTTTAAGATAACGTTCACGTACTAACAAAAACATCTAAGAATGTATCTTTTATTCTCCAGTACTGAAAACAGAACCGATAAGGGAGCATTTGATATGCGCTGTGACACAGCTCTTGCAAATGACCTTTTTTGTTCGTTGTCTGCCATTTCGAAGCTTAAGTTGCATACGTTTTTCTTTAGTTTTAATTTGCCTAACTATCGATCTGACCCAGTAGACTCCATAATCCCACTCCGTCTCTCTCTCCCGTCCCGTCCCGTTTTTTTTTTTTTTTTTTAATGGTGGGCGTTTACGCAGTTGGCTAGAGCAGTGCTGATTGGGGAGAACGGAGGTGCGCTCACTCTTGCCCAGGGCAAGTAAGACTGCAACTCAAGGCAGGCAGTCATGCATATGCTCTGGAACAGGTCCACATCGCAGGCTTTGCGATTAGCAAATCGCAACGTCTCAAATCGCGATTTCGATTAATCGCACAGCCCTAATCTCTACTCCAGTGTTGTGATCTAACAGACACCCCGGTAGCAAGTAACATGATAGAAACAGCACTAAACTCCAGCAAGATAAAATCATTTTATGCAAAACCATTTATCTTTATCTACAGATCAAGTATAATAATAGGAACATTGAATCATCTTGGAGAGAGTTTCATCATCTTGACTGTCATAACCAAACTCGACACGCAGAATGGAGGATGACAGACATCCACAGTGGAGAGAAGAGTTTACGCAAACTCGAATTTAACGACTTAAATATTCAGCTGTACTAGTGTTAATTTAGTTAACGAAAAGGATGAGAAAGTGTTCGTTGGCTAGCTTTTTTCCCACCTGACTAAGATGAGGCGATAGCAAAGACAATAAGGTCAATAACGATATTATTGTAATATATGTGTAGCGGTGGGTATATATATATATATATAGAACCTATATCAAGGCAGTATAATTGAGTAATAAGCTGAGAGACTAATAGTTGTATTTAAAAAAAAAAAAAAAACTATAAAAATTCTAGTTTCCTTTTCGCTCGCTAAATAGAAGACAAAAATTTTATTGCGGACTGTGTAAATACACTACTACAAAGCTTTATGGCAAGCAGTGTTAGCTTAAAACATTTCCAGTGTTACTCGTCGTAATAGCATTTTTACTAGTAGCAATGCCAATAAGAGAGCTCTCTAAATCAATCTGACTAGTTACAATTACAATTAGAGAGCTCTCTAATGTAATCAAGAGATCGGCAATGGCATTCTTATCGTAAAAATGATTTAGAGTCCCAAATTCAGTTCGTATAGTACCATTTAATTAGAGAGCTCTCTAATTCAGTTCATACTAGTAAGAAATACTATTACATTCTTACTAGTAATAATTAAGTTAGACAGCTCTACAATTAAATTCTTAATAGTAAGGATTACAGTTAGAGAGCTCCTTAATGTAATTTGTACTAATAACAATTGAATTAGAGGGCTCTGTAATTGCATTCTTGTAACATTTGAATTAGAGAGCTCTACAATTTAATCCTTACTAGTAGGAATTGCAAATAGAGAGCTTTTTTAATGCAATTCTTAGTAGTAACAATTGAATTAGAGAGCTCTACAATTAAATTCCTACTAGTAAGAATTACAATTACAGAGCTCTCTAATTGTAATTGTTACTAGTAAGAATTCAATTGTAGAGCTCTCTTAATTGAATACCTATAGTAAGAATTCTATTGCAGCTCGCAAAATCGCTAGCCCGACGTCCTGGGGCTATTGTGTTTTCCATTCAGGCTACCAAAATGTATCACCGCCCTGTAGGGCTGTCAAAATAGCTGAAAAACTAAATTCAAATTTTTAACTTAAATATGATAAAAATTCGAATTATATTCAAATTTAAAATGCATAATTTCAGTTAGGGTGAAGAAAAGCTTTTGGCTTTTTTTGGCAATATTGCTAATGCACGTTTATTCAAAGTGCATAATGTTTAAAATAATGTTTATAAACCAATTATAATTAATTAAGTTGCTTAAACAACTATAAACAAAACAGCATCATGTATGTATGCATAGTTTAATACAAAGGATCGAAATCACACAGAGTACATTTTTCATTTAAAAACATGAGTTGCAGTGGGATGGGGAAAAAACCCGCCATAAAGTCTCGAGGTATGTTTTTTAAAAGTTGAACTTGCATAAATTTTACATGGCTTTCTAAACATGCAGCTCCTTTGTGCAATATGACGAGTGCCAAAGGTTAATTAGACGTTACCTCTAGAAAATGCTCGCGAAATATGCGTTCTGTGTGCACGGCTTGGTTTCAGTTTTGACGTAAAAAAATATCTTCTCCGCATTGATGTTCTCTTTCCCCACAATATTTGTAATTAACAACGCAGCAGCACCGCATCTAGTGGCTTCAACTGGATAGGTTAACAAAAACATTAAAATGCAATGACACTTATATCGTCATCGCATCTCGTGCGCCACTGATAAGGCTGCCTCCTTAACGCACACCTAAAATTTGAATGCAACGTTTTTGCATTCGAATGTGGATTTTTATTTTAAAATCGACGAATATCTAATTCGATTTTTTTTTTTTGACCAGCCTAACGCACTGCCGAAGGGCTATCTTGAACGTGATATAAAATTCTTCCTGATTTGCGTTGTTCACTAGCTGGCAGTATTTCTAAGTATTGCTGATTTAAACATTTCAGTGTTTTTTAAACCATTCACGCCGCATGTAGGACCCAGCTGCGCGCAATCATTCAAAGTAGTGCACAGAGAGCCGCGTTCTCAGACAATGCGTGTACACAGAATTGATTCCTCTTTCGCATATCCTTGCATCTGAATGAACACATACACACAAAATTATATCAAAATATCTGTCTCTGCAAGTATTCTCGTAAACACAGTCGGTTATGTCTAAGGAATAGAAGCGAACCGCTGTTCATACCGATTGTCTTTTTTATTTTTTTTATTCGGGCTACTTAAATTAATTTTTGGCTACCAAAATCTGAAGAATGCCTGCCAGAAGGGCTACCAGGGATTTTGAAATTTTGCGAGCCCTTCCCTTCAATTGTAATACCTACTAGTAAAAATTCAATTGTAGAGCTCTGTAATTAAAAATGAATGGAAGTCAATGGAAATATATGACTAGTAAAAATTCATTTGTAGAGCTCTCTAATCATAATTATTACAAGTAAGATTTGAATTGGAGAACTCTCTAATTGTACTTTTTACTAATAAGAATTTAATTGTAGAGCCCTGTAATGAAATTCTTATTAGTAAAAATGCAATTACGACAAGTAACCCTGGGATTATTTTAAGCTAAAACGGCTGAATGATGAGCTTTCATGTGCGGTTGCCAGTTTCAAGAGTCAAATCCGGAAAACGCAGAGCTGACATTGTCACCAGGATACATTTATGCCAGTGTTGTGCTTATTTGTTGTATCTGGCACCATTGACGCTCGTTCTTCAGTTGCGGGAAGAAACCGACGGTGATCTGAAACCCAGGCAAAAAGGTAGTGGATCGCACCGATATATTGGCCGTATTGGTTTTTTTTTAACAATTCGGCGCATCCTGTGGGGACAAGTTTTCCAAAACGGATTATGACACCATATCATGCATTTATGCTTCCTCTTTAAGACAAGCCACTTTCTAATGTGACGCTACAGTGTGTTACATAATAACACTCCGGCGTGCAGCAAAGTCTTATTCAAACGAACAAACGTATCCGATCCCAACAGCCTAGTGGGCAGCTCCGGCCCGCGAGACACAGATGTGATAATAAACAGATTCAAACAAAAACATGAAACCATGTTTGGCAGACAAGAATCAAAAATCCCCGACAGATATTTTTTTTTGCGCGTTGTTCTCGGTACTTCTAAACAAGACGCTTGTTTTCCGGTGCGACTCAAACGCCGGTGCTCTCCAAGAAGGATAAGCGGTTCGAAACGAGAACAATCTATGTTAAGTAATAATGCATTAAACGTAAAAAGTGTCATTCAGCCAGCGGGTTCTGTCTCACTCTGTGTCAGGAGATCTAGACTATTTTGTAGCGATTGTGGGCGAAATTAATGCAACTACTCACACAGCTTTGGAATTTGGGAATTACTATTAGGATTTTACTGTTTTAAAATATTTTTTTGCTTGTTTTTTGTCAGTTTTCATAAGTAGACAGAGAGCGGCTTGTCTATGTTTTGATATAATTATATATTAATGGCCTATAAAAATAAGACACTAAGGAGGTAAAATAAACCATGGTATGAGTACACATTATACTGATTTGTGCTATGGTGAAACGTGCTTTTTTTTTCTTCACTACGTTTAATTAGTAAAATAAGTAGTTACTCCAGAAGTAAGGAACAGGCAATCATTTTCGCTAGAATTTATGAGGCAAAATGGCTATTTAGTCAGGACAGACCAATTGCTGCAAGTGTCTACCCACATTCATAGAAGGAGGAGAGAAGGCCTAGGAATGGATTCAAATCATAGGAGGAAGTGATAAATCAACTAGGAGAGACAAAATGAGAAAAAAAATCCCAGAAAATCACATTGTAGGATTTTTAACGAATTAATTGGTAAATTCCTCAGTAAAATAAGTATTTGGTAACCTACAAACAAGCAAGATTTCTAGCCCTCACAGACCTGTAACTTCTTCTATAAGAGGCTCCTCTGTCCTCCACTCGATACCTGTATTAATGGCATCTGTTTGAAATCGTTATCAGTATAAAAGACACCTGTCCACAACCTAAAACAGTCACACTCCAAACTCCACCATGGCAAAGACCAAAGAGCTGTCAAAGGACACAACAAAATTGTAGACCTGCACCAGGCTAGGAAGACTGAATCTGCAATAGGTAAGCAGCTTGGTGTTAAGAAATCAACTGTGGGAGCAATTATTACAAAATGGAAGACATACAAGACCACTGATCATCTCCCTCGATCTGGGGCTCCACGCAAGATCTCACCCCGTGGGGTCAAAATGATCAAAAGAACTGTGAGCAAAAATCCCAGAAACACACGGGGGGACCTAGTGAATGACCTGCTGAGAGCTGGGACCAAAGTAACAAAGGCTACCATCAATAACACACTGCGCCGCCAGGGACTCAAATACTGCAGTGCCAGACGTGTCTCCCTGCTTAAGCCAGTACATGTCCAGGCCCGACTGAAGTTTGCTAGAGAGCATTTGGATGATCCAGAAGAGGATTGGGAGAATGTCATATGTCAGATGAAACCAAAATAGAACTTTTTGGTAAAATTCAACTTGTCGTGTTTGGAGGAGGGGACAAAAAAGGGGGGGGGGAGAATGTTGAGTTGCATCCAAAGAACACCATACTTACTGTGAAGCATGGGGGTGGAAACATAATGCTTTGGGGCTGTTTTTCTGCAAAGGGCCAGGACGACTGATCTGTGTAAACGAAAAAATGAATGGGGCCATGTATCATGAGATATTGAGTGAAAACCTCCTTCCATCAGCAAAGGCATTGAAGATGAAACATGGCTGGGTCCTTCAGCATGACAATGATCCCAAACACAACCGCCGGTTGTTTGCAACGAGTGAGTGGCGCTTCGTCCAAAGAAGCATTTCCAAGGTACCTGGACGTGGACCTAGCCAGTATCGATTCAACTCCCCATAGAAAACTAATTTGGAGGGAGTGGGAAAACTAACGTGTTGACCACGGACGACCGAAACATGAAGGCATAGAGGAGATCTGCAGGAGGAAGGGACAAATACCGCAACAGGGTCGGAAACGACAGAAACGTTTGACCTCGTCATGCCACAAAGGGTAGATAACAAAGTATTAAGAGGAAAATTTGTTATTGACCAAAGACTATTTTACACTATGAAGTTGCAAATAAAATTCGTGTTAAAAATATTTACATGTGATTTCTGGACGTTGTTTCTCATTTTCGGCGTATTACGAGGCAAGGCCTATACACCACTAGGTTGCGGCCTCCACTTTCAGACTCTTCCTACGCCCGACTTTCGCGGCTGTGTTTTTTGACATCGCCTTTTATTTGTTTTTATCTCGCGGGCCCTGGTGCTCAGTCCACTGATGGTGGCTTGGAGTAACTCCGGTGTTGTGTGTGGCCTGCACGCGAGTATCAGTGCGACCTCCTCCGTAAGACGAAAGTGTTCGGCTTTGCGACACAGGTCCGTTCTCACCCCATTACACCTCACAGGAACTAGATAAATGATTCAGACATGTCAACTAAAACTTGACATGAAATAAAACAGGACAGGGTGACTAAATAGGATAATAAAAAAGTACATTTGACACCATATAAGATAATTAAAAGACTAAGACTAAAAATTGCTGACAAAATTAAACACTAAATACATACTACTTTAAACTATGGAACAGCTTAAGAAAAATTGGGAATATAGGTGCACCCAAAAAACTTTTATGGTGCGTTATAATGTTTTTGTTGCCTTTCGTGGGGCTGACCAATAACACAAAATAGTATAAACAGTTACACACATATCAGATTGGATCGTTTATCGACTGATACCGGCAAAAGGCAGTATCCGGAGCGAACGTTACCAACAGGGGGCTTTGAAATTACACCGCAAAGCAGGTAAAAATCAGCTGTGGCCGTAACGCTGTCAAAGCACTAAGCCAATTTGGGGTTTACTTTTAGAAGTTTTTTAATTTTTGTTCACTCTTCATTTCTTGGAAGAAGGTCATGAGGCCAAAAAACTGCGCGGTTTAGTGCAAATATGAACTGTGAGACCTCCTGACATTATCGAGTCATATTGCAAAGCTAAACAAAACACTACAGAGGGGGCTATACGCGAGGTGATGAAGTTGTAGACCCAACACAGGATTTATTGCGGTGCATTTAGAGTGTGTTCTGTCACTGCATGATTCAGTCTATTAATATGCATTAAGTATGATCACATAATTCAAGATAAGGGGATTAGAAAATGTATATATTTATATCAATTAATATAGTTAATATCACACAAAGAGTGACGTTTTTTTCTCCAAAAGTAAGCATGGTTACAAATGTGATATTTATTTTATACAACAGTTCAATAAACAATAAATTAATATCAAGAGACTTACGTTTTAGAAACCATATTGCCTGTTTTTGCACTATTTCGCCAACAAAAAAATTCAAACACAGCCACAGCACTGTTTTGCGTCTTTGAGCAACATGATGGTGTTTCGTTCCCGAATGAATCAACTTTTTAAATTATTCGGTTCAATCGCAATGACTCACTAATTAACAGTGACTTGCTGCCACCTACTGGCGGTTTTAATTTCACATTTAAAGTAACTTTTCATTTTTTAATTATTTCAAATATCAGTAAAAATTTAATGTTTAAAATATCAAAACATTATTTATGCACTTGTAACTGCCATTTAAAGCATTCCATGTCCCTCTAAGCTGCATTAACATGTAAATACATCTAAATGCCACTGCATATGCAAAAAAAAACTTCCTGCAAAGATAATTTTTTTTGATACTGATTTCATTTGCTTGGTAACGGCCCAAATGTCTTATTATTCTATTGAACGATTAAATGTAAGAATTTGACTCAAAAGATGATGCACACTTTTAGAAAAAAAATGGCTTTATAAAGGTAAGAATGCCCATAAAAGTTAAAAATCAATTTAAACTGATTGGAAAAGATTAATTTCTATCACTGCTGTGAACTGACCATGCAGAATATGAAGAATATCAAAAACTTAAGGAGTCAGCTGTCCACGAAAGTCCTTAAGATACCAGCACAATAACACACACAGCAAAATATCGTCTAATTATCTTTATCGATAAAATCACAGAAAATATTGCAATATTATTTTGTCAATATCGCACACTAGGGGTTGAACAACTTCTGCTTTTTTGAAGTCAACTTTTATGTGATAAAAGTCGAGTCAAAGTCGACTAGTCGCTGATAACGTCATTAATGAACAAATAAGTCTGGAGCTGTGATAAACACCTTGTGCACAGCTATGGCATATGACACAGCGCTGCCTACATGGCTGTTGCTCCTATAACAGCTTTTTTATCAGTTCTTTTGTCTTTGGGTCATTATATTTCTCACAGATTTCTGCTCATTCTAAATCAGATACAGATAAAGTAGCACAGTAAAGATTACATTCATATGAATGCATTAGTGAGAGCGATTGCATGTGTGAATTAATTCTACCTGGCAGTGTCTCTCTACTAATAGTTATTAAGAAATATATGCTTCAACTTTTCAGTTTCTAAGCTATTTTATTGAGAAATCACAGAACAGTGTTGACAATACATTTCCGCACTGAATGACTCTGTGCGCGTGATGTGCGCTACTGTCTGTAGCCTATGTGTGTGCGTTACAGTGCAGAAGCACATTAGATTAGAACAGAGATTAATTTACCTGTACAATAAGCTGTTTAAAACGTGCATTCTCCCGTTCAATTTCGAGCATCAGTAATATAATCACACATGTCTTGTGGAGCGCTTTCAGAGTATGCATTTATTTGTCATTTGACTGTTTGGAAACGGAGCGTAAATGTGGAAGTCCTTCAAAGATTTCTAATCCTGTTGCGCCCTCTATAGGACCAGCGACTAGTCGACGTCAAGCTTAAAGCGTCATGGCAGAGCATTGAAGTCGACTAGTCGATTAGTCGGTGCAACCCCTATCGCACACCACTAGTACTGACAAAATTATTTGCAACGGTCGCTTTGTCATGGCCAGTGTAGACGGCCTCAAACTGTTGGTGTATTTCTGTCTTTTTTTTGGCTAGTAGAAGTTATGAATGGCCGGTAACTTAAAAATTTAGTAGCCAAATTGGCTGGTGAGTGAAAAAGTTAATTTCAATCCCTGGTTACCGAGTATCGGATCAGCATATCCTTAAGTAGTAATGATGAGCTGCTCCACCTGTGGATGTGACATTTTGTATCATGTAGAGAAAGAGAGGATAGGGTAAAAAGATACAGCAGTAAAAGATAGTAAGGGGACAATACAGAATTAGTTGGGACTCTTATTCTAGATGCCTATTTAAATCTATCCAAATCAGTCTTGAATGCAGACTTTTTAAAACTCGGTTAAGCACTGTGTTTCTTGCAGAACATGCAACATTTGCTATAGCCTTATGTGAACTTATTTAGCATTTCTGGCACTTGCTTGATGAGCAATTTGTCGTCTTTGTGCATTCTCCTTTTGTCATGATGAAACGGAGCACCGTGCTGCACCGTGCAGGTGATCTTAATGACACTGTGAGGGAGCGAGTTAAGGAAAATTTCAAGAAACATCAGGGAAACATGAAGCAATTATACAACCGCACAGTTGAGCATCGAATTTTTAAACCAGGCAATCAAGTGCTTGTTTTACGGCCTATTGTATCTTCTCCTTTTGAGGCTAAATTTGATGGTCCTTTTGTAGTACAACGTAAATTGAGTGACAAATTATGAAGTTATAATGCCATCACGAAGAAAGTCTGTTAAATGCTGTCATGTAAATATATTAAAACCTTATTATGAAACAGAAACAAAGCCTTTGGGAGAGTTGATGCCTTAGCATCCCGCCCTTTCTGTAGCCTCTGTTGGTGGGGGTAATGCGAGTTTAGTGGAGGGGGGGGGACCCTCTCGCCGGATGATTGCATGCTTCGTGGTTGGCTACAAAAATCGAGTCGCTAGAAATATCATCTTTTGTTATTCCGTCGGGGCTATATTCCTATCAGGTGGTTTCATGAATGCGGACTGAGAAAGGCAAGGCGACTTTTCAGCCTCTTTTTGTGGTTGTGTGAACTGTTCTTGTTTTTTTTTTGTTTTGTGTTGTGTCTTTTGGGTATGGGTGTTGGGGGTGGGTGGTGTTTTTTTTTTTTTCCTTTTTTTAGGGTTGAGCAGGGCTGTTTTATTGTGTCGGGTCGGGTGGGTTCGCTGAGGGGGTTGTGGTGAGGTTGTGCTCTGACGTTTTTATCCTGGAATTTTTTTGGACTTCTGTTTGGAGTTTGTTGTCTTTAGTGACAGCTGGGATTCTCATTTAAAGGTGTCATATGATTCGATTTCAATGTGTTCGCGTTTCTCTGTGGAATGTGTGTTACAACTCTTTTGGTTGTGCTTTTTTTCTTTTTTTTTGCTTTTTGTTGTTTTTGGTCTTATTAAAGAGAGCTCCGGAAAGTTTTTTTTGTTTGCAAGGACCCCTAAAGCCTCACACAAACTCCAAACGAGATTCCTTTAGTAATAAATATTTTTGAAGATAGTAGTTTGTGGTTTAAACCACCCTACTAAAACGGGCCGTGTTCTTCTAAACACGGCTCCCTCCCCATCTATGGTGTCTACATCAATGTGTGGAAAAGAGTTGCATAACTCGGTTCCTCCGCGCTCCTCCATCTAGGTTTCACGCCAAAAAAAATTTATAGATTAGTAGATTTAGGATTTGTAGTAAGCGGGTAACTTTAATTCTGTGCTGTTCTCCGCTTTGTTGCCCAGTGTGGAGTCGCAGTGGTAGTTTCGTTTTTTGTTTTTTTTGCGTGTTGGTTTGAAAGCTTGAAACTACTTTGTTTTTTTGGAGCTTCGACAAAAAGAGGACACAAACTATGAAACATGGGGTTTTTTTATTTGTTTTAATGATTTTTTGTAGTGTTTTTTTTTTTTTTTAAGGTTTTTGTTTTTTTTTTATAAGTTGTATTTTTTACAATACACCTGGTCCAGAGCGTTTTGTCAACCCAAGATATTCATATGTGTGTTCTGATGCATTTTATGTGTGGAGGTTTGCGGTACTGTTTTTCCTTGAAGCACCCATGTAGCCTGTGCTTTGTACATTGTCGTTGTTTGGCAACAAGAGGTTCTTGGTTTTTTGGTTCTTAAAGTTGGGCAGCAGTTATCGAATCTTTGCAAGGACGTGTAGGTTTTTTCTGGCGCTTTGACTGTTTTTTTGTTTTTTTTTATTATGTATTTAAGAGATAGTAAGACTCCTTTTTTTCTATTTAAATAATTTGCCACTGACGATGTTCTTCAAACCCGAGCGTGTTGTTTATGTGTGTGTTTGTTTTTCTGATGTGTCGTGGAGAGTAGTGGCTTGTTTTTTGTGTTGTGTTTCTTCCAATCACAAATTGCAGACATTGGTTTTTTTTTTTGTTGCTTTGTGTTTTTGTTGTTTTGTGTGTGTGGTTTTTTGTGTTTTTGTTTTTTTGTTTTTTTGTTTGTGTTTCTGGTACGATTCACACCCAACATCAAAGGCAGACATGGTTTTATGTTTGTATGCAGATTCACGATACGCAATTTTAATCCTGCAAAGGTTGTATGTTTAAAATATAAAAATACAATATGTTGTTTACGAAGATCAAAAAAAATAAAAAAAAATATATTTTATAAATCAAAAATAAAATAAAAATTAAAACACCAACAATAGAATACCCCCCCACAACACATACCAAAAAGAAAATCTACTGTATAAATCATTTATTTAATTCAGTACTTATGTCCCCACTGGAGGCCAAAACAAATGCCTCATTTGTAAATGAGTTTTATTGGTTGTTTTGTCTCGTTTCCTGCTTGGGACTGAACACAGCATCCACCGTTATGTTAAGGAGTAGGGGTTTTTCAATAACCTGGTTAGGACATGTTTGCTGCCCTCCCCCTTACCCCATCCACCCCCCTCCCAACCCCTCCCCCCTTCCGCCCACCTCACCTCCCCACACCCCTCCTTACACCACCCACCTTTTTTGCTTCCTTACCCCATTCCATTACTCCCCTGCCCCCTTGTCCTACGCCCTCCATTGTGTTTGTCTAATTTCCTCCACCCACCATCCATACATCAGTCCTTTTTGAGAGGTATAAGGTGACAGACTAGGGGTGGCTCCATTACTTGTGTACCTGTGATCAAACTCACCTTATGTCGCCCCTGGGTATATAGAGTAGCGGGTTATATTATACTGAAACTACAAAAATTTATTATATAATGTACAGTTTACGCGCCGATGTTAAATATGGTGAGAATGTTCTCTAGATGTGTGAATAACAAGCATTTGCCTCAGTTCTTTTGTGGTTGGTATTGCAGCACGGTTTTTTTCTACTTAATTCGTAAATTAATCTACACGTCCAAAATAAGCTTTTGTGGTGTCGTTGACCTAGGGTTGTGCGTTTGCTAGTTGTGTGTCTCAAGAAAACCGTGCCTCATTGATACTCAAACTAGCCCATATAACTAATAAATGCGGCAACTAAGGGTTTAATGTTCTATGGGTTTATGGGTTGTGGTTGTTTTTTTTTTAGTGGTTTTGTCTGTCTTGGGTTGTGTTTTTTAAAGTAGACCAATCCGCAGAAAACTGCGTTCTGCGACTTGGCAACATCTGAGCGCTGGACTGTTATACTCGAGCCACTCTTGCTGTCTGGTAAACTTGCCGATTTAGCAGTTTTTGTGGAGTATGTCAGATTGCCCCCTATGGGTGTTATTTCTGGTCTTACCCTAAAAGATTTGTTAACTCAAGTCATAATAATTCTCAAGGGAAAATTCTCTGAATAAATGATGCGCGCGTCATGGTCCCCCTCTTGACAGGGTGCTTGGCAGGGTGGGTTAGGGGTTGGGTCTGGGGTTTTTTTGTTTTTGCTGTGTGGGTTTTTTTTTTTTTTTTTTTTTTTTTTTTTTGTTTTTTTTGTTTTTTGTGTTTTTTTTTTTTTGCCTGGCCTTTGCCCCAAGGGTTGAAAATCACCTTGTGTAAGTGTGGGCTGCCTCGTCAGTTTCGTTCGTAAAATTTCCTTACACGCTTGATGGCATCATTAGTGCCACTACTTCCCGGCAACGCCTGGATGTAATGGTTGCCAATATCAGGCCTGCGGGAGCACACCTCGTTTTTTTTTTTTTTTTTTTCTAGAACATATGAGCTTGTATAATAAATACAATAATGTACAGTAGATGGAAAATAATGTTTTGTTTAAGAGCTTTTTTAAAGAACCGCAATTAAATACACATTTTGCAATTACAACATATAGACACCAAATAATGTTATTTTTTTAGCAATGTCATATGACCCCTTAAAAATTGGTTACTGCTCGTCGCTTGGTGGTACGTCCTGTCTTTGTTTGCGTCTGGTTTCTGTTGGTCGCGGCGGCGCTGTCGGTTGTCGTGTCGCGTTCGGTTTGTTTTCGCACTGGTTGTTGTTGTCTGAAGCTCGGCTTACGGGTTAAATAAAGTCGTGCATGAAAAACATAACGGGTAGTTTTTAGTTGAGTTGCAATTTTGCTTTTTTCTTCTCTATCTGTGAAGTATATTGCTGATGAAACAGCTATCTGAAATGATGATGGCTGGGACGTTTTTGGATTGCGTCCTTTATGGAATATTGATTGGATTCGTTGGAAAAGAAGGTTTATTGTTGGTTTTGGGGGCATTTTTGGTTTTGTTTTTTGTTTTTTTTTTTTTTTTTTTTGCAAACAAAATGGAGGCACATCTGAATGCCAGTTGTATGTTGCTTTTTTTGTGAATTGTTGATTTTTTTTTATTATTTTTTGTTTTTTTTTTTTTTTTATGTATTTCTGGTTTGTTTTTTTATGGTTAGATTTTTTTTATTTTAGTTTTTTTTTTGTTTATTGGTTTTTATTTTTTTATGTTTAATTTATTTGTTTATTTTTATATATTTTTTTGTGTTTTATGTTGAGTGTTTGTTGTTTTGTTTTTTTTGTTTTTTTTTTTTTATTTGTTTTTTTTTTTTTTATTTTTTAGTTTTTTTTTTTTTGTATTGGTGTTGGGATGGGTGCATGTTTTTTTTTTTTTTTTTTATTTTTTTTTGTTTGTTTTTGTTTTTGTTTTTTGTTTTTTTTGGTTTTTTTTTTTTTTGTTTTTCTGTGTTTTTTCTTCTCCACTGGATTGCCTCCTCAACAGTCCGTACACCTATTTATGGCATGAAATAGTAATGTTTGATTTATTAAGGATGTACTGAGACGAATTGTTTTTTTCAATGGTCAATTGATAAATTCATGCTACTAATAAAGCTGTCGTGAGAATGTGGAGAGAGAGTAGGTAGAGAGGGTTGAGAGGATTGGTGAGAATTTTGAGGGTGAGAGAGATGATGACGTAGGAGGGAGGGTTGATTGAGGGAGATGTGAGGAGGGATGAGATTTGGGAGAGAGAGACTGTCCTGAATTGGATTTCTCTGAGCGGAATTATCTCCGGTTCAGGTTTTTTAATTTAAATATTCATGAAAATAAAAAAGTTTTTGTTTTTTGCGGCTTTGTCTAAGAGTAAAGTCTGACATAATAGCCTTAATATCTTTTCTAATGTTAGGTTGTTTTTTTGGTAACGAACTCCTATTCTGGCTTGATATGGGGTTTTGTTTTTGTTTTTTGATTGGTTTTGTCACAGTGCTATAAATTGGGTGAAGCATCAGGCTTCACTGTTGTCCGCATCCTGTCGTTTATACCATAGAGTTTACCCACTCACGTCATTTTGTGTGTTTGTTTCTTTCTGGTTGGGGTTATATCACCAGCAGAGCAATAATGGCACTGATATGATACGTCACGAACAGTGATCTCTTGGCATGAATTTAATTTTCACGCAGCAGAATTTTAGAAAAACATGCTTGTTTTAATGTAAACACTGCTTACTGATGTTTGGCACTATTTCTAACTATTGCAGGAGCAGGCAGTTGCCTCTGCAGTATGAAGGGCCTGCCTTCCCTTATACTTTTTGTTCCCTACTAGTACAATATAGGTAATGGCATACGTTTCATGTTTACATTTGGCACTCCTCACCAGGTACAATATTCAGATTTTTTTGCAACTTGTTTTTAAGCCCATAAATAATAATGTTCTTGTTCTAATAAATTTGTATTTTAATGTACTCATTCTAATATATTAAAACAATTATTTACTTTGCTGGTAGGTTATCATTGCACAAAATTAACACACTCTCTACAAGTTAAAAAAAAAATGAGGGGAGAGTTCTAAACTAAAGCGCTTGTCTTCACTTGGTATCTTAACGGCACACTCTCAAGGGCTGATTCTACTCTTGCGTCCGAAGTTTCGCTTTTGAAGGTTTCGTGCGCTGAGGACGTGTTTCGCGTGGCGCTTGGCACACCCATTTTTTTTACGTTTCGTTGCAGCTCCGCTCATCGAGTTCAAAGTGACTCTAGCCGAAGATGGATGTCTGTGCCAGCATTTGTGTGAAACGGAAGCAGTTTGTTGTTAAGTTCAGTCACACTCACCGATCACGTTGCGGCTTGGCACTATACTAGCTACATTCTTACTTTTTCTCAAACAAGGAGCTGGTTAGCATCATTGTTTTGTAAAAAGTAATGCAAGCCGCTACAGCTTTACTGTTAATAGAGAAACGAGGCAAAACGGTGGTAATTCATAAATACACAGCCTCTCTCTCTCTCTCTGTGTGTGTCTTAAATGAACAGTTGATGAATCACATTTTTCTGAGAATAGACTTGAAGTGGAGATAGCTAAACAGCAAGCTAAGCGGTGTTTTCAGAAAGCAAGTGCGTTTATCCACAGTGGAGAGAGAGCGTGTGCACAGGGTTGCCAGGTTGACAAAGATAAGTAGCAGACTTAGCAGATATTTCCGTATTGCGCAAATTTGGAAGCTCTGTTTCGGGGATTACATCTCTATATATCAGGCAACCCCGGTTGTTTTCCTCTCCGGCCAGATTATTTAACAGATGCTGCTATCATTCTTTTTAGACACCTTGCACTTTTTTCTACTAAATTTTAAACGTTGCTAAAAATTAAGCGTGGTCCACCGCTGCACAACGTGCCACAGTATTCGATACAGGCCAAGCTGTTATCGATACTGTCGTCATAATCTCTGTGACGATACATCGGTCGTATCACGATATGGTGAACACAGTACACATGCTTAACATCCACTAGCTCCGCCATTGCGCCTAGCGCGGTGACGGAAGAGGAAGTGAGTCGTGTGAGGGGGAGGGGGTAGGTCACGTTTTGAATGTTTGAAGATTAAGAGGGCACTGAATTTTAAAAAAAAATCATAATGTAAAGTGCATGGATAAATTATTCATAATAAACACTACAATATGCCATTAAAAAAATAAGAATTTCCCATTTTGATTTCATGGTGACTTTAAAAAAAAAAGGGGTCATATTATGCTTTTTCACTTTTTCAACTGTAGTTAGTCTGTAATGTTGCTGTTTGGGCATAAAAAAATCTGCAAGGTTACAAAGCTCAAAGTCCAATTCAAAAAAAGATATTTTATTTAACAGAAATCACTTTTCAAAAAACTACAACGAACGACGGTTTGGACTATCAAAGCATTATTTTCGGGATATTGTGATATCGATGGGACGAGACCTGGTTGAGCTGCAATAGAGAAGGCAACGAGTGTTATCAATATGTCGGAGACACACTAGCTTTCCCAAGGCAGACAAACTTAGAGTGGTTACAATAATCCGGGTTTAAATCGTGCTCAAATTGATTTGATTTTAATGCAGTATTTACACTGAAGCTTGCAGGCGGCTATGGTAAGGGGCATGACATTTCACCGGCGACCAGGTTCGGTGCAATCACAACACACTCTGGCCCAGCTGACCAATCACAGCACATTTCGTGTTTTAGAAGGCGGGCTTTCATTTGATACAGGAGCTATTCGAGCTGTTCATGCCAGACTGGGGAGAGAGGTGTTGTAATAATGTAAAATAACGTGTTTTTCGAACAACCTAGTTTGAGAGCCTGTTCTAGTACAACCCCAAAACAAAATCAAGACTTTGTAAAAGAGCATAATAGGACCCCTTTAAGAAAATGTGAGTTTGCCAAGGCATCTGTGACGTTTCTTAGGAAAGTAGTGGGAAATAGGGAAATGCATCCAGTACATGCAAATGTCCAAGCAATCCAGAACTTTCCTTCTCCGACAACCAAGAAAGAACTTATGAGGTTTTTAGGACTGGTAGGGTACTACCGATCTTTTTGTCATCATTTTTTGACTGTAATCGCACCACTTGCAGACTTGTTGAAGGGCAAGGTAAAGTTAGTTTGGTCTCCTAGCTGTGAGACGGCTTTTGAAAATGTTAAGTCTCTGCTGTGTTCGTCCTTTGATAAACCTTTTACGCTGCACGTTGATTCCAGTAACGTGGGAACTGGAGCCGTCCTTCAGCAGCGTGATGATGGTGTAGATCATCCAGTTAGCTTTTTTCAAGAAAGTTTACCTCATATCAGCGTCACTATTCTGTGGTTGAAAAGGAAGCGTTGGCCCTTATTTGGCCACTACAGCATTTTGCAGTGCATTTAAATTCAAGTGCCCCTATTGTGATATACACGGATCATAATCCACTGACTTTTCTGAATTCTTTACAGTGTCCGAATCAGCGGCTGATTTGATGTACTCTGTTCTGTTTTTGCAGTCGTTCTGCCTGGATATTCGACACGTACGAGGTTCGGAAAATGTGGTAGCCGATGCGCTGTCTCGCGCTTCAGATGCATAATGTAGCTATGGTCTAGGGCTAATTTAGATGTTTTCTTCCTTCTGTGTTTTTTTTTAGGAGCTGTCCTTGGTTCTGATTCAGGTATGCTATTTGGCTGATTTGTTTTGATATTTTGTTACAGGGATCTTTGTGGGAGTCCCTGCCTTATGGGGAGGGGTGTGACGACCCCTGTCGTTTGTTGGTGGGATCCCTTTTGAGCCCACAATCTACCTTGATTGGCAGCCGTTTGAAACACCTGTTCTCTATCAGACGCTCCGTTTAAAAGAGGCCTCCGCTTGAGCCAGAGTGGGGCTTCAGTTTTGGATATTTGGTTTTGTGGCTTGTTTGGTTTGCTTTTGCCCTCGCACTTCAAGACCACATCTCCCTACATCCATGCATTTCACATTACACACTGGCATTACTGATGTTTTTCCAATACATGGTTGTTTTCTTTATGGTTTTCTTTACTTTTTTCATGTGACTCTAATTTTTGAATAAATTATATTTTGAGTCAACAATTTGTTTTTTTCATGTGTCCTCTGTTGCTTCGCTTGAGCCATTGGTCGTAACAGACACGAATCAGCTCCCTGTGCTAACACCGTTCTACTGGACCAATGACGTCTGTACCAGCTGGTGCCACCCTTTGTAAGTTCATCTACCAGTGAAAGAAAAGACTCCCGCGGGGTCATGGGCAATCCCACTATCGTAGGCTGGCAGAACAGCTCCTAAAATAGGCCGGGAATGAAAGAGAGGCAGCAGTTGTTTGGTCATTGTCCCACTTATAGCGGCGACCTGCTGTGGCATGGCACTATGATATGCTTGTGATGTGTGAGCGGTGTGTGTGGTGACGCACATGGAGTTTGGTGTCCATGCAGTGACGCAGATGGTCTTGTGCTGCCATGCACTTTTTAGGGCAGAGGATGGCTGGATCGGATCTCTCTGTTTCCATGAAGGTGGTTAATATATAGCAACATCACTGACCCAAACTGGATATGCTCAGACTAAAAATGGTCACATTTGTTTGCATGTATGTGCACAGGAGTAAGGCTAACTACTTGTCGGCTTCTTGTATTCAGTTGGGGAGATTATTTTATTTTTTTTATCTTTGAGTACTACTTTCCTCACTCCCTTGTGGAATTTATCTAGTTGTCTAACATAGTGTTAGTCTTTAAAGTACCAATAAGAATGTTTTGAAAACCACAATCCGATCATTTTGTAAGGACTTAACATTTAATGATAATAATACATATAGACTTTCATTAAAAAATCCTGAAAAAAATGCATCATGTTTTCCACAAAAAAGCAGCACTGTTTTAAACTTTGATTATGAGAAATGTTTCTTGAGCAGCAAATAAGCATATTAGAATGATTTCTGAACGATCATGTGACACTGAATACACTGGCGTAATGGCTGCTGAAAATTCAGCTTTGCTACATCACAGGAATAAATTGCATATATTATAAAAATTTTATATTTAAAACTATATAAAACTGTTATTTTAAATTGTATTAATATTTCACATTTTTACTGATTTGATAATATAGAATGCGTAGTTTTTGAGTGGTATCTGAGGTGAGGACCTTCTTTCAAAACATAAAAAATCTTACCAACCCCAAACTTTTTAACAGTATATAGATTAGCAAATATTAAAATACATTGATATTTTTAATCTTTAGCATTCTTTCGGGGTCAGGCCAGTACAAATGTTGGCAAGGCAAGTAAAAACCAGAACTGGCCAGCAGACAAAACTTTTTTTTTTGTTATAACATCTGGCCAACCTAAACTGTACATTGTTAAACTTCTGAAACCGCTTACCTTGATCTTGGGTTGCTTTATATGTGAGCAGGAGGAGAGATGGCAACTTTTGAGCCAAACTCGTATTTCTAAAAAACAGAAGGTGACACCTGTGCTGACTTCAGTACATGGGGTTGTTAATTGCATCTCTCCTGGTAAACTGAGGGTGTGGTTGTCGCTGTGGGGTAATGTTGGCACCAAGGCTGGGAGGAACTCTGGGACCTTTGGCTCCCCTATCGGACCTGGCCTTCAGTTGAACAATGAACTAGCAGCATTCCTGCCCCTCCAGACGCCGCTGTGCAGAGCTCTGAAAGCGGCGGCATTGTGCCCCCATCACCATTGTTAGGTCAGACAAAGTCCTTTATCAAAGACACTGCTTCTGTGCACCAGGGTCAAAGCAGGCCACCGTACAACCCCACTGCCCGCCAGAGCTGTAAGGGGATAGAGAAGGTAATGGCAGGTGAAGGGCATGTCAGGTTATCCTTAGACGGGACAGGTAGGACATGGTGAGGTTTGGTTGAGGATGAATATAAAGATCATCATGATGGTCAGGCCGAATTCCTTTTAAACAGAATTCTGTTTAAAGGTGTCATATCATGAAAATCTTACTTTTCCAGGTTTTAAGTGCAATAATCAGGTCCCCAGTGCATCTACCAACCAAGGAAACGTGAAAAAGATTAACCCAATCACTTTGTTTTGGTACGCCTTTTTCTGCAAGTGTCTGAGAAAACGAGCGCGTCTGATTTCTCTCCCTTGGTGACGTTGCAAAGGGATCTCATTATAATATTACCGCCCCTTAATCTGCACGTTTCCACCCACGGCGTATGCATGTGTTTCACAAGCGACAACGGTGTACCAGCTCTAATGCCATGGTGAAAGTTTGAGCAAAACATACTAACTGTTCTGCCTTTGCCTGCCCAGACGGAGAGGAGAAAACTATATGCTTAAAAAAACATTGCAATATTTCCCCAGCTGGTTTATCTTCACAGACATAAACGACTGTTTTGTACTTGTGTTTTTATACGTTGACACTTTGTGATGGAATGATGACTTAGTTTAGTACTCACATGCTGTGTGGTGGCCGCTTTCTGTCCGTGTGCTTCAGATGTGTGCACTCAGAAAACTGTATATCAAAAGTTTAAACTCCTATGGTTTAAACCGCATGATTTCAGCGAGATAGGGGGCGGGAAGCAGCAGCTCATTTGCATTTAAAGAGACAGGCCCGAAAACAGCAGGTTTCTGCTTCCACTCAAAATAGGCATTTTCAAAATGATATAATAAATGATCTGTGTATTTTGAGCTGAAACTTCACAGACACTTTCTGGGGACACCAGAGACTTATATTACATATTGTAAAAAGGGGCATAATATGTATCCTTTAAAAAAAACACCCTGCTTTGTCTTAATTTACTCACAAACAAACCTATAAGATGTTCATTCATCTTTGAACACTAAAGGAAGATATTTTTTATGAAATCAAAGCATTTTCTGTCCTTCCATTTGAAGTCAATTCTACCAGAACTTCATAAAAGAAATCCATATGCTTTGAGCAGTTTAATTCGAGTCTTCTGAAAAGACACAATGACTTTATATGATGAACAAATTTAATTCAGGCTTTTATTTACATATAAACAAGGACCAACAAACATGCATAGAGCACATCAAATATGGTAAATGGAAACTCAAAACGTACATCCTTGATGTGCAAGAGCAAACCCCAATACTGGAATGAACTTTCAGTGAAATCTCTCAGGTTTCATTAATAGTATCCTCATTTGTGTTTTCAAAATGAGCAAATGTCTTATGGGTTTGGAATGACATTAGAGTGAGTAAGTGATTTTTCACAATTTTCACAATTTTTGGGTGAGCCAACCTTTTATAACCTCTGTATATGGCATGTGACTGAATCAATACACTGAGTGATAAGATTAATTGTAGGGGAATGATGGTAACTTACCTTCACTTGGTTCATGGGTTAATCCTATCTCTCTCTTTTTCTCACTACAGACTAAGGACTGTTCCATCAATTTCCTGCATTGATGTCGAAAAACATGAGAGCCCTAGCACAAAACCCCTGCGGCACAACAAAAGGATCCCGAGTTTTGTTTTAATGGACTTTATGGATATTTTTATTTGTTCATATGCTGTCTCCAGAGCGGATCCATACGTTCTGTCTTGTATGAGTTCAGTGCTTTTTTGTGATTTTATTAGCTGCATAAAAAGGGAGGTTCATCTTATTGAAGACACCATAATCCAAAAGTCTGGTTTGGGCAGGTGCATGCTGTTTTCAAGCATCACACATATGTACAAATTGTATTTATTTCCCATAAAGATTTCAGGTGCAATTACAGACTTTAGTGTTTATGTTTACCATTTGCTTAACACAGAGAGCATGTATTGGTACGGTACAGACTGCAGACGGGATGTGACTGAACAGCAGTACTGTCTTTTTTACGAATGTCTGTCTCTGTTAGGTCCTCACTTAATGTTCCACGCACATCTTCAATTTCCTCCTTTTTACTATCAACACTGTTCTATAGTATCTGTGAGTGTCAGGCTAGTCATGATGTTTCAGTCTGCTTTACTCCATGCAGGGCCCCAGATGTTTCTCGTGGTGCCTTCTTGGCATGTGGCGCAGCCCAAACATAGGCTTTTCGTATCTCTTACCATACTAGTTTTTGACCAGCATCTCCTTTGCTGCAGTGGTGGACAGTAACGGAGTAGTTTTACTTCGTTACTGTACTTAAGTACATTTTTCAAGTATCTGTACTTTACTGGAGTAGTTTTATTTTGAGTAACTTTTACTTTTTCTTCACTACATTCCAAAGCATAAGATCGTACTTTTTACTTCACTACATTTCGTAAAAAACCAAGCGTACCATTTTGTACGATTATCATGGGCTGGCCGACACGCAGAAGCTGTGTCTGATTTAAGAACGAACTGATTCTTTTCAATGAACCTTTTAAATCGGTTCGCAAATCGCACCAAACGATTCATTCACGAATTAAAATGAACTGATTGCAGCTGTTCTCGAGTCAAAAACTCACTGATTCAAATGAATTTTTTAGTGCGAGTCTCCAGTGACCTGAATTCACAAGTAAGAACCAGGAGATCTTGATAGCATGAGCGCGACTGATGCTGCTAAAAGGAATTTAATGTCGAATTTTAGGATTAATTATTTTAACTGAAAATCATATTTAGGTCAAAGTTGTCAGTTGTTTGTGAACTAAATCTGTTGTAAAGTGTGATCTATTTAAGCCCACTGAAATGCTTGAATGCAGACACATCAACATCAGTGTCTCTATGTTTTAGGTAAAAAGAAAAGCCGAAACATTAAAATAACACAGACTAAATAAAGTAACTCATGCACGTTCATATTCCCCGCTGCCGTAACGTTAACAGTTTTATTAAAATGCTATGCATTTAGCCCTGTGTGACGTCTGTTTTTATATTGTTTATCAACAGTATTTTTATTTTGTTTGGATTAACTAGCCGAGTAGACATACGAATGTTTATTCATAACCATACTGAAAATAAGTAAATATTGTTAGATGATGCTAACTGTCTAGCTAACAAGCTTGCTCGTGCTAAGTTGAGGTAATTTTAAGATATAAAGTCCAAATATTGTTATTCAACCACCTAGATAGATTACAACTGGGGGGAAATAAAGGATGTGATGTTCAGAACACGGTAACTACAGTAATTATCAAAGTGGGAAGTGATTTGTCATTTGGCCAGGGGTGTGTTTACACCACAGACAAGGTTTGAGAATAAAAAAATCATTATGAAAATATAATTATATTTTCCTTAATATGTTCTTCCTAACTTCAGGCCTTATTCTTATGTCATATATAACTGTGATGTTCTGTAAAACAACAAGCTTTAAAACACTTTTTTTTTTCTTACTGGTGAAAATCAGATGGTCAAATCTGTTTTCTCTCAGGTACATCAGTGTAAGCTTCACAGTGAACATTACTACATCACTCTCGTAAATGTAGTCCATATCAACAACAAAAATATCTTGTAATTTTTCATCTCAGTGGCTATTGGTGACTGAAAATCCAGGATTGGGGCATAGGATTGAACAATTGCTAATATAAAATGTTTAATTAAGTGTGTAGCCTAGTATATAGCATTGCAAAAGATAAGATATCGAGCCGTACTTTTTTAAAGTGGTCATATGATGCGATTTCAATTTTTCCTTTCTCTTTGGAGTATTACAATCTCTTGGTGCTTAAAGAAGATCTGTAAAGTTACAAAGACTAAAGTCCTCAAAATCCAAAGAGATATTCTTTATATAAGTTCAGAGTCAACCACGCCTACCTAAAAAGGCTCTTTCCTAACACGGCCCCACATGTCTATGTCACGATGTGGGAAGATTTGGATAACGCGCCCAAATGTTCATGCAAAGAAAGAGGGCGTAACTTTTATTCTCACTGTAGTATTGTTAGCGTCGCCATGTCGTGGAGACGCTGTGTGTTTTTCATTGTGAAAGCGAAACTACTTGTTTGGCCTTCCAAAAGAGGCGATATCGCTTCGTCATGCCTGGAGCTGATCTGTGCTGGTTGCTGAGGAAATACAACAACTTTGCGCTGTGGATCACCGGATCGGCTTTCACCGTGGACGAAGCGGAGTCCAGCCCGGAGTCGTCACATGTCCTTCCGGACGCTCCTTCGTCGAAATCGCCGGCCGCGCCGTTCTCTAAGCCCGCCAGCCTCTGCTAATGTTATACCCTCGGCCGTTTTCTCGTCTGCGCTAGATCCGCCTCTGCTCACTGGAGGCCGCCGTGTTGTGACACTGTTTCGTTGTGAAAGCGAAAATATTTTGTTTGGTCTTCCAAAAGAGGATACAACTAGAAGTCAGTGGTTAAGTTGTTTTTACAACACTTTTCCAGAACACTTCAAACCAAATATTCAGATGAGTGCAGCACATTTTATGGAGGACTGTCTCCTGATCCAGGGAGAGTAGACTACAATGCCGGCTCTGTTCTGATTCAACAGAATGTAAGTACGTGTGTTTATATTGTAAGGTTGTTATTAGTTCGTTATATTTTAAAGCCGAGTTGTTTGGGCAGTTGTAGAGTAGGCTTGTTGTTTGCATTTCTCCGTCACAAAATGCAGACATGGTTTTTATGTGTACGTGGGCGGGGCAGCGCGTAAAAAGTGTACAGTATAAGTCATATTAATCAATAATATGTCACAACTGGATGCAAACGAAATGCCTCGTTATAATGGGTTTCATGGTTTTGATCATCATCGCTCCGGCCTGACGGATCTAACCGTATGGAGGGGTGGTAACATTTCGTCACAAGCTTTAAGGGTATGCGGCCAATCAAACGCACTGGATAGTTATTTTGGTGGGGTGTGTTGTTGTGGTGGTGTTTCTTTTTATCTTTGCTGTGCACCTTGTGGTTTCTTTTTTTTTAGCTGGCCAATCAGAGCACACCTCATTTTTTTTGACCGATGAGCTTTGTAAAAATCGAACACGTTTCAGAAAGGCGGGGCATAAAACAATAATGTACAGTATGTGGAAAATAATGTGTTTTTTGAACCTTAAACCACATAAACACATTTCATTACACCAAATACACCAAATAATGTTCTTTTTAGCAGCATCGTATGACCCTTTTAAGTACATAAAAAATCGAGTACTTTTGTACTTTCACTCGAGTAAAATTGAAAAAGGAGTACTTTTACTGGAGTAATATTTTATTATATGTATCTGTACTTTTTTACTCAAGTACTTGATTTGTGTACTTCGTCCACCACTGCTTTGCTTTGCCAAGAGAGCTGTAGAGAGAGAGGGTGGAAGGAGTGGGGGCGCAGGAAAAGAGGGAAGGGTCTATTCTGGGACTCCCCAGATAAAATCTGCTGCAGTTGCTAAAATGCCACTAGGATGAGCACAGAGTTGGTGATTTATATCATCCAAATAAATATAAATTAGTTCTCCAGTTATGTTTTGGTACCCACAATAAATAAACTCTTAAGTGGAGCCCTTCTGCAACTTAGTTGGAACAAACAGCACAATACGAAGGCACAAAAGCCCAATTCTGTCTGTATAAATCATTATGCATGCTGTTGGCAAGATCGAAGGGTCTCCTTCAATCAACAACATAAGTCACAACATTTCATTAATATTTTATTCAGAATTAATTCTATTTAATATGTTAGTATTATCAATCAGCTGCTGTTTTGTTCCATGACTCTCTTCTCTCAGTATTGCAGTATGTCCTGCTTCGATCAGGCTGTTCCAAAGGAGTGATATGCACACAACTCAATCTGCAGCTTTAGGTTAATTTGTCTTGGTTACATGAACAGCCTTCATTTTTATTTTGTTTTTATATTTCCCTTTTACTGCACATTGTTTTAAGAGACAAAAACAAATGTGAAACATTGTGACAATGAAAAAACTGCAAAACACTGTATGGTACAGTCTTCATTGTAATGCTGTCAATGGTACGAAAGTGAACTTTGTTGTCTGGTAAAAGGATCCATTCCTCATGGAATTACCAAAGCAAATCTTAACTAGCACAGATTGGCCATTACAGCCCAGCTGTGGTTCTGTGAAAAGGTTTACCCAATGTCTAAAATGATCTAAGACCCAAATTGCCTCGGTGTGATATAAAAAGGGTACAGAATATTTTTTTGTCATACATAAAAGCTTTAAATCAGCCAAATTGTTGAACTCCACATAAATGTATTTGATATCAGCCTTTTGCTAATGTATATGATCAAACTGACTGCTTTTTGCCATGAGTTTCGTTGGATTGCCATCTTTATGAACTTACATTTTATTTGGAACTTGATTCAAGTAATTACATAGTGCAGATGTGCAGTGCTACAGCATTAATAGGTTTTTCTTCCCCCTTTTTTTGATAGCTCGGATTATTATTTTTTCTTTTGGAATGTTTTTGAAAAGCAGTTTTTATTTGGTATTTTAGAATCAAAAAGATGGGAAGTTTGTGCATCCTCTTGCCAGTTTTTGTCACACCTCAGTATGTTTTGGTACACTTGTGTTTCTGTCTGAGCTTGACATACAGCAAAGTTCAGGTGTGGAGGTCAGTTCGTCAGATGAAGTCTGAGAGAAAATACTAAAAGGAAAAACTTTTTATGGTTGTGTCCATGTGTACATACTGATGCTTTGAGTTTTTCTTTTTCCTGCAGTTGATTGGCATTTCCTTTTTCCTCTGGTGGGAAAAAGCAAGTGATATCAGGCAAATCATTTGAGGGGGGGGCATCCCAATTGCAAGGTTTGTAGTATCTTCTTTTTTTTTTTTGCTTTCAATAGAGCTATTGCAATAAAAAAAGTTCCTGTAACATGTTTCAGTTGTCATTTGTTTTTGTTATCTGTGTTTGTCTATGAATGAATAAGAGCAGACTGATGTCTTTTTTTATGGTCATTGGTGAACTTTGATGTTTGCTTCAGAAAACAGATTGAGGGCAGTAACATCCAGTGATCCTTCTTTCTCACTACAACTTCAGTGTAAACATGCCATGGACATATTTGGCAGGATTATTAGTGGAGACAGGAGACTTTGTCATTGTTTCTAATGATTTACTATAAGAAGATGACACAATAATATAAAATTCAAAGGTCCCCTATCGTCCAACACAATATTTGAAGGCTCCTCTATTTTCCTCTATTTCTGCTGTAATTATGAGACATTGACCCTATCCATCTATCTATCTATCTCAACATGTGGCCCCCTTTGAAGCTTGCTGAGGCCCTCCAGTGGTTTCTGGCCCTCTGGTTGAGAAGCTCTGATAGAGAGACCGCAAACACTGAGATGATATAATGGAAGAACATGTCGAATAGCATGGCATAGCAATAAACACCAAAGAGTGCTGCATTTTCTTGCTATTGCCAAGTCTGTTCACCATCTCAACTGGCCGCTGGACTATTACTTTTCTCTGATTCACAACATTCAATATTGTGAGATTTCCAGCAGACCAAATTACATTTAAAAATGTAGAGAATCCATAGCACACGCTTACTAAAAATAAAACCAGGTTAATTTAGGAACAGTTTAGAAAAACAGACAAATAATCTGTAGGACAATGTCAATTAATGTCCATTGTGAAAACGGAAACTGTTGCATGAAGATTTGAAAGTTTTTCTATATTTTCTGAACTTCAGTCTAACTTCATGGACTTCAGTCTGCATCTGATAAAAGAAGACAAGCATACACATGTATGTGTCACTGGTTGCACACCATAACACCTCCAACCCCCCACCCTCCCCCAGCATGCTCATGCCAGTAAGCAGTGTCAGTAAGTAGCTTGGGGAAATCAAAGCGGATAACTGACCGCTTGCAAGTGAACTTTTCAGGGGGGGTCGACTTCATTCCCAGAAACGCCGAGCTTATTTGCCCATGAGCATGTAGCAAGAAACTTAAACTGGGAAACTATTATCTCCTCAAAGGCCTCAAACCACTACAGAAATCTACTCGCGTATAATAATGTCTAGGGAGTGACCATGTCATGCACTGTTGTTCCTCCATAATGACGCCCTTAATTGGATTTTCAGTATTTAAATGTAAGCTTTTTGGCACTGCTTGCTAATGTACAGAATCAATCCACTATGCACTGTGAGACACATTGTACCTTCATTGGCAGCAGCACACATTGTTATCATTTGATGTGAAATGTCAGGTTCAAATATCATAGCTGAACCTGTCATCATGTAAGAGCCTTTGCTGAAGGCTAACTGAATACAAAGAAAGGGAAATGTTTATTACCATTTTAGTGTCCAGGCAGACTTATCAATAGGTGGCGAGAAGTGATTGTCTCTGTGAATCATTGAATTATTGACTCAATTCATTCAAAACACTGATTCATTGAGGAACAATCCACAATGGCTGCATCCAAATATTCCTAACTATATGTGATGTGAGTAATATGTCAGAGATGACAGTATTCATACAACAGTAGGAAAAAGTATCCGGATGACCTAGTATTTCTTTCATGATTCTGAAGAGTGCATCCAAATGGACACTTTATCCCATGGATCCACTGGAGAGAGTTGTGAATGGCAGTGAAGTGGTCTATAACCCAGCGGGCACCTCAGGTGACATCACCTGAATTTGATGTCAAATATTAGTCAAGACTTGATCAAGATGCTGTAACATCCTTTTAAATTCTGTTTGGACGGCAATTTCTTCCAGTGGTAATTGGGTGAATATAGGAAGTTAATCCCACACTGAAATTGGTTTAAAGTATATGTAGGCCAATATGTTTGACATTCAATTTACATCAAATCAACGTCATGTCAAGTTATAGACGTCAGTTTGATTAGCATATTTTGCCTGTTTTTTTACATCAGTTTTGATGTCAATTTGCCCACTGGTTAAATCACATGATAAGGACAACATGACACACACACATATACTGCAGTCTTCAAGTCATTCCACAGATTTTCAGTGGGGTTTTAGTCTGGGCTCTGACTAGAACATGCAAGGACATTCACCTTTTTCTCCTTCAACCACTGTGTTTTGCTGTGTGCTTTGGGTCATTGTCATGTTGGAAGGTAAACCTTCTTCTCATTGACAACTTTTTGGCAGAGGGCAGCAGATTTTCCTCAAGAATTTGACAGTATTTTGCCCCCATCCATTTTTCCTTCTATCCTGAAAAGTGCTCCAGTCCCTGCTGCAGAGAAAACCCCCATAACAGGATATTACCACCTCCATGGTTTACTGCGCTGGAGGAATGCTGTTATTTGGATGGTGAGCTGTATAGACCAATTCAGAGTAGACGTCACAGTTACGTCACTTGCAGCTGCGCGCACATAGTGGTTGCAGAAAAACACTGGGAACAAGTGGAGATAAATGGGTAAAATCCATGGAATAAAAGAAAAATATATTTTTGTGCCTTTTGATGTTAAGATCGGAATGCAAATAATTTTTATAGAATACTGTCATCAAAGACGCCATTTGAAGCTAAACGCAGACGTTTAAATGGACATACTATGGATGAAAACTGTTATGATTACTCTACTTTTAAAGCATAAATTTGATTTAAACAATTGGTCTACTTAATATTGACATATGCTGTTCATAGGGGACGTATTGTATTAACCCTACAGTTACAGCATGAAATATTATTTACACCTTACTATTAACATTTTTTCCATAAAATTTATTTATTTTATCTCACAATTCTGACTTTTTTCTCGCAAATGCAAGTTTCTAATTCGGACTTTATAACTCGACTTAACTCAAAAATAGTGAGTTTGTCAAATCTGAGGGAAAAAAGCCAGAAGAGCCGAGGGGAAAAGAGAGAATGATGAGTTGTTTTTCCTTATTAGAATTGTGAGATATAATCTCGAAATTGCGAGAATAAAGTCATAATTTTGAAATATAAAATCAAATTTACCTTTTTTTAAATTCTTTTATTCCATGGCTCCATAGACTGCCACTTGAAAACCGTAATTTTCTGCCTCCAGATAGGCTCTGCCCACAAAAACCATCATCCCTGTTTCGGATACCCTGATCTGCAAGACTATCCCACTCTCTAACGGCAATTTCGTTGAATAACAGTGCTTATTGCTAGGTGACAAGCTCTTGTAATATACGGAGAACATTTTGAAAATGACATCTAATCAATATAATTTATAATCTTTTTAAACCTATTTTGTACCCTATCCGTGAAATTCTCTAGCCGTATAGGCTATCTCTCCCAGGTTTTCTGCAACCATGATGCGTGCGCATCCTGAATGTTTACAAACGTATAATTGGTCTATTGGATTTCCGCCAGACATATTGTTTGGTGTTGAGGCCAAATAATTGAATTTTAGTCTCATCTGCCTCAGAATCTTCTACATCTTCACATCTTGGTGTGGTCCCGCCGCGGGTCTGCCAGTTTCCATCGGCGTCGTGGCTGGAGGACCCCCTTGTCTCCGCCTCCAGCCTCCTCGGCCCGGACTCCGCCTCGGCCCATCAACCCCGTGGCTCCGCCATGGCTCTTAGCTTCCTCCTCTCCACTGTGGCACGTCAGTCCACCAGCTCTGCCGGGCTCCCTCATCCCTCCGGCGCCGCCTTGGTCGGTCCTCGACCTGCCCTCACCTCGGAACTACACTCCTCTGGCTGCACCTCGTCCCTCTGGCTCCGTTGGGCCCCTCCGTCCCTCTGGCTCCGTTGGGCCCCTCCGTCCCTCTGGCTCCGTTGGGCTCCTCCCTCCCTCCGGCTCCACCTTGGTCCTCTGTCGCTCAGGCTCCACCACAGCCTTCCGGATCGCCCCTTGGAGTCGTCAGCCCTTCCTCCCTTCCACTGTCACGGTTATATTCTGTTCTTGGACTTTGAGTTTGTTTTCATTTATCCCACGTGTTCCTGTGACCTAGTTTTCCTTAGTTCCCTTGATTAGTTTATTCTGTTCACCTGTGTTCATTAATCATCTCATTAGTTCCCTCGTTTTGTTTCTGTACAAGTTCTCCCTGTTCTGTTCAGTCCTTTGCTGGTTATTGTTTGATGTTAGATGTTGGTTGTGCTGCATTTTCCCTGAGTTTCTCCAGTGTTTCTTCTGTGGATTTATTAAAGGAATGTTATTTGGAATTCTCCGTCATCTTGTGCTCCTTACAGCACCAACACGTGACACGTGATTATTTTAAAGGGGGGTGATTCTTTCTCTACCCTTTATGTATGTATAGTATATATAGTATATATATATTATATGTACTATATATTTGGTCAAACCAAATTTATTCAGACACCTTCAACATTTCACACATTATCACAGTTTATTTGCTATAGTTTACAAATGGTAATAAAATATGACAAGTGTCAAAGTGAATAATTTTTGGTCCCAAATGTTTATCAGTTTTACTGGTAGTCCACTGTATGACGAATTTTTGGGTATAATATGTCACAGTTTATTTTATTTTGTTATCCTCACTTACATAAATAAACTATAGTGTCCTGCACCCACTAGTAAAAAAAATCAAGCAAATTTATCTGGTGTCTGAATAATTTTTGGTTTGACTGTGTGTGTGTATATACGTGTATATATATATTTAAAATAATCTCTACTACATGCAAAAATTAGTGCTTAGGCTGCATGTGGATCATGAGCTCAGTGGCTACATGTGAACGTTTACACCAAATTCCAACTCTCAAGGGATGTAGTATTTGCCACTAGATGCTCATATTTCAAAACAGACGTGAGCAGCGATTCCTTTTCCTTTAAAGTTCATTAAGCAAAAGGTTATTCCCTAAATCATGCAGGTCATCCGATATGCCCCTAAGGGTCAAATTACCTGGAAATTCAGATTTGACACGTCTCATTCCTTGAACCATTCCATAGACACAAAGTTAATCCAAAATCAGACTGTACAGTTTTCTTCAGCTTGAATGGCTTAACTTAAGGTATGAATATTGCAGGTGTTATATGCCTACTATATATTTTGGATACACATTTATGATTTAATAATTTAATCTTTAGTTAACTATCTGTCTATTAAAGTTGCTATCTGTCTATTATTGTCTGTCAATGTTAAAAACAAAGAAAAAAATCTTTTCATAATAAAGGACCTAACTTTCAGAGCCTAACTGAACGATTCAGTTGCACAAGTAGTGAACAATGAACTTTCGGGCCAGGCTTTATTAATTCAGAACCAGTTTTGACCCTTGTTTCTTTTTCTAGGAATAAGACCACTTAAGTCATTTTTGTAATGAGCTTGGCTTGGTTGTTGCCCCTTGGTCCTGTTGTTGGCTGGAACTAAGACCATTATCCCAGTGGCAATGGGGTCACTGTCATCTGCTCACTGATCCTACTGAGAACTTAACTCTTGCCAAATATCAACACTCAGTTTGTCAACTGGATCGTATATGGACTGTTTAGGTTCTAATAACCTCTCCTAAGCTCAAAGTTTAGTCATTAACCAATCTGTCCTGGATAACAAGAGCACATTGTTAGAATCAGAAAGAGCAGGAGGGTGATAGGCAAGGCAAGGCAAGTTTATTTATATAGCACATTTCATACACAATGGTAATTCAAAGTGCTTTACATAAAATAAATAATCACAACAATAAAACAAGGAATTTAAAACTTTGAAAATGATTTACAAATTGATTTAAGAGGTTTAAAAAGAATTTAAAACTTAGAAAATGATTATACATAAAATATAGTGCAATCAGTTCGGACATTGCACAGTGCTCATTCAATAAATGCACAGCTAAACAGATGAGTTTTGAGTCTGCAATTAAATGTGACTAATGTTTTAACACATCTGATCTATTCTGGAAACTGATTCCAACTGCGGGCGGCATAATAACTAAAAGCAGACTCCCCTTGTTTTGTGTGAACCCTTGGTATTTCTAACTGACTCGATCCTAATGATCTGAGTGGTCTGTTCAGTGAGCATATCTGCTATGTATTTAGGTCATAGTCCATTGAGTGATTTATAAACGAGTAATAGTACTTTAAAATCAATCCTAAATATTACTGGAAGCCAGTGTAAGGACCTGAGTACTGGTGTAATATGCTCAGATTTTCTGGTTCTAGTCAGAATTCTGGCAGCAGCGTTCTGGATGAGCTGCAGCTGTCTAATGGTCTTCTTGGGAAGGCCGGTGAGGAGACATTACAATAGTCCACCTTGCTGGTGATAAAGGCATGAACAAGTTTCTCCAAGTCTTGACTGGAAACAAAACATCTAATTCTTGGAATGTTTTTTAGATGATAGTATGCTGAATTAGTTACAGCTTTGACATGACTACTAAAACTAAGGTCTGTCTCCAGAATCACACCAAGATTCCTGACTTGATTTTTAGTTGTCAAACCCCTAGAGTCAAGGTATGTATTCACCTTGAGAACTTCATCTTTGTTTCCAAATGCAATAACTTCAGGTTTTTCCTTGTTTAACTGAAGGAAGTTCTGGCACATCCAACTGTTAATTTCATCAATGCATTGGCAGAGGGAGTCAATGGGGCTGTAGTCATTTGGCGATAAGGCTAGGAAAATCTGGGTATCATCAGCATAGCTGGATAGGCAATTTGGTTCTTTCTCATTATTTGACTTAGTGGGAGCATAAAAAGCCTAAACAAGAGCGGTGCAAGAATTGAGCCTTGAGGGACTCCGCATGTCATGGACGTCCACTTAGACTTATGCTCGCCTGTATTCACATAATAACCTCTCCCTTCTAAGTTTGACCTGAACCATTTGATTACCATCCCAGAAAGCCGACCCAGTTTTCCATTCTCTCTAGAAGTATGATATGATCGACCGTGTCAAACGCAGCACTGAGATCTAGATCTAGTATCAGCACTGATATTTTGCCAGAATCAGAATTTAAGCTAATATAATTTATTATCTTAATGAGCGCTGTCTCTGTGCTGTGATGCGGTCAGAAACCCGATTGAAAATTGTCTAGGTGTCCATTTGAGTTTAAGTATTTGTTCAGCTGATTAAAGACTACCTTTTCAATAATCTTGCCTATAAAGGAAGATTTGATATTGGTCTATAGTTGCTCAATATGGTGTTATCAATATTGCTCTTTTTCAGAAGGGGTTTAACAGCTGCAGTTTTCAGGGAGTTTGGAAAAGTCCCATAAAGAAGTGAGGCGTTCACCACTTCTAAGAGATCTGCTTCCAAACATTTAAGCACCCTTTTGAAAAAATATGTGGGAAGTGTGTCAAGATAGCAGGTTGACGATTTAAGGTGCTGTACTATTTCTTCCAATACTTTGCTATCAATTTCTTCAAAAGCAGAAATAGTATCTTCTTTTTGATATTGTGGACGAATATGTCTAACCTCTGCATAACTCGGGGATGTGCTAATCGCCTTCCTGATAATATTGATCTTCTCAGAAAAGAAGGAAGAAAACTCATTGCATTTGCTGTCGGAGAGCATTTCACTGGCCATCTGATTTGGGGGGTTTGTCAGTCTCAACAGTAGCAAAAAGAGTGCGAAAGTTACTGTTTATAAGGTTTGAGAACAATGACTGTCTAGCTTTGCCTAGTTCCACATTGAAAGTACGAAGGCTGTCTTTATATATGCTATAGTGTATTTTAAGTTTCGTCTTCCGCCACATCCGCTCCAGCTTTTCTGCATTGTCTTTTCATACTCTGAACTGCTGTTGATTTTCTCCAAGCTGATTTCTGTTTGCCAGTCTTCCTGCTGACTTTCAAAGTAGCAATGTCATCAATAACATTCTTAACTTTTGAGTTAAAGGAATCAAGGAGAAGATCAACAGAGTTTGCAGAAATGCTTGGTGTTGAAGATATAGCCTCCATAAATAGCACACTAGTGTTGTCGTTAATGCATCTCTTCCTGACAGAGACAGATCTAGATTCAGTAGTAGCATAAAAAAAGGAAAAAAAAAGGGTGGAGAGATCAATATATCAAAGAAAATACAGAAGTGGTCAGATAGTGCTACGTCCTTAATAACATTGGATGAAATGTTTAGACCTCTACTGATGTGTAAGTCTAACGTATGTCCACGATTGTGTGTAGGTTCATGCACATGCTGAATCAGGTCAAAAGTGTTTAAAACAGTTATAATTTCTTTTGTAGTTTTGTTTTCTGCATTATCTATGTGAATATTAAAATCCCCTGCAATAGCAAAACAGTCAAACTCTGAGGAAATCATTGATAGCATTTCTGTGAACTCTTCAACAAAGGCTGGAGAGTATTTTGGAGGCCTGTAAATAATGATAAACAGAATGCGTGGAGCACCTTTCAACACAATCTTTAGATATTCAAAAGACAAGTACTGACCAAATGACACTTGCTTGCATTGATAGACATCTTTAAATAGAGCAGCTACACCTCCACCTCTCCTAACAGTCCTGCAAACACTCATGAAAGTGAAGTTAGGAGGGGCTGTTTCATTGAGGACCGTTGCACTGCAGCTGTCTTCTAGCCATGTTTCGTTAAGAAACATAAAATCCAGGTTGTTTGTGGTTATTAAGTCATTGATTAGAAATGATTTATTTTCACTAACAGGAAAAATACAAATAGAGACACAAACCACATTTATTTTAGTGAATTTTACATCCACTTAATCATGTTGTGATTGAATCATCATGCATTACTACACAACAAAACAGGAGCTGCAAATCTGCAAAGGCTTGTGCAACTCCATATGCATCTAATGTAAATAAGGACATGGCATAGATGTCTGTTAGGGTAAAGACAGCTGTTTGGTGCAGCCCTGCAGTCCCTCTAGTGGTCCACCATGATAAAACTATTTTTGGTTTCCATGCAGCAAGGCTCCATGCTTTAGATAAGGAAACTTACTGCAAAGAAAATGTAACACTGTTGTAGTAAGTATACTATACTAATACTGTCCTAACAAACCAGAATCCCACTCTAAAAAAAGTTCACCTTGCACAGACAAAGTTTGTTTTGTTTATTTCAGTCATTTAAGTTTATAACAACTTCTGGATACTAGACATAAAAGGGGGAAATGATTTTGAAATGCACATTTTTGCACCCCATGAAGACTTGCGAAAAGCTCTTCACTGTTTTAGATCAGATAAACCACCACACTCAGCAGATTTTATGTATGTACTGTGTACAACTATGCATTCACAAAACTATCTATATATTATATAACTATAATATAATATGCCACAATGCAGTTTATGTTCACATTTGCTGACAGACAGTGGTTCATCTAATCTGAAACAGTGATACACCACACTGGTGTAATATAACAAATAAGAACCAATGAAAAGTTTACAAATTTATTACAACTAGTATCTCATGGGTTTTCACATAAATGTCTGCGTTTAAAGGAAATCTGAATAGAGGAGAGATATGTAACAACAGCAGTACAATTTATGAATGTGGGCTATAAGGAACGCAATGACAAATACCGAATGGAAAAAAAAAAAACCTTCCTTACAGGCCAAATCAAGTTTCTGGATAATACTTTCTTTTAATATATATATATATATATAGATATAATATATATATATATATATATATATATATATAGAATATATTGATATAAAAATACTGTTTCATTTAAAGAAAGTTCTTTGTACAAATGTTGTAAATGAATGTGGAACTAATATGTGAATAAAACAAAGGTCCCATAAATTCATTAAAAAGCTCTGTTTTGTTTTACGCTAAAAAGGTGTTTTACACAATATACACATTTTATTACTTACAAAGAGATAAATGACAAATTGCTAAAAAGTCCTGATACAGCAGTGTTAGTACCACCAATAAAGAAGAAAAAGTGATTGGGGGGAAAAAATGATAGCCTTAAAAAAGCAGTCCCATTAATGTAACGCTTCAGTGCATTTCGTCTCTTTGATGTTCAAAGTGCCGATTTGGTAACATGGAGACAATTCCACTCGAGAGAAAAAAAGGAAAAAAGTCAGAGAGCACTTCTCCCCCAAAAAATGTGTGTACCAACATTAAAATTCTTGTAGGAAAATATTACATGAAAAGGATCTCTAGAGAAAAAATCTAATGCACATTGTGTCACAACTGCCATGGCACCTTGCTGGATCTGCATGTTTCTTTTGAGGTACTTCTTTAAAAAATAAAAAAAGACTAATAAATTCATTTATTTTGTTCAGTTTCTTTTGCTGTGTTGCACAGTAGCACCATAGAGTTAAATGTGAAGATACTGCACCAATGGAACTTCACTGGTAATCAGCATGATGGCCGCAGTCGTTGCAAGTGATGGCTGATCCCCAACAACAACAACAACAACAACAGACTGCAAAAATGTCACTAGGTTACGTCCTCTTCATACACACAATACAGCGGCTCACACGGGTCTCCAAGTTTCCAGCTTTTAGTGTCTCTGACTGCGGCTTTCTGTATGGGCAGAGAGAAAAAAATACTCTGATAGACATCTTTTTACTTTAAGACAGTGTGACATTTGCACAGTTTTTCAAGAAAGTTGCCAAGAATATTTTCGAGGATTGTTGTTTTGAATGAAATATTACCTGAACATTTCATTTACATCCACAGTGGCCAGCCAGAAGCTGTACGAGTTGCTGTAATAATTGCAGGTGCCTCGACCGTGGCACTCGATGAACGGAGACGAGCGGAACTCCTCCAGACAGGAACCGGGAGAGGCAAGAGCCTGACCTGAGCCCTCAGCACCTGCACTGGTGTGCTGTTACACAGAGCAAGATGAGCAATGAATGTGAGGCAAAAACCAACAAGGATGTCTGAGATCTTTGAAAAATATGCCAACTCTTATTAACGCAATCTTTGTATTTGTCGTTTTTATTTTTTAACAAAATTTCAACTTCGACTTGAAGAGTTTAAAAATGTGAAGTGATGAAAACAAGTAGAAATATTACCAGTGTTGGGGAAAGTTACTTAAAGTTACAAAAAAAATAACTAATTACATTACTTAGTTACTTGTTATTGAAAGTAATGTGTCACGTTACTTTTGCGTTACTTTTTAAATCTGGGCTGGGCTTGCTTGTTTGCTTTTAATATAAAAAGTTATATTTTTGGCAAATGTAAAAGCCCTTTCACACCAAAAGCCTCAGGCTGAAGGAAAATTCACTCTTCAGCAATAAAAAAGAAGAAGAAATGTTAGTTTATCTTGTGTAACTTTTGCTTAATAGTATGGTTGAATTGGATCATCGAAGGTCAGCAGCAAATTGGTTAATAAATTGGGATTAAATTCAAAAAGGATATTTATGTTATTTAACTTATTTAATTATTGCAGCTTTGAGTCATATTCTGAGTTGCTTTTAACTGTTTTTATTAATTTTGAGGAAAACTAAATCTGTTTTTTTTTTTTTTTTGTGAGTGAGAAGAATTAATGCATGTTCACATTTATTCTAGAACTACAGTAACATCTTACTCCCGATTTCTCACAACATGGGGACTGGAGAGCTTTCAATCAATAAATGGGAAGGAAAGTAACTGGCGTTACTTATTTGAAAAAGTAACAAGATATTTTCTTGTAAATTTAAAAAGTAATGCTTTACTTTACTAGTTACTTGAAAAAAGTAATCTGATTACATAACTCGCATTACTTGTAATGCGCTACCCCCACACTGAAGCTTACTATGCTTTCCTTGCTTAATTATACACATTGTACATAATTTCATTACTGTTTTCAACCTTTTTTTTCACTTTTTCTGGTTTTCTCAGGGTTACTCCATCTGAACCCAGCAAACTCAGCAGTTTGAACATTTTGTCACAATGGTCTTAAATAGGGATGGGTACCGAAACTCAGTATTTAATCGGTACCGGGGCTAAATTATGAAAGACCGGAGTATTGATAAACTCTGACATTAACGGTTCTGCTATCGGTACTAGAGAAATCAAGAAAACGCACATACATTTATTTTTGCTATATATACATTATATTGCAAATTCTATCTCACCAGAGTCGCCAGCTGTTTTTCAAACATTTGTCTATGATGCATTTTTGCTATTCGCAAATCAGAAGCGAGATCGCGCTCACGCGGAGGAGCTTCAGCACGCGCAACACGAAAGCCCTGTTTAATTATGATAGCAGAGAACTAAACATTCAAACATCTGCTTACACTTTAGTCCTGTGGCTGTTATCTTAAGCTAATTTTATTTTTTTATTTCAATTTTGGCTTCTAAGGATTATAAAAAAGAAGACATGAGGTAAAGCTATTAAAAACTAGCTGCGTTTCGTATTCGCGGCGCGCTCCAAAACGGACAAACAAATTACACTTTGAGCTTCGGGCGCATGGCCAAACGATCAAATACGCACAAAAATATGTCAAAATGGCCAGCTTGGAGAGTATTTACTTAAACACAGTTTATGTCTTAAGTGGAGGAGAACAGTTGGGAGAAAATCCGATGCGTGTCAATATATTGTCTTAAAGAGACAGACTGGCGCTTGGGCCATCAAAATGCAAATCTGCTCTTAAACTGAATAACGTTATAGCTTTAATAAGCATTAATCTATCAATACTTACACTGAAAACTTTGCAGTGTTCATTTACATTTGATTACTTTTAGATTTATTTTGTAGGCTATTACTTACCTGAACAGTAATGTTAGTAGAACCTCATGGAAAAATGACAGCACTGTTTATTTAATTTCATTTGTATATTTGTTTATTGTATTTGTCAGTTTGTTTTACTGTGTTTCTTTGTTCATGTTCTTACTGTATCTTATGTATAAAACACTAAAAATGCCTGCACACTGGTGCATTTACAAATTGATGTTTTATATTCATTTCATTAAATATTTATTTTACATTTCAGAATATAAAGCCATGTTAATTCAGCTCTTAATTTGTCAATTATATATATATATAAAAAACAAATGTACCGATAAGAATACCGTTAAAGTACCGCAGCCGAGAAGCGTATTGATAAGAGTAGTTATACCGTTAAAACCTAATGATACCAATCCCTAGTCTTAAAGGGGTCATATGATGCCTTTTTTAAAGATCATTATTTTGTGTAACAAAATATGTTGACATACTTTAATGTTCAAAAAACACATTATTTCAAATACTGTACATTATTGTAGGTCCTCTATGCCCCGCCTCTCTCAAACGCTTGTTTTCTACAAAGTCCCTCCTTCCGAAAAGCGCAGTCTGCTCTGATTGGGCAGCTGAACCAGTGCATTGTGATTGGCCGAACACCGCAAGCACTCGTCGGAAATTTAATGCCCCTTACCATAATCGCAGCTTCATCTTTCAAAATAAAAGTAAAGACAGAGACCGAAAGGGGAACAAAGTTGTGTGACAGACACAGTGATGAATATGTATTTGCAGCACACAAGCCACGATTAAGACAGCTGACTCTACTGTGATCTCTCTCTCTCTCTCTCTCTCTATCGCGCTCTCTCTCTCTCTCGACCGCTCTCTGCTCTTCAAAAACGTGCGTTGCGCGCACACGCACGAGTGCGCAAAAATCCGCGTTTGAACAGTCAATAGCAAATACTTATAACAAAACAGAAGCTGATTCAGAAGCGGCAGATTGTCATAGCAAAGTCAGAATTATTTCCTCTCCTAGGTTCACGAAACGGTCTTTCATAAAATGCATTGCTGTTCTGTTGTCAGAATCTTAAAGATTCCTAAATGCATCTACTTTCGGAAGGCCAAATAAAGTGATTTTGCTTTCGCCTAGAAACACACAGCGTCTACCTGACATGCTGCTTCAACACTAACTGCGGTTATGAAACCACGCCTTCTTTCTTTGCGTAAACATTAGGGCAGCGTTATGCAAATCTTCCCACAAAGCGACGTAGATATGTGGGGGCGTGTAAGAACGAGCCATTTTAGGGGGGCGTGGCAGAGTCTTAACTTTGATAAAGATATCTCTTTGGTTTTGAGACTTTAGACTTCAGGGATCTTATCTATGCACAATCAGCTTGTAACACTCCAAAGAGAAGAAAACTTGAAATCGCATCATATGACCCCTGTAAAGCAGTGTTCTGAATCCGGAGGGCCGGGATAGCTAGAGTGCCGAAGACGATAGTCCCAAAGAAAGCTAACGAAACCAAAACAAAATAACACTAAAACACTCAAAAATCAGATATTCATGATATTTTATTCACCCTCCTCAACAACTGTTTTTTTCTTAAAGAACCAGGATTCCTTACAAGTCTAAAAAACGGCTATAAGACGTAGCCTCTGTCTAAAAAGTTGATTTCCCAGACCTAGAAAAAGTCATATAAAATGAAAGAAAAATCTTAATAGACAATAGGTATTTACGTATATATAATAATTATAAACTAAACATGTTTTATTTGGAAAAAATAGTAAAATATGTTAAATATGCTTATCTTTAATAATAGCCGGGGGAAAGTATTTTGAGCTGGGGGGGTGAGAAATAAACGGGAGGGGGGGGTCATGTGACAAGAGTGATGCGAGAAGACTGGCACTATATGATGGCGAATCCATAGCGCAACTTTTGTTAATAAAACTTTTATTTATTCGTTTAATAGCATATAAGTGAGTGTCTTTGTTGCGGTGTTTTCATTAAAAAAATGACAATGAACCACAAACTAGCATTCGTTTTAAATAAGGGAAAATACTTATATGGCTATATCCATCTTATTAATTTTGTCAATGCAAGGTAGATGTTTAATATATGCGAATTTGCCATTGTACTATTTTATGGCTGATGTGTTTTAATAAATAATATAATAAACCACAAACTACGAACGTTTTAAAGTAGCCTGAGGGGAAATCCATAGGCTATTTATTTGTGTTAAACGCGAGTAAAACACATCTATTTTGTTAATAAAAGTTCAAAGTTTAAATGTGTTTGTTGTTGTTGTTGTTTCTGATTAATAATAAGAGCCCTAAGCTGCATTTAAAAGTAAGGGGAAATTCCAAAAAACCTTAATTATTTTGTGTTTACACGCGGGTATTCAGTGGCGTAGCAAGTCAGCCCCGGGCCCATATGCAAAAAATGTGTACAATGTAAAATGTGTTTTAAACATGGCACAAAAATACTGCCGTATAGGCTACTGAATGCAAACACAATTTTGTGCACATCAGACCAAAAAACAAACAAAAAAAAAATATATATATACACTAAAAACAAACAAAAAAAGTCAAAAATAGTGAGGGGATATTTGTTTTGTACTTGTAATGTTTTCTGAGTCAATGTTGACTATCCATCCTCATTGACGTTGGACGTGCATTTAGAGAGAAATGCATCTTTACGGATTACATAATGAAAGAGTTTTTGTTTTCGATTTGAATTCTTTAGTTTTGAAATGGTAATTTAAAGCATTCTATAGATATATTTATCATGTCGGTGAAGCGCTCCTGCTTAAGACTAAGAGGACAGAAAGCGCATCCTGTTTGTTTTCCTTATTTTACAAAAGCACTAGGTTTTGCTGATATTGTGAGTGCACACAAATACAAGTAGACCCTTTGCAGTTCCGAATGATGTATACTATTACCCTAATTATGGCGTATTTTTAAGTTTCCGCTGTTCTTACAAAAAAAAATGCAAGTGATCGGCTGGCGTCTCCATGTCCTGCAGAGCGCGCTTTAGCTTCCACTCTCCACACAAACGATTGGATATGCACCTAACAGCGCTCGTTTATCTTGGTTAAATGTTAAAATGAGTACTGTGAAATGCATGGTGTTTTATGTCTGTTTATTTTAGGCAAGTCGTGTTGGTTTGAGAAGGCTAAATTGATCAAACATATAATGCTCAGCTCACTGTCTGCCGCTACCGCTTGGTCGTTCCTTTAAAAAACAAAAACTTGAATTTAACAAACATAAAATGTTCCAAACATATTTCTAAATTAACTTAATAAAGAAACAAAAAGAAATATGACCACTTTGCCATTAAAAACCAAAACTGAACTATTTTAATAGCTGTGTAATGGGGAAGAGAGAGAGAGAGAGAGAGAAAAGTCACGGTATCCAGTCGGACTCGGGCCGAGAATTCTCATAAAGCTGTTGGACAAGGGCCGTGCAGGGCTCTATTCGTTCCCTCGTTGCCCCCAAACTGCCCGGGACCATATGCCCCTGCATACCCTGCATAACCAGACGCTACGCCACTGATCTTATTTGTTCTTGTCTGTTCATAAAAGTTTTATGTTTAATATAAGCGACTTTGTCATTGTAGCATTATTGATGTTGTGTGTGTGTTTTTTTCATTAAGAGTAATATTGAATCAACCTTAAGAATTAATTTTGTTTCAAGAATAGGAAAGACCTAACGTTAAAGATCAAAATAAGTAGCTCTCGCTCTTTCTCTGCTGTCTGTAGAAATTGTTGTTAATTCTTAATTTGGGAACGGCAGAGACATGTTACAGGTTATAATATAATCCAAAAATCATGGCAACAAATGATTTTTTAAGTCAGTTTAATACGTTTAATCAGTTGAAACGACTTTCACAGTCAATTTGATTCAACTTAACTCATATTTAACCGTTGCTTCTTGTCATTGTAGGCTTAGGCTACTTTTTTCAATGAATTTTAATGAATATACTAATTAATAAAATTTATACTATTTATTTTGTATTACATATTGTTCATTCATTTATTTTTTAACACCGCACCCCCAGCTCCCCCATTTTTTCGTGGGCTACACTCCAGGGGGTGCTGCAGCACCCTCAGTCTTTAATCCTTATTCAGTAAATAAGGTCAAAAGGTTGAGGACTTCTGGTCTGAATTGGTCAGCTGTTTTATGGTTCTCTAGTCACATGATAAAATGGCTTCTTACATGTTGGTTAGACTTTGATTTGGCAGGCAAATGTTTACTAATATAACTAATGTTCAATTCCTTCTAAATGAATTCCCCACAGATTCTACATGGTACATACCATCATGAAGGAGTAACCGATCCAGAGTATGTCCCAGTAGGCCGGGCAGGATGGCACCTGAATGGTCTGGCTGTGTATAGCAATCACCATGGCTGGAGTTTCGCACACAGAGCACCTGCACACACACATACAAAATGATTCAGGTAATGCAATGGATTTAAGGTAAAGAAGCCAAACCACAGATCCCACTCCTACTCATCATCAGTCTCTTACCGACTGATGAAAGGTTTGATCCTCTCTCCAGTGATAGGCGCCATGTTCATGGGCATGGACTGTGGTGTGGACAGCCAATAGGAGTAGTCATTGCGGGAAGCGAAGTTGCAGACATTGTTGATGTTGCAGAACATGAAAGGCATTGTGCTGAAACGACGCAGACAACTACCAGCCGTACCTGATGTTTGTTTGAATTAATTTAAAAAACATATTAGTCATGATACATGTGATGTGAGAAAGGAAATGCTACGTGTGTGTGCTCTGTGTGTTTTGGGGTCACTCACCCAGGTCCTGTCCGTGCGCCCTCTTGTTGCCTTGCACATAGAGTAGAGAATAGCCATCATAGATGAGCTTTGTATCACCAGGACACGTTGGCACGTCTGTGGTCTGACTGTGGCGTGTGATCAGAAAACCGTGTGCGGCAGACGATGATCCTGTGATACCTGGAGGGCCCTGAATCCCTTCTGGACCAGGAGGGCCGGGGTAACCACGCGGACCTGTAAATAATTTTGTCTTGGTTAGACATGGAAGTGGAGAAGATTCAGGCACTGTTTATAAGCTTCCTGTTCCGAAAATATAAAGAAAGAATAATGTGAAGTGACGTGACATGACATGTGACCAAGTATGGTGACCCATACTCGGAATTTGTGCTCTGCATTTATCCCATCCAAAGTGCACACACACAGCAGTGAACACACACACCGTGAACACACACCCGGAGCAGTGGGCAGCCAATGCTGCGGAACCCGGGGAGCAGTTGGGGGTCCGGTGCCTTGCTCATGGGCACCTCAGTCGTGGTATTGAAGGTGGGAGAGAGCGCTGTACATTCACTCCCCCCACCTACAATCCCTGCCAGTACGAGACTTGAATCCGCAACCTTTGGGTTACGAGTCCGACTCTCTAACCATTAGGCCACGACTTCCCACCAATAGCCACCAACGTTAAGGATGATCTTTAAAGGGAAAGTTCACCCAAAAATTAAAAGACTTCTGTCATCATTTACTCACCCTTATATGTGACTCTGGACCACAAAACCAGTCATAAGGGTAATTTTTCGAAATTGAGATTTATGCATCATCTGAAATAAGCTGAATAAATAGCTTTCTATTGATGTATGGTTTGTTAGGATATGACACTATTTGGCCAAGATACAACTATTTGAAAATCTTGAATCTGAGGGTGCAAAAATCACCTTTAAAGTTGTCCAAATGAAGTCTTTAGCAATGCATATTACTAATCAAAAATTAAGTTTTGATATATTTACAGTAGGAAATTTACAAAATATCTTAATAGAACATGATCTTTACTTAATATCCTAATGGTTTTTGGCATAAAAGAAAAATCAATAATTTTGACCCATACAATGTATTTTTGGCTATTGCTACAAATATACCTGTGCTACTTATTACTGGTTTTGTGGTCCAGGGTCACATTTTAAGTTTTGGGTGAATTACCCCTTTACATTTTTTTTTACTTGAATCTTTAAAGGCCTTTTAATTGAAGAAGACAGTAGAGATGCACCAAGTACTGGAAAATGACCCAAGCTGGATTTGGGTAGGCCTTGTGCAACATGTCTACCCACCAAGCCACATCTTGGACCCACATAATGGATAACATTACCTGGTTGTCCAGCTGGTCCTGCATTTCCCTTCCTTCCTTGTGAGCCGGTAAATCCTGGAGGTCCCATTGGACCTGAGTCTCCGGGGTTGCCAGGTGAACCTGAAGGCAGAAGTGACATCAGACATGAGGAAAAAGATCAGGTATCAGGTATAGTATCTTTCTTGACTGTACTGTATAGTCTAAATGTATCCACTAACCCGGAAGACCCTGTAATCCCAAGGGGCCTGATGGGCCTCTGCTGCCTGGAATACCAGGTGGTCCAGGTGGACCACGCTCCCCCTTCAAAATAATAGGCTCTGGAGCATAACCTGGGTCACCAGGAGGTCCTGTGGTCAACAGAGGGGAGAGGAGTATTAGAGGATGCATTTTTATTGGATTTGTAAAGGGAAAAATATCCGGGTTTTAAAATGACACACCTGTTGTTCCAGCGTCGCCACGTTCTCCGGAGATGCCATTAGCTCCAGGAAGACCAGGCTGTCCTTTAGATCCTATAACATGCAGAGGTTACGTGGATAAGGCTCTTTCATAAATAAAGCTTCACAACCTGCATTAACATTTACACATTTTATTATAGATTCACTTTGATGTTGTTCCAGACATGTATGCTGTTATTTTTTGTGTGGAACACAAAAGAAGAATTATGAAGAATCAGTTTATTTGATCAAAAATATACTAAAACTGTCAAATTTTAAATTATGACTTTCTATCTTAATATATTTCAAAATGTAATTTAGTCCTGATAAATAAGTATAGCTTTTTATTTCTCCTCTTTCCTATTACTTGTTTCGCTTCTGTTTCAGTTTTTATAACCATTTCTTACTATGTGTAAGTAAGTTGTTGTTTTTTAGCATGTGTTTGGCAGTGTTATTTTTTAGGATTATTGATAAACTACTGTCATGTGATTTGTATTATTTGTATTTTTATTTAATTTAGTAAATATGTCTGAAGTATTATGTCTGTTATAGGTCGGTAAAGCTTTAGTTTTATTAATTGAGTTATTGTACATACTTCAACACAAACGAAATGGAAATGAAATACTATGATATATTGAATTTCATTGATGACATGTGTATTTGATTTTATATATATATATATATATCTATATCTATACACAGGTGCATCTCAATAAATTAGAATGTCGTGGAAAAGTAAATTTAATTCAGTAATTGAACTCAAATTGTGAAACATGTGTATTAAATAAATCCAATGCACACAGACTGAAGTAGTTAAGTCTTTGGTTCTTTTAGATTGTGATGATTTTGGCTCACATTAACAAAAACCCACCAATTCACTATCTAACAAATTAGAATACTTCATAAGACCAAAAAAAACATTTTTAGTGAATTGTTGGCCTTCTGGAAAAGTATGTTCATTTACTGTACATGTACGCAATACTTGATTGGGCCTCCTTTTGCATGAATTACTGCATCAATTCGGCGTGGCATGGAGGTGATCAGTTTGTGTCACTGCTGAGGTGGTATGGAAGCCCAGGTTTCGTGGACAGTGGCCTTCAGCTCATCTGCATATTCTCTTGTTTCTCATTTTCCTCTTGACAATACCCCAGAGATTCTCTATGGGGTTCAGGTCTGGTGATTTTGCTGGCCAGTCAAGCACACCAGCACCATGGTCATTTAATCAACTTTTGGTGTTTTTGGCAGTGTGGGCAGGTCCCAAAATCTGCTGGAAATGAAATCAGCATCTTCAAAAACTGGTCAGAGAAGGAAGCATTGAAGTGCTCCAAAATTTATTGGTAAACGGGTGCAGTGACGTTGGTGTTCACAAATAACACAATGAACCAACACCAGCAGAGGACATTGCACCCCCAAATCATCACAGGACTGTGGAAACTTAACACTGGACTTCAAGCAACTTGGGCTTGGGCTCTCCACCTTCCTCCAGACTCTAGGGACCTTGGTTTCCAAATGAAATACAAAACTGCTCTCATCTGAAAAGAGGACTTTGGACCACTGGGCAACAGCCCAGTTCTTCTCCTTAGCCCAGGTAAAACGCCTCTAATGTTGTCTGTGGTTCAGGAGTGGCTAAACAAGAGGAATACGACAAATGTAGCAAAATTCCTTGACACGTCTGTGTGTGGTGGCTCTTGATGCCTTGACCGCAGCCTCAGTCCATTCCTTGTGAATTTTTCACTCAAATTCTTGAATCGATTTTTTGCTTGACAATCCTCATAAGGCTGCGTTTCTCTTGGTTGGTTGTGCATCTTTTTTTCCACACTTTTTCTTCCACTCAACTTTCTGTTAACATGCTTATCCAGCACTCTGTGAACAGCCAGCTTCTATGGCAATTCATGTTTGTGGCTTACCCTCATTGTGAAGGATGTCAGTGATTGTCTTCTGGACAACTATCAGAACAGCAGTCTTCCCCATGATTGTGTAGCTAGTGAACCAAACTGAGAGACCATTCTGAAGGTTCAGGAAACCTGAGGTGTTTTGAGTTGATTAGCTGATTGGCAAGTCACCATATTCTAATTTGTTGAGATAGTGAATGGGTGGGTTTTTGTTAAATGTGAGCCAAAATCATCACAATTAAAAAAGAACCAAAGACTTAAAAACCTTATTAAAAACTACGCAGGCTGTGTGCATTAATTTATTTAATACAGAGTTTCACAGTTGAGTTGATTACGAAATAATGAAATTTTCCCCCAATTCTAATTATTGAGATGCACCGTATGTGGTGTAGGTGTACGTACACCTAGTAGTTTTTTTTTGTGTTTGGCTTAGTGTTATGTTAGAGTCATTATTATACTTTTATACCTTTTGTTCTTTAATATTTTGTATTGTTTTTGTTTTTATTTTTTGTTTTTCATTTAAATGTTAAGTTTTGAAATTTTGTTATATGCATTTGTCATTTTTATTTAATCTCTTTATTTTTAAAATGTGTATCGGTAGTATTTATAAAGTTTTAGCTTTTAGTTTTGGATCTGTTTTTAGTTGTTTTAATACTACAATTGATTGCTCCTGTTGTCCTCATTTGTAAGTCGCTTTGGATAAACGCATTGATAAATGACTAAACAAAGAAAATAAATAAATAAATAGTCCTGTGATGGTAAAAATATATAGTTCAGTCATGAAACTCTAGATGGCGCAGGCTGACGGGTTGTTCATGCAACTGATGATATTCAGAGAGTTAAACGACTTGGCACAAGCTGATTGGTTCATGCTGCATAAGCAGCCAATGAGCTTACTGCCTTGCATTTATATAGATGGCTAGCATTCACTTGAGATTCCTGCAGCGCGCTTTCAGAGTTTCTCTGAAACCCGCCACCTTCCCCAGCTCCACCTGTATAGATCTGATACAGGTTATTTTATATGCTATTTGTACAGCAGCAGCATGTCTTAAATACTCACGGCACCGTATCGCCATATGCTTTAGCAGTAGCAAGTTCCTGTACTTGCTTGCAGCAGCAGCACTAATCTACAACTACAGCAATAACCAACAGCAGCAGCAATTCAGCAGCAGTTGAATTTGGTGTAACAGAATATGTTGACATGCTTTAATGTTCAAAAAACACATTATTTTTCAAATACTGTACATTATTGTAGGTCCTCTATGCCCCGCCTCAGTCAAACACGTTGTTTTCAACAAAGCCCTCTCCTTTGACAAGCGCAGTCTGCTCTGATTGGCCAGTTGACCCAGTGCATTTTGATTGGCCGAACACCGCAAGCACTCGTCGGAAATGTAACTCCCCTTACCATAATTGCTTCAGCTTTCAAAGTAAATATCAAAACAGTTAATAAATGTCATTAGTTTTACCATCAGTTCAAACACGAAAGGGCAACAGAGTCGCGTGACAAACACAGTGATGATGCAGTACACAAGCCGCGGTTAAGACAGCGGACGTGCTATGATTTCTGACAGGCAGTTCACTCTCCTGTGATGTGACCCTGTTCCCCTCACACACACACACCGACGCGTTACTCGCCCCCCTACTACCCTGCGCTGCGCAAAACTCCGCATTTGAACAGTCAATAGCAAATACTTAAACTAATAACAAAACATACTTACAGTCGCTGATTCAGAAGCGCCAGATTGTCACAGCAAAGTCGGAATATACCCTTTTTTTTTTCTTTGTGCACAGCCAACCTTGTACTCTTCTAGTTTCAAAAAACTGTCATCCATAAAATGCGTTGCACAAATGTGAACATCTGGGTAGTGCTGTTCTGTTGTAAATAAATATTAACCAATGATTCCTAAATGCATCTACCTCCGGAAGGCCAAATAAAGTGCTTTTGCTTTCACACTGAAACACACAGCGTCTCCCTGACATGGCTGCATCAACACTACTGCTGTTCCTGAAACCATGCCTTCTTTCTTTGCGTGCACATTTGGGCTGCATTATGCTAATATTTCCACATAGTGATGTAATATGTGGGGGCGTGTTAGAATGAGCCATTTTAGGGTGTGGTTGACTCTTAACTTTTAAAAAAGAATATCTCTTTGGATTTGAGAGATGTAGCATCTCGACCAATCGACACACTAATTTTTATTTGATTTAAAAAATCAATTATTCATTAGATTAACAAATCGTCACAGTCCCCTCATTCAAGAGACTGGATGCCAGGGCTGCGCTTGAACACCATCCCCCACCTTGAACACCATGACAACTAATCATGATATCACTGGTTTATGGCCTAAAAGGAATGCAGCGGAGAGAAACTCTCACTGCATTTTCCATAGCAAGAGTCACAATGCACAGTAGAAATGGACTTTCCTACTAATTAATTCATAGGAAAACCTTCTTTGATTGAATACACATATCCTTAAGGCCATTGTGTATATTATTGCTGTGTTGTATATTGCCTGTTGTAGTGTATGCTGTTTTATTCATGTTATCATAGACCACTAGTTAAGATAACCTCACCTATTTCATGTCTAGTAACTATGAATTCGCCTTCTTATGATCGAAACCAGTGTGTATATTATATGCTGATACCTAAGCAACATATTGATGTTCTAAGAATCTATACTAATTCGTGCCTCAACACTCCAGCGAATTACATATGCAAAATACAATGCTTAGAGACAAAGGGCCATAAAAGCGCAGAACTCCCACTTGAGATTCCGGTCTTCCCCATTGGGCAAGCCCATCTTGAGAGTCGTGAATCTCTGCAGGCTTTAAAGGCAACACTCCATGTGACCCGCCCCAGTCGGTGATTCAGGGAGATGCTAAAATGAAGATGTGAGAAAACGCTCCAGGATACCAAAGCATTTGTGCCAGGACTTTCTTCGGCCTAGTCCTTTCCATTAATCAAGTGACTCTGACTCAAACTGGTCCTTTCTCATCAACCAACTTCAGCAAGATCTGGGGCCTTAAGATTGCATCAGGAATCTATTTCAGACATACGCAAGTATCAAACTTAGTCGATTTAATTGAGGCATTAAGTATCAGTTACACCTTTTTTACAAGGTTTGTTTGAACTAAGAATCTGACGTTTTCGCTCAGGTTTTAGATCTGCTGAATATGCCAAATGGTTCCATAAATGTCATTCCTAATGTCTCTTTCTTTAGTGCTAAACTTTAACCCTTTTCTATACCAACTGTATGTGTGTGTGTGTGTTTGTGTATGTTAGACCAGTTTATGTGTTGATGTAGTATGTTAGACTAGTTTAAGTGTTTATGTAGTAAAATAAAATAAAACCTTACTTGTATCACACTTGAAGTGTTCATTGTTTACTCATAACCGGAGTCAATAATCATGCGGATTTACGTTACAAACTTATAGAATAGTACAGTAAGAAAGTTATTTCCCTTAACCAGGCAATTAACGTTCTTAGATTTGACAAGACGGTTGACCCTGAGTGGTCCGCTAAATATCTACAGTGGATCTAAAAAATTAATAATTAATCATAATTAGTTATAATTAATTATAAATATTTAGATCATGAGCTGATTCGCTACAGATTGGTGGAGAATGCGGGCATGATAAACGAAAGTTATGTTTAAACACTGGCAACTTAAAAGTGTGTGTTTGATAGCCCAGGTTAAAATAGGACGGGACTTCAGATGCCCGGTGGTGTCCCTATTTGCTGGCTTGTTGAGATGCCGATAAAGTGGGGGTTTGAATTGGTACCACTATTATAATTGTGAGAGTCTTTATGTATTTCATGCGTAATGGCATCGGTGTAAGGTTAATCTGATTTTAGCAAAGAACCCCTAATTTCAGTATTAAAGCATAAAACTGTCCTGACAAAGCGTAAGTCTGAATATCAGCTCAGCAGCATGTCCAAACTGTACCATAATGAATAATCCTTTAGTGAAGAAATCACAAAATTGCAATATTGTTTAAATAGTTCCTTTGAAGAAGAAATCTCAGTACAGTAATATCAAGGTAGATTTGAGTGATGCTCCAATTTCTACAGCATAAAGGCCTTATAGTATATAATTAGATTGAAGCAATTCATCTACAATTTGACTGTATATATATAAGCCGAGCAACCTGGTGGTTATTACTGTGTTTCACTCGCTGAGTGAAAATAAAGGTGTAATACTGTACTTTAGTACTCATATGTGAGGCAAACATAACTACAAATATGTTTAAACCGGCTTTAACTTACATTAAACCCATTTTGTAATTCTTTAAACAAGTGCAAAAAGTTTATTGTTACATTAGAGAAGCAATCACAGAAGTGCTTATTTAATGCAACAAGTCTTGAAGGCTGAAAGCACCATGTTCTAAAACTGTGACTTTTTAAAATAGACAGACATTAAATTGCGTTAATTACACTGGCATGCATTGTTTACCGTGACAACAACTTGTCACAGGAATTGCTAACGTCACATAGCACAACACGCCATGTTTGTAAACAAACCATTTGAAGCAGCTAAGCTAACACGACTTAGCATAGTTTCATTTTAGGCTAAGCTACCAAATAGCTTTAACAATTAGGGGTAAACAATCTTTATGTGAAGCTTTAAATACAGATGTGTGTGTGCAGTGTGAAGCACTTTGAATTTAACCTTTTTAAAAAAAAATTGACCATCATTCTGATTTTCCATTTCTCTTCCTTCTTTTTCTTCTTTTTCTATGTTTCTCAATCTTCAATTCGTCTCAGCGAATTTAACTATCTAGATGTATCCTTCCTGAATGCTATTGCTCAGTTACTAGTTAATTAAATCTAAATTTAATTACATTTTAACTGTCTATCTAGAGATGAATCATTAAGTTATTGGGTGTTTTTAGTGGCACAGTGAATAACGCGCTACGGAGGGCGGGGCACACACATGGCATGGCCCAGCATGGGAGCTGAACACGCAGCAGCTGTGACCAGACATGGTGTGTTGCCCAACACAAATCAGCTAATCACGAGTGCTACTGATTGTTCCTAATAACAGATTGATTACCCTGTTTTAATAATAGAAGTCAGCTAATTTTAAATCCATTTACATGTTATGCCCCCTTGATGTTCTCTCTGAACCTCAAAAGGAACCAGAGACATTTCTATTTTTGATTTGTTTATTTTCAAGAAAAAAAATAATCAGCATAATCTGAATAGAAATGCTCTCCTTTTCCTTCTGCTTTTCCCTTTTCTCCTTCACTTCCTCATAGATTGAGCCTGTTTGGGATCCATCAGTAAATTCTAAGTGATAATTTGACAATAATTTGACAATAATTTGACAGTAGACTTAAATCATCAATCAAAATCCTGTTTACATCCTTTTCAGCAAAACATATGCTGACACAAAACTATTTTAGCATTCACACTCTGTTTTGATCTTGTAGTAGTCTCTAGCCCTTACTCTCAACACCAGTGTGTCAAAACGTTGCAGATGCTCAGACTAACTGCCCAGAATGCAGAACAGAGAGGGCTGGGCAGGCGTCGTGAGGAACACCCCCTTTACCCAGGGCCGACGACCACCTACTGAGCCGAAAGCAACTGGACACAGAGAGAGAAGTGTACCTCAGACTCAGGACTCAAGCGAGAGTTATGGCTACAAAAAGCTCACCAAGGTCATCAACTTCCTGACCCACAACCTAATGGGATTGAAACAAGAGGTAAATGATCTCAAGCAACAGATAACAGCGGTAGCCCACAAGGACCCCAGCAAAATGGAGTTACAGGAGGACATCAATAGATTTAAAAAGGCTCTGACAGATGCTGAACAGCAAGAGCACCTGGAAAAAGGTAGCCAGAAAGGACCTGGAAAAGAAAACTTTCCCACACAAAATTACTATTAAAACAGCAAATTCTGAGCTCTTAGACAAAGTTGCCAGAATTGAGACTCTGATCCAGCAGCTGAACAACACTCAAGACAAACTTGACATGGTCCAAAGAGAACTCAGGTACACTTATAGGCTGCAAAAGGAAACACAGTGGGAGAGACACCCTACTCCCGCATCCTCATTCAACCGTGCAAACTCCCTCATATGCAACAATCTACGAAGGGGGGAGCCAACACTTTCTGCTTAACAACTGACAGAACAGAACTGTAATACTTCCAAGCATCCCTGCAGCAGCGCATGATGTGACCCCCAGAAACTTTGACAAGCTAGCCAGGAAAATCCCGGCATTCACATTGCTGGGGAAACAATAGTTTCCTACTTTATGCAGTACGAGCAGTAATTTAGAATGGTGGAGTCGTTTTTAAACATTGCTTGCAAGCAGACCAGTAATCAATCTTATGTGTCTGTCACATAAGTTAGTAACTTCTTCTCCATGAGCATACCAGTTCCTTACCAGATAAATACCAGATAAAATTATAGTTTGAATGCACCTTCATACAAGCAGTAAGAAGTTTTCAGTGCTATAATGTGTTTAAATCGTACGATAAGAAACTAACCTGACTTTAGCGAAGAAATCCTAATTTCTGTGTTAGTAGAGCACAAGTCTATTTTCTGACGACGAAATCTCAGATTAGCAGCTCATATAAATGGTACCAGAATAAATCGGTCTGATTTTGGGCGAAGAAATCCCCTTCTTCAGTACTGTGTAGGTGATCTGAGCGATGCTCCTCATTTCACTGATTTAAGGACTTATTATGTGTTATGTATCATTGTATTCATATCGACCCAATCATGTGAAACATTTACGTAACTCTTACACATGCGCGCACCAATTTCTGATCAAAATCAGATAAAACTATAGCTTGAAGGTGCCTTCCTACAGGTATTAGAAAGTTTCAGTGCTATAATGTTTTTAAATCGTACGATAAGAAACTAACCTGATTTTAGCGAAGAAATCCTAATCTCTGTTGTTAGTGGAGCATAAGTCTATTTTCTGACGACGCAATCTCAGATTAGCAGCTCATATAAATGGTACCAGAATGAATCGGTCTGATCTTGGGCGAAGAAATCCCCTTTTTCAGCACTGTGTAGGTGATATGAGCGATACTCCTCATTTCATTAATATAAGGCCTTATTATGTGTTACGTATCAATGTACTTCATTTTGACCCGCTCATGTGAAACATCTACGTAAAATTAATGGTGTTATTCTAGCGTAGCTAACTACGAATCCACCATTGCCTGTGAAGTGAATGTGCTGTTTTGAGTACTGAATGAATTTGTATGGGACAGAGGTTTCCCTGAGCCACAGCAGGATGCAAGGTCTGCTCCACATGCACCTGTGTGAGTTGCATGGTCTCCTGAAACACGTGACCCGGAAGTGTGAGCAGGACTCTTCCGGTTAATATGCAACAGTGATGCACTTCACAGACCTTGTGTGTCAACAAAGAAGGCGTGTAAATAAAGCTAACTCTTAAGCTAAGCCCTTTACATCAACTGCTAGCCGTTAGCATACGACTAACGCTAGATAGGCATGTAAAGAGTAACTTTCTAACCACTCCTCTCTCTATCTCTCTCTCTCTCTCACTTCTCTCTTTATTGTTTTTGACTTATTCTACTCTTTTTAATTTTAGTGCATTTTATTTCACATTTGTTAGCCCAATGTACCAATTCAGGCGAAATTGGTTTGTATGTAAATGTGGATTTAATTAAATCAAAGTTTTATTTTTGTATTTTTTAGTTATTTCCATTTTATTTTTATTTTTAGTGTGTTATTATTTCCACTTTTAATTTCCTGAAAGCTCCTAGGACCCTTTTTTTTATTTATTTAATTTTTTTTGTTTTTGTTGTTGTGTTTTTACTTTTACCTTACTTTAGTTATTTCACCATCACCATCGTCACTTTTTGTATAGGATTACAGTAGTTCTAACAACTGTTGTTTCCTTAATGAGTTATACAGGTTATTAGTAGCATAATCCCTGTTTCCTCTCTACTTCTCCTCACGCCTCAGTGCCAGGCCTAATACGTTGAAGGGCAGCTACCATTGCAACACAATGTAGGCTAACATAAAAATAGAAACAATTCCCACTGTTTCTTTTCCTTTTGACGAGGTATTTGGTGGGTCCCTGCTAGTTTAGCTAACAGCCTAACCCTAGGGTTATGAAGTCTATTGCAGCATCACACACAAGTGAAACCTGCTTAGCCATATATCTTAGAAACAAAACTAAAATAGGTAAAAAATGTTCCCTTTTTTTTTTTTTTAGTTCATCTTATTTTATTTCAATTTCGTCATAGTGACCAAACCCGTGAAACATCAGTAGTATAGCCCGGTCATCAGATGACCCCTGCTTACGGCCCCTCAACAAAGATACTCAAACTCTTCCTTTGTGTTCACGAACAAAAAAAAAAAACATAGCACCTTACCTCACTAGCTGCCTCCCACCAGCTAGTCATACCTTACACGGCCTACACAGCCGTTCCCCTTAGAGATAGTTTAACACCTCTGTACGTACCTGCATTTGCCGTGTGTCTCTCTCTCTCTGGTGTTCCCACAAGTGTGCCAGTATGTCGCAGACATTACACAGACATCCAGCCCTGGCAGCTCACCAGGACCACCTGGACACTCAGTAGAGCACTGTAATGGACATCATTCAGCTCAAAGCAGCCAACGACCTGCCATGGCAAAGAAAGGAACAGCGAGACTGCGACATAAGCGAACACTTGACCAGCATCATCCTCTCCTCGGCCCACACCCTCAAGGGCCACAGACAGGAGGTAAATGAGCTGAAACTGCAAGTCACAGAATTCTGCAGAGAAGTGACACTGCTCACGAGGAGAAAAGACAGGAACGGATGCAACGAACCTCACGAATTGGGCGACAGAAAGAAAGCACGGAAGAATAGGGAGAACGGACAGCAGGGGAGTACCTAAACCACAGCTGCTCAACACCAAGCGCCGCTGGAAAAAGCCATCACACAGGACTTGAAAAGAGAACTGTTTCACACAAAGTCACTCTTAAAACAACATATGTGGAACTAAATGAGAGAGACACCACATCTTAGGCCTAACAAGGCCACCTGCATACAGACAGAGATGAGGTCCAAACCCTGACTCAGCAATAAGAAAGGAGCTTGACTTGGTTCAGAAAAAATTTAAACAGTCCTAACGACTGCGCATAGACTTAAGCAAAAGACAGCCGGATGAATATCGCGTCGCCAGCAGTGCAAGCCCTCCACGCCTGTGCACAGCTACGAAAGGGGGGAAAGGGAGCCAAAGCCTTCTGCTTGACACTTCACAAGTCAGCTCCCTGAAAACCTCTGCAGCTGCAACAAAAAAAAAAAATTTCAGGCGAACCGAAGCAACGCAACGAGGTGAATTCAGTGTCACAAATGAACTGAAATATGCTTGCAGACCACAAGGCGAACAGATAGGGAAAACACGAAACAGAACTTCCCTGGCCAGCAGGCCCACCCCCTCAGCCAAGAGGTTGAACCTGCGAGGGGTACAGAAGGGTGGGTATCTGGAGGACAGGGCCTGCTACGGGGGGTGATGGATTTATGTGAGGGCGCGAGAGCAAATGTTCACACTAGGCACCAAATCAGAAGGCAAAATATAGGACAGAGGGGAGTGGGGGGATAAACGGGACGTTCCAGGAGGAGGAGAACTGAGGAGCAACACACAAAGGGGGTGACCCCACGAGACCCCAAACGACGTGGCGAAGGACCTACTGGTACAGAGGGACAATAAACATTGAGGCAACATAAATACTCTCAGAACCAGAGGTATGAACACGGGACAGGCGAAGGTGAGAATCGCATGTTTTTTCCCAGACACCAAGCATGGCCGGCGTGAAACTCCCCATGCTTATTACCACAGACTTTGACAAACTTACTCAAAAGCTCACAATTACCCTGGGATGGCGGAGGACACCAGCTGCAAGAAGGCACATAGGCATTAGGGCCTGCCGAACCCCCCCCAACCTCACCCACCCAACCCCCAAAAACTATGCCTAATCAACAGCTGCGTAACCTGACACAGAAGGCTTTTAACAAGCACAAGGCCTCCACTAAAGTTGTTTGTCAAACCCCACTGAGTCTGAAATTCACAACTCAGAATCCAAAGCGGGCAACAGAAGGCACCCAGCATTGCCACAATGAAAAACCCTTCTACAGAAAGCCCCTAGCCAGAAGAGGACAGAGCCATCAACATGGCAACAGACCCAGGTTCCAGACCAACCACTGGGGAAAAGGGCGCGTCTCCCCCCCCCCCCCCCCCCCCCCCCTCCTGCAAACAACACGGTATGTCCAAACCGGTCCACCAAAACATCCTCCTCCACACAACGGAGGCTGCACAAGGACAGCTGGACACGCCTACTGCTGGGTTACAGGAGCTGCTGACACTCACAAAAGAGCTCCTTGAACAAAACTCAAATAAGGAATACTGAGAAGGACAAACTTCTGACTCCATGCCTGATGCAACACAGCATCAGACCCCCTCCAAGGGAGGAGCATCCCTTAAAAACCGGTCTACACCCCAGAAGCAGCCAGACAAAGTTGGATTGAGCAACGGGCCCACATGCCCAACAGAGAAAGCTCTACCAACACAACTCAGGCAAGCTCAAGTCGGAGCCGCCACAAGAGCCAAGCGACACCGAAAACATCAGATTTCTAGTGACGTTCGAGCAAAACAAAGGGCTAACAACCACCTGCTGCCCTCCTTGCGCCATCACTAGGTCAGTCTGAAACTCTCAGCACACTACAAAATCTCCATAACAATAACCTGCAATCCCTGGAACCACCTGCACACTCACCAGTGAGAGTCTAACCCGGCTGTCCCACATCGTGGGTACCACAGATAGCCAACTGGCTAACAGCATCAACAAAAACAGCCTACCCGGGACTAACTCACTTCAGGATGACAGGTGACACAGCCTCGACACATGCTGCATAAGCTCGAGGACCCACACCTTGCTACAGCCTACATCACGACAGCACACCACCCGGACAGCATACAAACGACGGGCACCAACAGCCAAAGAACCACCACTGGCTCCCAGCCGTGAGGGCCAGGTGTGTGTTCGATTGTTCTGCACCTTGACATCGCTCGTTGTTGTCTATTCTACGGACAACAACGCTCGAAAGGGGGGAAATATGTAGCGTCTCGACCAATCTGACACACTAATTTTTATTTTGATTTAACAAATCAATTATTCATAAGATTAACAAATAATCACAGTCCTTCAGTCCAATAAACTGGATGCCAGGATTTCGGCTGAACACCATCCCCCAACTTTGGTCACCATGACAACTAATCATGATATAACTGGTTTTATGGCCTAAAAGGAATGCAGTGGATAAACTCCCTGCATTTTCCTCATAAGAAAAACACACAATGCCCAGAGAAATGGACTGTTCTCTAATTAATTCATAGGAAAACCTTTCTTTGATTGAATACCCATATCCTTTGGTCATTGTGTATACCATTACTGTCTTGTATATTGTCTGTTGTAGTGTATGCTGTTTTATTCATGTTATCATAGACCACTAGTTAATAAAACCTCACCTATTTCATGTCTGAGGTATCTATGAATTCGCCTTCTTATGATCGAAACAAGTGTGTATATTATATGCTGATACCTATGCAACATATTGATGTTCTAAGAATCTGTACTAATTCGTGCCTCAACACTCCAGCGAATTACATATGCAAAATACCAGCCTTACAGACAAAGGCCATAAAAAATTGCAGAACGTCCCACGAGAATTCACGACTTCCCCATTGGGCAAGCCCATCTTGAGAGGCGTGGATCTTCTCCGACCTTAAAGGCCCGGCTCCAGGGACCCGCCCAGTCGGTGGTTCAGGGGATGCTAAGATGAAGATGTGAGAAACGCTCCAGGATACCAAAGCTCGTGCCAGGCTCCGGCCTAGTCCTTTTCATTCATGAAGTGATTCTGACTCAAACTAGCTCTGTCTCATCAACCAACTTCAGCAAGATCATGGGCCTTAAGATTGCATCAGGAATCCTTTTCAGACATACGCAAGTATCAAACTTAGTCGAATTAATTGATGCATTAAGTATCAGTTACACCTTTTGACAAGGTTTGTTTGAACTAAGAATCTGACGTTTTCCCTCAGGTTTTAGATCTGCTGAATATGCAAAATGGTTCCATAAATGTCATTCCTTATGTCTCTTTCTTTAGTGCTAAACTTTAACCCTTTCCTATACCAACTGTATGCGTGTGTGTGCGTGTGTATGTGTATGTTAGACCAGCTTAATGTGTTTATGTAGTATGTTAGACTAGTTTAAGTGTTTATGTAGTTAATAAAACCTTACTTGTATCACACTTGACGTGTTCATTGTTTACTCATAACCGGAGTCAATAATCATGCAGATTTATGTTACAAGCTCTGTGTAGAGTTGTACAGTAAGAAAGTTATTTCCTTTAACCAGGAAATTAACGTTCTTAGAATTGACAAGACAGTTGACCCTGAGAGGTCAGCTAAATATCTACAGTGGATCTAAAATATTAATAATTAATCATAATTAGTTATGGTTAATTATTCATATTTCCCATGAGCTGATTTGCTACAGACTTTAGTCTTTGCAACTTTACAGATCTTCTTTATGCACCAAGAGCTTGTAACACTCCACAAAGAGAAAGGAAAACTTGAAATCGCATCATATGACCCCTTTAACATTGTCATATCTATCACCATGCTAAAATCTTCCAAGAGTTGTCATGATGAAGTGATTAAAAAAAAAAGAAAAATCTGTCATTGTGCTTCATATGCCATTTTTAGAATATTCAAATTTCTCCTTTTGTGTTCCATGGAATAAATAACAGCAAATGGGACTGAACAACATTACAGTGTATAAATAATTACTGGCATTTTAATATTTTGGTAAATGACTCCTTAATTTTTAAAGAAGGGTAACTGACCTGGGAATCCAGGAAAACCTTGAGTTCCAGGATCTCCTTTCGGGCCACTAGGTCCTGGATTTCCTGGAGCACCCTTGTCAAAAACAAATAACAAACACCATTATCCAACTGAATAATACAATAAATGGAAATTAATAAATAAATGGACAATTCTTTATATTATTTGAAATAATTTTATAATGTAAGAAAAAAAAAAGACAGCAGAGATACCAAAGACATTATATCACAACTGTGCAGGAAATTTGTTGCAAATGTTCAATCATTATGTTCAATGTTCAATTGTTCAGCAGCCACACAAGAGTATGCTAGAACTGACCAATCAGAATCAAGTATTCCAGAGAGCCACTGATAAAACAAAAAATACTGTCCTTGTTAAACAAATACTGTACCATTAAACAAATGCAGCCTACAATAAAAATGTTTCTACTGTACAAATGCAAAATGTAGGAAACCCTTTGCCAACAATAACTAAACCTTCTCTTTGGAACACTTTTATAATGCTTACTGGAAAGCCAGCGGGACCGTATTCTCCTTTCAGTCCTGTTGCACCAGGTGTCCCAGGGAATCCAGGCATGCCCTTCTCACCTTTTACTCCTCCACTACCTGGAGGCCCACGTCGACCCTCAGGGCCAGGAGGACCTTCACATTCACAGAAAAGAAATCAGTTTCTGCCTGTTTTACTCAGACCAAATCAGATCAAAACAAGCAGGATTCATCTTGCATCATGAAATCATTGTCAACATTTTCAAACATCAAACATTGATGTCTGGGTTTGTGTGCATGTTTATCTTGTATAGTGTTGTATGTAGTGTGCTGAATGGTTCTGGGTTGTTCTAGGAGAAGGTGAAGACACAAAGAGAGAGATCAACTAAACGCTCATAACTATACTCCTATAATTGGATGGGAATAAGAAAGTCAAACATCAAAAATTAAACATGAATCCCAGTCCCACTCAACCTCTTATGCAGAGGTAAATTATCTAATAACAAATGGAAGTGCACAGCATGACACAGGTGAGTATCAAACCAAGTTGTCTAACTGGCAGGACCTATAATGGGGTCAAGGGGTTCCCAAAAGTCCAATTAGAGGAGAAGCAAAGAAAAAGGTAAATGTTTTAAATACAGAGCACAGCAACATAAGTAATGCGATGTATTGAACAGAAAGGTTTTGTCAAATTTAGAAATGTTTAAAATTCAGAAATATAGTTTATGGTTTTACAGAGGGCATTACTGAAGAAACAGATTAGCATATTTGACAATGCATTTACATAACCACTCAAAAGTTTTAGACGTATAGACCCCGAATTTTTGAATGGTAGTGTACATGCTCATCGTTATTCTGGCTAAGCCAAACTTAGCAAAAAAGGTTCACATGCTCCACACATAACTGAATAAAGTTGTACACAGTGTAGTCATAATATTCCATATAATCAAGACATGCACATTCTTTTCTGCTATTCTCTTCAGTACTCAAAATACTTGCTCTTGGGCTTCTGGCTTAATTAAGTTGTTGCATTTGGGTTGAGACATTTACATGAGACATTCATAATCATAAGCAAATTTCAATATAGTAATATTCTTGTGCATGTGCAAAATCTGATACTCAAATACAAATAGGATATGGTCACTTACACTACACACTTACAGTATAATATGGTAATGCTACTTTTTATATGATTTTGTATATACTTTAAAAAAATATGTACTACCACAGTATAACTACATATGTAGTCACATAATATAGATGTATCACAAATCATCAATAAGTAGATGAAATTAAAAGGTTACACTTTATTTTAAGGTGTCCTTGTTACAGTGTAATTATACATTTAAGTACTGAGTAATATTAATTAACTGCATGTTTTTACTATATGGTTAGGGTTAGGATAAGGGTTTGTCTTAGGGTTACTTGCATGTAATTATGCATAAATAATTGTTATTATAATAGAAAGTACATATAACATGTGTGTAACAAGGACACCTTAAAATAAAGTGTTAGTTATTGTAATATAGAGTTATGCATTGTAGCATAAAAATCAGCTCTATAACATGAAGCTGCTGACCTGCCGGGCCTGCAAAGATCCAATGTCATCAGGTGGAGCAGAGCCATTCCCACGAAAGGTAATGTAAAACAGAAAATGCATATAATACCCAGATTGTGTCTGGGTAAAAACAAGCCCAACAGACACTAGCCAAAATGGTCTCCTTCTTCATCAAATTCAAAAGATTTCTATCTATTTTATATTAAATGCAGTAGAATTCATGAATGTTTTTGTTATTTTTTCCAAGGTAGAGCCCATTTTAGATAGCCCTGCAATGGCTTTCATTTCTTACAAATCAGCACATTTCCCATGCAAAAGTGTCAATGACCCCTCATTTCATTTGGTGACAGACATAAACAGCATCCTGTGGAGAACACTGCAGCTTTTACTGCTGAAAAGAAGGGACGGGTGGAAGTGAAGGCACACAAGGGTGAATGATGATGGATGAATGGACGGGTGAACAGCTAACCTTGGATAGTGGAAGCAGACAGACTGCACAAAACCTCTTCAAGCATGCACATCCTTCATTTCTCTCTAACACATGACAAACCGGCACACAATAAAGGAAGGGAGTGATGAGAACAGAAGATCACTTGCAGTGAAGGGAATGCAAACAGTGTGTCTTGTGCTCTGTCATCTGAGAGTGAGTTTATTTGTGCTCAGTGACATGGATACGGCATAATCATGATTGCTTGTGCAATATTCCATGCAAATCAGTCAAACCAACAAAATCAAAGCCAGTTTGCCCTCCGGTTCACATATGCTGATGAAGTAATTCCCAACCAGGGGTACTTGTACCTAAATAGATATATGACTTAATAATATTAGGGTTGCCAGTAGATAAGAATACATTTTTTTAATGTATTCAGTTCCTTTTTAAACTAAACAGTGTGTAAGATGTGTCAATTACCAAACAAATATTACTATCTTCTCTGGTATAAGTTTCCATAAGAGTTACAAGCCACTACACCAAAACCATGAATGATATCACTTTTCATAAATCAATTAGTTTGTTTCTGGAGGGTGTATGCGTACATAAGAAAAACAACAAGCCAGTATTTGTGTCTATATTTTTGTGATTACAAAACTGTGTTTATGTTGGCCAATTCAGAATTTCTGTTTAAAGGGGTGGTTGATTATGATTTCACTTTTTGAACTTTAGTTAGCGTGTAATGTTGCTGTTAGAGCATAAACAACGTCTGCAAAGTTACGACGCTCAGAGTTCAATGCAAAGGGATATATTTTCTTTTAAAGAAATTGCTATTTAAGGACTACAAAAAATGGCTGGTAGGGACTACAACGAGCTTCTTCCTGGGTTTGTGACATCACTAATCCCGATGTTTACATAAACCCTGTGCACCCAGGAACACGCAACTACCCATAATGGTAAGGGGCCGTGACATTTCAGGACAATGTGCACTAGGCGGTTAGTGAATCACAAACACACTGAGCCCGCTAACCAATCAGAGCCCACTGCGTATTTCTGAGGGAGGGACTTCATAGAACCAGGAACTATGAAGTTCCTGAACTAGGAACTCAACAGACCATTTTGACGAGAATGGAAACAGCGGTGTAGAATAAAGGTAAAATATGTGAAAATAATGTATCGAAGCATGAACACGTTACACTGCACCCCATAAACCCAATCAAGCTTTCAAAAAAATCTGATCAACCACCCCTTTAAAACAATTCTTTGGATACTTATTTTAACAAATTTGATTTAAGAGTTTGTTCTTTTTTTTTAGATATCCTACTCCAGGCTACTCTTTATTAAAACTAAATCAAAATAAATGCGAATGTCAGTTTGATAATGATATGATCATTTTGACTAATGACATTGTGAAACCCAGAGGGCAGAGCTGGCCAAAAGGATGAGATGTTTAACTTACCAGCTCTTCCGGAAGGACCAGGTGGGCCTTGGATACCTTTAGGTCCCTGCAGAGGCAGGCCTGGAGGCCCCGGTGGTCCTACAGGACCAACTGGACCAGGCAACCCAGGGAATCCTACGTCACCCTTTGGACCAGGAAATCCAGAATTACCAGGAGGTCCCGGAAAACCAGGGTCTCCTTTAGGCCCTGTAAAACAGTCAATTTTGGTAAATTTGCTATGAAAATTGTTAGAAGTTTTCTGGTGTAAAAATGAAGATACTTGAACAAATCATTCAGTACTTTACCTGGTGAACCGGGGAAACCGGGTGGGCCTGGGCCACCAAGGCCTGGAGCACCTAGGGAAAAAGTTCAAATGAAATTATTCTAGATACATATGCTACATTGAGCACATCCAACACACTTCTGATTTCCTCTGAATTCAGACTAACCTGGTTCACCCTTTTGTCCTGGAGGTCCTGGAATACCATCACGACCAGCAAGACCTTTATCACCAGGGAGGCCAGGTAATCCAGTTCGTCCAGGATCTCCTGGCCTACCAGATGCTCCACTAGGACCAGCAGGGCCTGGAGTGCCATCAAAACCTTTTGGGCCAGGAATACCAGGTGCACCTTGGAATCCTGGGAGTCCTGGGTCACCCTTTGGTCCAGGGGTACCTGTCAAGCCTGAAGATCCTGGAAGGCCAGACTGGCCTTTCAGACCAGGGGTTCCAGGAAATCCTGGAGGGCCTGGTTCACCCTGGGAATTTAATAGTATTACATATTAAAGTAAATATTCTTAATGTTCAAGCAGAAAACATGATGTTTTTACCTTTGGCCCAGGAGTTCCTGGTAATCCAAATTCTGGTGAACCAGGATCACCTTTGGGTCCCAGGAACCCTTGTGTTCCTGGGGATCCAGGCTGGCCAGTTCGGCCAGGTTGGCCGGGGTTTCCTTTCACTCCAGGAATTCCTATAACAAAAACGACTGGCTCAGTCTAGCTTCAAGATTTCAAAGCCTTAGAAACAATGGTCAATGGTTTTGTTTTAGAGTTGTACAAGAATCAAGAGCTGACCTGGTAAACCCATCTCCCCCATGCTACCCTTCAGTCCTGGGGCTCCTGGAGACCCTGAAGTTCCTAAGAGACCAGGATCACCTTTGGGGCCTAAACATGAAGACAAAATCAATTAAACTTGTCAACCAAACCCCATTCACTAGTCCAATGCACATACAGGAGACTAGCTGATTGAAGATTCTTTTGATGGCTCAAATTCAAATATGTGTACTTCTCTGCTTTACCTGGAGGTCCTGGTAGACCTGGCCTTCCATCTTGCCCAGGGAGACCAAGATCTCCAAGGATACCGGGAATACCCTTTGCTCCTGGTGGTCCGTTAAAACCTACGAAACAAATAAAGAGAATCATAGAGTGACCAAAATAAAATAAATGACGTGATTAAAAGGATCCATTTTTAAAATTCTGAATTTGGAAAAAACACAGGTTGTGGATAGTGTCAAAAAAGATTTGACAATATGAGTATTGATACAGTTGGCCCTGTATCGATATTGTGGCACGTGTGCAGCAGTGGACCACACTTAATTTCACAACGTTTAAAATTTAGTAGAAAAGTGTGAGGTTTCTAAAAAAAATAATGAACAGAGCATAATATATTTGCTACAACAAGGTTCAATATGGCCGCATAAAAACACAACTGGGTTGCCTGATATAAAAAGACGTAATCCCCAAAACAGAGCTTCCCACTTGCACAATACGGAAAAATCTGCTAAGTGTGCTACTTATGTTTGTCAACCTGGCAACCATGTGCACGCGCTCTCTCTCCACGGAGGATAAACGCGCTTGCTTTCTGAAAACACAGGTAAGCTTGCAGTTTAGCGATCTCCACTTCAATATTCTATTCTCAGAAAAGTGTAATTCATCAAGTGTTCATTATGAGAGAGAGAGAGAGAGAGGCTGTGTAGGTATGAAGTTTACCACCATTTTGCCGCGTTTCTCTATTAACAGTGAAGCTGTGGCTTTAATTCCTCTAGAAACAATGATGTTACCAGCTCCTTGTTGAGAAAGATAATGTAGCTCTTGAACGATTAAGCTATTTTATTGATAAAATTACCAGGCAGCGGTGCAGCGCTAAAAAGTTTGTTTGCTGAATGCCTGTGTGCACATGCGCAACGTGATCTGTGTGAGTGACTAAGCGTGTGTGCGTAAGATACAGTGAAGACAGCGCATTAGTTTAGAACTTTTCTAATTCTTTTTTATTTTTTAAATGTAGAGAGTGCGTTAATTTGTGCAATGATAACCTACCAGCAATGTTAAGATGATTTTTTAAAAACATATAAGAATGAGTACATTACAATATAAATGTATTAGAACGAGTACATTATTATTTATGGGCTTAAAAACAAGATACAAGCAATCAGAATATTGTACCTGGTGGGGAGTGCCCAATGTAAACATATGCCATTACCTTTATTGTGCTGTGATACAGTTATGGAGGCCCTTCATAATGCAGAGGTCAACTGGCTGCTCTGCCAATAGTTAGAAATGGCACTATAGTATGCAGTGTTTAATAAACAGCTGTTTTACTAAACTCTTCTTAGGTGAAATTCAGTGCAGTCCTGTATCGTGATACGTATTGTATCGTGGCCTATGTATCGTTTTTTGTGACTTTGCTGGTGATACACAGCCCTAGTCGTGGAGGGACCCGGTTTTCTTTATACAAGAGATGGTCCTACTGATATACTGATCACAAAGAAAAGGTATGGGAAAAGCTAATTATGTAGAAAGAAGTGGTTGACCAATATTTCGCCAAGGCTGATACACCAGCTGACATTGAGCATTTTTTAATTATCGACATTGGCTAATACGGTTTTCTGTTTGGTCATTAATTGTCATAAATTGGACTTTTTTTGGCCATTGCCTGGCCTTTATTTGAGAAAATATATCTCCCAGTGCACACAGACTTATCAGATTACTGAATGAATGGTTGGTTACATTGTTTTATTTTTGAAAATACCATAATACCGTATAATCTTAAGTATATATTTATTTCACAGATTTTGGTACATCAAAAATGTACTCATTTTCAAATAATTTATAATTATTTGACAAAAATGTATATATGAATATAATTTAATAGTAGCATTTGTTATGCTTAGACTATTTACTATTTTTAAATTAAATTGTGTAATATCATAAATCTTGACTTTATATCAGCCAGCAGACACTGCAGTGAAAACATGCTACGATTGGTCAGCGAAATGTGGTCTTTATCTGATTGGCTTGATTAGAGACTGTAGGTGGAGTCCACCTATTAGTGGATTTGTCTGCACGTCTTGATGGTAGAAATGTTTCAAAATCCATGTGCGCAGCGATCTATAAATGCAATTTGCAAGGTAAGGAAGCAATTCACAAATAAATGCCAGGCATAGTTGTGTTTATGACATAAAACATATTTGTGAATATGTTTTTTTTATTTGCAAATCACATTCTGTTTATTTGTGAATTTAACTTTTGTGAAACTCCTAACATATATACAGTGCCGTGAAAAGGTTTTTGCACCCTTCCTGTTTTTTTTATTTTTTGCATATTTGTCACACTTAAAAGATTCAGATCATCAAACCAATTTTAATCTTACAAAAGCTTAATGCAAAGTAATACAAAAATCAGTTTTTAACATGATAATTTAATTGTAAGGGAAAAAGCGTTCCAACCCACCTGGACCTCATAAAAATATTTGCCCCATAATATAATCATGAAAGAACGTCTCGGGTTACTTATGTAACCATGGTTCCCTGAGGGGAACGAGACACTGCGTCCTCTAGGGGTCGCTATGGGGAACGCCACGTCATGACCCGTGTCTGAAGCATACATTAAAAAAACACCAACTCGTATTGGCCGGCGACAGCCATGACGTCACTACCGTCGCAACTAGTACAAAATAGGCGCCGGTAGCGCACATCATCACTTCTTCGTCTGAAGCTTGTGTTCGCAGCATGGCACAAAAGCTAGAGGACGCAGTGTCTCATTCCCTATTCAGGAAACCATGGTTACATAAGTAACCCGAGACGTTACCTTTCGTGGAACTTCGAACTGCGTCCTATAGGGGTCGCTATGGGGAACGGTATACACACGCCGCCATGCTGAGGGGAGTGCAAGCCAGAAACCATGGCGAGCACTAAGTACAAACTACACCATATCGCTATGGGAGTTGCCCCTGTCTGGACTTAGACTGCTGTCAGTGACATTACTCCCGACGGCCAGAAGCCTAGGCTGCCAAGGGACATTACTAGCGCCTCACAGTGCTCTGCAGGTCCCACTGGGACAAGATTGGTAGTATAACCCAGGCTACCAATAGTCTACCACGGGAATCAGTCTCTCGAGACTAACCTCCGGTGTAATGAGGGCGGCTGGCTTGGTGCCCAGAACTGCGGGACGGCAGGGGCCACCATACCAGCTGTGTCCAAAGAAGCCTCCTCGGAGGTGGCACCAGGGCCTAGAATCATGAAGGATTCCTCCACGGGAATACAACCAAGAGCCTACTTATTGGATCAATAACTAGTCTTGGCCTGTCACTCAGGGCTACATCACTTTGCAGAAGGACCTGTCTCAACAGGCCTCTAGTGGAAACACCCTGTCAGAGAAGGTATTCGAGGATACCATGAGGAGTAGGTCCCAGGCGGAACCGGGGTTTTAGACCACCCAGAAAAAGAGAACGAAGCTGTGCGCATAACTCTTACCATATAGGATTTTAGAAAAGTGGGCAAACGTATAACATGCACACTTACCACTTATGTGGATTTTAGAAAAATGGGCAAAAGTCTAGCGTGCACACTTACCACTATGTGGATTTTAGAATGTCCATATGTAGATGGATACAACCGTTCTAGGGGGTTCTCGTGGCACTTCTGGAGGGCAGCCTATAGATGGAGCTCTGAGTAGTCATCAGTCTCACCTACGGCTATCACGCTGGCGTGGCTAGCCGCGAACTTGTAGCTGAGGGAGCAGACATCCATTCTACCTACAGCACGTTCCTTTGGTGGAACAGCTAGCAGTTATCAGCTGGTGGAGCAACACGCCCAGTTCTCACCGAGGAGGGGACTCGACCCGCAGCACGTTCCGGCTTGCGGAACCAGCTAGTAACAATCTCGGTGTGGGAACCCACGCCTGGTCCTCAGACGCTCAGGGGGCTCGACCCTATCTACTAATGCCGGGTTTCCCCGGCTGGCAGTAGCTCATTGTAGCTGGGGGAGCTCAACCCACCTCTCACCGAGAGGGGGGGCCCCCAACCAGCAGCCTGATTAAAAAAACCAGAGGGGTAGCATACTGCAGGCTAGACACATCGCCAGCGCATCAGGGAGGCGAAGGACGGCCCAAACCTACTGATGCAGCTAGTACGAGGTCTTTCTGGAAGACAGCGAGCTCAAGCCTCTCATGAAAGAGGCACCTCCGTTTTTCCGCAGCTGAGGAGTAGTGTGCTCATTCTAGGTAACCCTTTGATAAAGGGGAGCATTGCTCAATATTACCACGAGGACAGCCCATGGAGCGAGTGATTCAACTCCTCTGAGAGGATCCTGCTCGCCAGACGACATCCTCTTAGTACCCCTTGATATCGAGGGGGGCAGTGCCTCCTGAGAGCGTCGATCGAGACACACTGGTTGAGAGGAGCCCAGGAAATCGGGGCCTAACCCTCTCCGAAACAGGGAACGAAGTCCGAAACGCGTAACCCACACCTTACAGGATTTTAGAGAGGTGGGCAAAGAAGAACGTGCGCACCTACCACTTTCGTGGGATTTTAGAGAAGTGGCAAAGCATAACGTGCACACCCACCACCTAGGTGGAATTTTAGACGGGTTGCAAGGCCTAACGTGCCCACCCACCACTTACATGGATTTTAAAAAAGTGGCAAAGGATAACGTGCCCACTTACCACTCACGTGGATTTTAGAAGATGCGCAAAGAGCACTCTTAGGGTTCTATTGTCACACGGACGTAATGGCCGGTCGGGAACCGCAGCTCCGGCCCCCTCCTCAGAGGTGAGGGGAGTGCTGTCTCCAGGGTGTGTCGGCAAGACACACTATTTGAGTGGCACCCAGGGTACCGGGGTGTTACTCCACTTCGAAACAAAGGGAACGAAGACAGCACGCGTAACCCTTACCTTGACAGGATTTTAGAGAAATGAGCAAAGAATCCCGTGCCCATTTACCACCTAAGTGGAACTTTAGAAAATGGGCAAAGCAACACGTGCCAATCTACCAGCTATGTGGATTTTAGAGAAATGCGCACAGCCTCATGTGCACATCCCCAACTCACGTGGTATTTGGAGAGATTTCCTTGCAAAGCCTGCTTCACGTGGACACTTATATTATCTGGAATTTAAGTTCATGGAAAAAACCCACCATATCGGCCAGCTGGAAGAGGCCGGCTCACACATCTCAGTAGTGATGGGAGCCCTGCCTAAGACAGCCTAACACAGGAGGATCCTGGTGATGCCCCATGTACCTCCCGTTCGTTGCCTCAGCAAAAAGGAGTACGCCGGTGGCCAGGAAACCCCTCGGGGTGACCAGGCCCGTCCCGGGTGCCTTGCAGCGTAGCACCGGGGGCCGATGATCATGAAGGCTCCCGCAGAAGCCTGTGTTATGGCAGCATGATCCAGGAAGTATGAAGCCGAAGCCCGGCTTTTCTTACCGTATGGACATATGTCGACGAGTGACACGCCTAGTGCAAGTAGAGCACCTGGCCTCTGAGCCCAGCAACGGCACCTGATTGAGGGCGTCTAGCAAGGGACAGAAACATAGAGGTTCCAGGAAACACTGCATTGGAACTATAGAAGGTTACACACACAGCCATCTCGGTCTGCCCTCGATATATAGATATCATGATATTTGGATCGTACTCACACCCATGACCTCTGTGCTGGAGCTCTGATCCGAGGATCTTTCTGACCGGATCATACGCTGCAGGTGACTTTAAATTATTAACATGACCACCTCAGTTCTCTATTAGTATACACTCTCATGACCTATGGATCATACTCACCCACCACGAGCCTGGTTGCGGGGCTCTGTCCGGGGATTTTTTGACCGGACCATCAGTCAGGCGGTTTCTATGATCTGGCCATAGAACCACCAAAACATCATGGGCCCAGTAGGAGCCTGTTTGAAAAATGTTTTACAGCTAACATCGGTCAGCTGGAGAAGGTGGTCGTCATAAGGGAATTGGAAAAAGGGGAGGACAGGGTAGATGTTGCACCCCCTGCGGGAGAGAGTGAATACCTAAGTATTACTCTGACCCGGACGAAAGCGCTGGCGCCTCGCCCAGGTCTCACCCCTCGGGTTTCGACTGCCTCCCCTTGAAACACGATACTCCCTACCCCCACCCACAGGTGGAGGCGGGGGCGCGAGTCACAACACTAGCCCTCTGTGCCCGTCTCTGACCCTCAAACCGAGACGGGCCAGGACCCCAGGGTTGTTCGGGCTCAGACCTGGACCATCGTGGAATGAAGGATTTGAAGGCCGCTAAGCGCGCCTTCACCTCCCTGAACTTCTCAACCACTGTCTCAACGGAGGTGCCAAACAGTTCAGAGGGCGAAAACGGGGCATAGAGAAGAAAGCCCCTTTCTTTCTTCCCGATGTCCGCCAAATTCACCCACAACTGCCGCTCCGTCACCACCATAGCAGCCATCGCGCTGCCCATGGCCGAGGCTGCCTGCTTAGTAGCACGGAGGGCCAAGTCTGTGGTGCGCCGCAGCCCAGCCGTTCCGGCAGAGGAAAGGCCCTTCCCCTCATCCAGGTCCTTCAGCAGGTAAGCCTGATAGGCCTGAAGCACCGCCATAGTGTGCAACGAAGCAACAGCCTGACCTGCCGCTGCGTACGCCTTGCCGTTTGTGCGAGATGTGGCTTGAAGGGGCCACGGATGGCAAGGAGGGAGTTTTTAGAGATGATGTCTCTCCCATAGAGAGATATCTAGCTAGCGTCTCTTCTACAGGGGGAATTCTCTCATAGCCGTTTTCGCGCATCGTCTCGATATTCGCATAACTGGTATGCTGTAACCGATGGATGCGTGAGGAAAACGGTTTCTTCCATTCCTTCTCGATCTCAGTAGGGAGATCAGGAAGGAAAGGAAGGCGCACTTGAGCTGGAGGTGTATGGCCAGAGAAATAACGTTAGTCGAGGCGACCTCGCGACGTCACCTACTTGGCTCGTTTCCACGGTAATTCGAGCCTCACCATGGCCCAATCCATTACCTCTAGCAGCTCACCATACACAGGGCAGGTGGACTGGGAAAGCTCAGACTCGGCTTCTTCACTCTCCACATCCATTCACTGCTCTTGTTGGGCTGGGCCCAACTGAGCACTGGCCCCTGGATCAGATGATATCAGAGAGAGGATATCATCGTCCAGTGGCTGTCTCTCGCCCGACACCGATGCGCGGAAGAGGGGAACCCCCCTTCAGCCTCATCGGCTAGGTAAACCTGAGATCCCCACGAGCTCATTCTCCTCCGTGCCTCAGCAGCGGCAGGTCCCGAGCCGCGGGAAACCGATGGTTGTCCCTCTCCACTCGAGAAGAGAGACAAACGAGAACGGAGCTTTTTCAGCGAAAAGCTCTCGCAATGCACGCAGATTGCCTCCTCGAAGACATCGCGTGCGTGCTCCGCGCCCAAACAAACAACACATAGATCGTGTGAATCATCGGGTGTCAGGAACCGCTGGCACGGATGTACACACTTTCTAAACGCTCCGCTAGTGCTCGCCATAGTAGGAAAAGAAATAGTCTTACTTTGCTTTTGGAATGCACTTTTTCTCAAACAGAACGGTCAGTGAAGACGAAGAAAGTGATGATGTGCGCTACCGGCGCCTATTTTGTACTAGTTGCGACGGTAGTGACGTCATGGCTGTCGCCGGCCAAACAAGTTGGTGTTTTTTCAATGTAGGCTTCAGACACGGGTCACGACGAGGCGTTCCCCATAGCGACCCCTAGAGGACGCAGTTCGAAGTTCCACGAAAGGGAACGTACTAAACTCATTTAGAAAGCGGAGTTAAATTTTCACTAGCCACAAGCAGGCCTGATACTGCCAGACCTGTTGAATCAAGAAATCATTTAAATAGAACCTGTCTGACAAAGTGAAGCATGCTTAAAGAGCAACACATCATGTCACGATCTAAAGAAATTCAAGAACAGATGAGAAACAAAATAGTTGACATGTATCAGTCTGAAAAGGATTATAAAGCCATTTCTAAGGCCTTGGGACTCCAGCGAACCACGGTCAGAACCATTATCCACAAATGGAGAAAGCTTGGAACAGTGGTGAACCTTCCCAGGAATAGCCGGCCAACCAAAATTATTCCAAGAGCACAACAACGACTCATCCAATAGGTCATAAAAGAACCCAGAACAACAACTAAAGAACTGCAGGCCTCACTTGCCACAATTAAGGTCAGTGTTCATGATTCAACAATAAGAAAGAGACTGGGCAAAAACGGCATCCATGGGAGAGCTCCAAGGCAAAAGCCACTGCTGACCAAAAAGAACACAAAGGCTTGTCTCACATTTGCCAAAAAATATTGTTTATCCCCAGACTTTTGGGCAAATATTCTGTGGACTGATGAGACAAAAGTTGAACTTTTTGGAAGGTGTGTGTCCCGTTACATCTGGCGTAAAACAAACACAGCATTTCATAAAAAGAGCATCATACAACAGTCAAACATGGTGGTGGTAGTATGATGATCTGGGGCTGCTCTGCAGCTTCAGGACCACGACGACTTGCCATAATCGATGGAACCATGAATTCTGCACTCTAACAGAAAATCCTGAAGGAGAATATCTGGCCATCAGTTTGTGACCTCAAGCACAAGCGCACTTGGGTTATGTAGCAGGAAAATGATCCCAAACACACCAGCAAGTCCACCTCTGAATGGCTCAAGAAAAACAAAATTAAGGTTTGGAGTGGAAATCAGGTCAAAGTCCAGACTTAAATCCGATTGAGATGCTGTGACATGACCTTAAACAGTCCATTCATGCTAAAAAACCCTCCAATGTGGCTGAATGCCAACCCTTTTGCCACGAAGGTGGGCCCCAATTCCTGTGAAAGACTCATTGCCATTTATCGCAAATGCTTGATTGTAGTTGTTGCTGCAAAGGGTGGGTGGCACAACCAGTTATTAGATTTAAGGTGCAATTAATTTTTCACGTAGTGCCAGGCAGGTTTGAACCGCTTTTTTCCCTTTCATCACTGCCCCTCCTACTTTCCCCCTGTAGTTGACTTTTACTCGGGTTATGTTTGTGTTATATTAAAATTTGTTTGATGATCTGACTCTTTTAAGTGTGACAACTCTGCACAACTTACCCACCAGGGAGCGTAGAGTCATTCCCTGCTCACAATAGGAACTCTTTGTGCTATCGACATAATGAACAACTTTGGTTTCTGTATGTTTCTATCGATTAAATAATGGAGTTGGTGATCCACGACGGTAGAAGAAAAGACCCGTACAGACAATGATACCCTGATATTGTATTTTCCCTCACTGTGGCTTACAGCACATAGGCCGGGCCTAGTGACGAGACATCTCGAAGTCAGTTGTCAGCCACCAATTGTGCAAGTTCTCACCATTAAAAAGATGCGAGAGGCCTGTAATTTTCATCTCGATCCTCAACTCGCGCGGCCATCAACCATGTCGCAGATACCTTACACCACCCAACTGTGCCTGAGTAACTGAGTGTTACGATGTTTGTCAATGAGTGTTCTTTTAAAGAAACTTGGAATTGGTCCTCCTCGGTTAAAATAAGTATTGGTCACTACAACAACGACCACGGCATTTCTGGCTCTCACAGCCCTTACACTTTCTTACACTTGATGCAATGGATGGGGTCATACTGGCTAACCGACCTTCGAATTGGTTACACCTGATCGAAGTCAATTGCTCCATCGGTTTGAACTTGTTACAGTATCAACGACACGTCACCGATCGCAGAATCCACGGCTCATCATACCACGGTAACCAAGCTCACGTCACCCGATACTGTCACGCGATGATTGTGCGCATGACCGCACACAAGAGACCTAGAGTCAAAGGACTAACAGAAATGACAATTAAATTGTCGCAACAGTGCAGTGCGAGAATGGAAAGATATGTTGAATCTTGAAAAGCCTTCATTATTTTTCTTTGCAGACATTCGGTGTGTGCATGAGATCATTGTTCTTGTTGTGAAGCAAACGCTAAGGACATGGAAGACATACAAGACTATTGATAATCTCCCTCGATCTGGGGCTCTATGCAAGATCTCACCCCGTGGGGTCAACATGATCACAAGAACTGTGAGCAAAAATCCAGAACCACACGGGGGGACCTAGTGAATGACCTGCAGAGACTGGGACCACATAGCAGTAAACGCAAATGTCAGAACAATATCGCTAGGTAAACACCAGACAGTGCCAGCCGACCAGGGTGATTCCAGTATCTCACTGCGCGTGTCACCCGTAAGTTGCATGTGTCGGCTGGACCACGTCGGAGACCAAGAGAAAAGTTAGAGCCAGGTGACTTCAGTGGACTGAGAAGTAGTGAGCATGTAGAGGCGTTTGGATTATCCAGAAGAGGATTGGGAGAATGTCTTATGGTCAGATGAAACCAAAATATAATTTTTGGTAAAAACTCAACTTGTCGCGTTTGGAGGAGAAAGAATGCTGAGTTGCATCCAAAGAACACCATACCTACTGTGAGGCATGGGGGTGGAAACATCATGCTTTAGGACTGTTTTTCTGCAAAGGGACCAGAACGACTGATCCGTGTAAACGAAAGAATGAATGGGGCCATTAATCATGAGATTTTGAGTGAAAACCTCCTACCATCAGCAAGGGCATTGAAGATGAAAATGTGGCTGGGTCTTTCAGCATGACAATAATCCCAAACACACTGCCCGGGCAACGAAGGAGTGGATTCGTAAGAAGCATTTCAAGGTCCTGAAGTGACCTAGCCAGTCTCCAGATCTCAACCCCATAAAAAATCTTTGGAGGGAGTTGAAAATCGTGTTGCCCGGGCAAGCCCCCAAACATTACTGCTCTAGAGGAGATCTGCATGGAGGAATGGCCAAAATACCAGCAACAGTGTGTAAAAACCTAGTGAAGACTTACAGAAAACGTTTGACCTCTGTCATTGCAACAAAGGGTATATAACAAAGTATTGAGATGAACTTTTGTTATTGACCAAATACTTATTTTCCACCATAATTTGCAATTAATTCTTTAAAAATCCTACAAAGTGATTTTCTGGATTTTTTTTTCTCATTTGTACTCTCAAGTTGAGGTATACCTATGATGAAAATTACAGGCCGCTCTCATCTTTTTAAGTGGGAGAACTTGCACAATTGGTGGCTGACTAAATACTTTTTTCCCCACTGTATATATAGTAGATCTCATTCTATTAATTTGTGAATATGTTTATTTTTTGTAAATCTTGTAAATTTATTTGTGGATCATAATCTATTTATTTGGAATAAATAAAAAGTTCTAACTACGTACTAGTAGGAGGTAATAACTTAATATTGGTTAATAAAATGCTCGAACAGTGATAACATTCATGATGTACATGCACACTGAAATCTGGAAGGAGACAAGAGTTTCTGCTTTGGCTTCTTTAAAGTAACAATATAAAAACCAATTATCTAATTTAGCAAATAACATGTTGACTTTATAATTATAACACATTTTCCCCCATACACAGCATATATGCATTTTGGGGTTTTTGGCATCACCAAAAAGACCATGATGGTGTGAGCTATGTAGCAGCTAACATGTTTTGACTCACCTGCAGCTCCGGGTTCTCCTTTTTGTCCTTTAAGAAGATTTGTGGATGAGCCTATGCCAGGTGGGCCTGGAATGCCTGTGTCACCTCTGTCTCCCTTTGTTCCTGGGAAACCTGGGTTTCCTGGTCGTCCTGGGAAACCGTCGTCTCCTGCAGGGGCACAGAGCACAATAATATTTCACTCTATGAGGGACTTTAAGAAATTGTTTCCGAAATTTGAGCTGAAGCAAAAAATGGTATCAGACCTTTTAGTCCTGAAAAGCCTTGTCTGCCAGGGTTGCCAGGGGCACCTGCAGGTCCTGGAGCACCCATCCCACCAATGTCTCCCTTAGGCCCTGTAATAATTATATAGGATTAGTAGGGGTGCAATGGATCGTAGATGATCCGTGATCCATACGGATCAGGCTGCACGGTGATTCGCGGATTAACTGTTAAGTTTAACCATCATAGAGTGAAAGTTTATCATTCTCTTGCCAATTTACACATTCAAGCAATTTTAACTCACACGCTATTTTCTGTGCGCTCAGCCGCTGCCGCACACACACATAGAGAGAGAAACACCGCGTGAAAAGCGAATTGATTCCTCTTTCACATACACACACAGTTATGTTAAAATACCCGTTTTGGCAAGTATTCTAGTAAACACAGTCGGTTATGTCTTCAGTGAACGTAAACAGCTGAGAAAGAAACCGGATGTGTGTCAGTACTAGGTCCGTACATTTGGTCTTAAAGAGACAGCAGCCAATAAATACCTGCTTCTGTCTGATAATCAAATAACATCACAGCTTTAACAAAGATTAACCTGTATTTAACTTGTGCAGCACTATGGTGTTATTTTACACTTAATTATTATATTTTATTATATTTCTGCACCTGAATTCGGTTTATGACTTTATTGTACTATGTATGCTGTTTCATCAAATTGTAATTTGTGTAATTGTTCTTGTTTTATTACTAACTTTATTAGTTAAGCTAGTAGTTTTTGCTGTGGTATAGAAGTACTTTAAGTAAGCTTTCAGTACATTTTATTTATTTGTTTGCTGATCCGAAAAATGATCGATCCGTGACCACATCCGAATGTCCGAACCGTGAGGTTTGTGATAGTGCACCACTAAGGCTTAGTGAGACCGTCAGCACTAACAGACATTCTAGAAAGTAAGGCGTCGATGATTGGTGTATGATATTACAACGACATACGGATTCGGTAGTTTATAGGTTGTTGACTGTAGGTAATAAGTCACTTACGTCGCTAACATCATCAATCATATTGGGACAAGGGCGGAGTCTGATAGGCCATCTTGCCAGGTAGTCCTGGACCCCCAGGTGGACCAGCGATCAGGATGGTCCAGAAAATCAGGATTTCCTCTGTAACATGGCAACCCTGGAATACTCAAAACCGGGGGGCCACGGTCTCCTTTTTCTCCATTTCACACCAGGGACTCTGTGTGTAGCGAAGATGACATGTTGTGATTAGTGAAGCACTAGAGATTTGTTTAAACTAAGAACTAATAAGCATACACCTCTGTGGTGTGGGGATAACATTATGGGATATACTTACGACCCCATATTTTAGTTTCCTTAAATAAAAAGAAATTTAACAAGTATCTCTTTAATCCCAGCTTAGGAGAGAGGTTTCTGGTCTCACCGTTCAATAAAGGTTTGAATAGGTCAAAGGGAAGAGAAAAATGCACACCGATTCACATAATGAATTACATTTAGACTGCCACTTAAACAAGACGCGACTGAGCAACAGGCTGTGGATAACAATGCCTGTGAACACGTGATTAAGGGATTTCAAGGTGGTTGGGCCAGGCTGTCCGTGTGGTCACACGAAAATAAGAGCGCGAGGTGAACAGCCCCGTTAAGGGCAGGTAGGCCCCACAGTCGGAGGACAGGACCCCAGGAACACCAGTGCACTCACCTAGAAGGTGCAAAAGGAAAATGCAAGATTGTTTGTTAATACTTGTAAAATTAATCTTGAAAATTATTTAAAAAATTAAAAAAGGAAAGGGAATCTAATTTGATTTCCAAGGCAACATTAAGGATTAATATCTGTCTCTACCTTTTAGGTCCAGGGGGGGGGGGGGGGGCCACCGTCAAGTAATGGACGAACTGGCCACCAGGGTTCCAGAGAAACCAGATCACCTTTAGTACCGGAAGCCACCTTTACTGGCCTGGGAATCGGTCGGACTGGAGGGCCAGGTAGACCAACCCGGCTTCCCTTGGGCCAAAGACAAATGATTGAGCACTTTAATCTTAAAGCTATCATTCTAATACAGTCCACTTAATTATACAAACTCTATTTATGTATACACCAAGAAACACAATATTGCCCAGAATTCCCTGCAGACATGACAGCAAGCACCAAAAAGGGAAAAACGAGGCAAATGGCTGCTTCATTTCTTCCCGCCTTGTATCCTTTTCATTGTTCAGTAATCAAGATAACAAAGGTAAACTAAATAAAATAAATGAAAAATCAATCAATCCAAAACTAGGATTTGCGTACCGGCAGGTAAGCTTTTTTAAGTTTTTGAAAGAAGTCTCTTATGCTCGCCAAAACTGCATTTATTTGACAAAAGTACAGTAAAAACAGTAATATTATGAAATATTAATCCAAAAGTTCAAAATAACGTTTCGATTAAAGGTATTTTATTTTTGCAATGGCCAAGCTTAATTTTCAGCAGCCATTACATGGTCCTTCATTACAGGTCCTTTTTTTCAGGATTCTTTTATGAATAGAAAGTTCGAAAGAACAGCTTTTATTTGAAATTGAAATCATTTGTAATATAGATGGATAATAATATCATATTGTATTGTTTAGAATAAATGTTTCATACTTTGGGTCCAGGAAATCCAGGCTGACCAGGCAGTCCATCCAAACCTAGTTGTCCAGGAATGCCAGGTCCACCAGGGGAACCAGCAATACCAGGAAATCCTGAAGAATATGGACAGCACTGTTAGACATAGGTGATGTGATCTAGGAAAACCCAAAACATAGTGAAATTTTCCTTTTTTAGGTTTTGATACCATATGAAACCTGGGTTCAAGCCCTTTCCAAAACTTTTATTTTGTCCATAGCTTGAACGTAACAAAAGTTATGGCTATCTGAAGTTGGCTGATAGCTATGATTTTCAGGAATGGAATTTTGAGAAAAACGGGTTTAAAGGGGTCATATGATGCAATTTACATTTTCCTTTTCTCTTTGGAGTGTTACAAGCTCTTGGTGCATAAAGAAGATCTGTAAAGTTGCAAAGACTAAAGTCTCAAATTCAAAGAGATATTCTTTATAAAAGTTAAGAGTCAACACACGCCTACCTAAAGGCTCGTTCTAACACGCCCCCACATGTCTATGTCACATTGTGGAAATATTAGCATAATGCCGCCAAAATGTGCACGCAAAGAAAGAAGGCATAACTTTAATTCTTGCGGTTGCCGGCGCTGCCATGTTGTGGAGGAGCAGTCTGTTTCGTTGTAAAAGCGAAATACCCCCCCACAACTTTGTTTGGCTTCCAAAAGAGGACACGACTAGAAATCCGTGGTTAAGTTGTATTTACAACACTGTTCCAGAACAGTTCAACCCAAATATTCAGATGTGTGCTGCGCATTTTATGGAGGATGGATGAGGACTGTTTCCTGAACCAGTAGCCTACAATGCGTCTGTGGCACAAAAGCTGTTTCTATAAATTGGGGCAGTTCCAACTTTGCAAGGACAGTCTGGCGCTTCTGACTCACAGACGTTTTTTTATATTTAAAGAATTTGCCACTGATGATTCAAACGGCCGGTCGACTCATTGTGTTATTTTATTTGAAGGCGAGTGCTCGAGGGTAAGGAATTGTTGGGTGTCCTTTCTCGCATCACAAGCGCGGGAACAGATGTGGTGTCTATCGTTACGATTGCACCGGCTGGACACGAAGTGACAAGAGAGACAAGATCATCGACCGATGGAAAACACAGTGCTCTAGGACTTGCATGTGTCGTTATCAACGTCCAGTAACTTCTAGTACCCACCGGATGGGCAACAGTGAACTATGCAGCCGGTTCCGTGTGAATGGGCTCTTTACATCGGGCAGTATTCGGCTGCACTGGAGTATACCGGTGAGCGCGCTGGGGGTCACGCAATGACTGGCTAACGTGGAGCGGACCACAGTTGCTGCTCTCGTATGTCAACCGGATCGTCGTAGTGAACGGGGTCGAACCGTCACCAAATCGAACTGAATCGTTTGAAACGGTCCGCGTCCCCAGTACGCACTAATCCACAAATTACATAAGTTATTCGGTTTATAAACATGCCTGACACTCACTCTGACGGGAAATAAACCGATATCCCGAGTTATTCAGTTACTCCTAACAGTACATTGATTGAACTGCTAAAAGAGAACCGATGATGGGATGTGCACGAGCAGAGCAGATGGGACTGATGCCTTGTCAAAATCCCACACTTGCAATTTGCACTTGACCACTTGACTACTTATATGACGTATTTCTTGTATTTGGCCCAAGTGTTCAAGTGAGGATGAAGACCACATGTGTGTGTCGAACTTGTCATTACCTGATGGGACACATTATAGTGTTGTAAAAACGCAAAAGTGTTTACAGAGTTTTATTATTATTTTCAATACTTTGCATTTTAAAATCAACTTCTAAATGTCTGTTCAGTAGTCCTTAGAGTCCCTATAGATGAACAATTAATTAAGTGATCAAAAGCAGTTGCAACTGTTGTACAAAACAAATATCACTAAGCTTGCAGCACTAAAATGTGAGCCCGTTGTTTACCACCAAATTATATGTAATATCTAATTATTATGTTTAATATTTAACTTACATTGGAAAGGTTACCGTGACCACTCACGTGATCTTGGCAAAAAGTCTCACGATTTATCTCCAGAACATGATGCATGATGGGATAAACTAAGCCTCAAATAGCGCTCCGGAGAGGTATTCGAGATAGTGTGGATTTAGTGTGAGTTAAGGGCACTCCGCTTTGGCGTTTTTAAGACCTGGGACAGTCTTGTGCACTTACTTCCTGTCGAGCGCATGAGCTCACAAGTGGCTCAAGACCGCAGGTGTGGGTATTTGGACAAGGGGTGAGTCTCATCCTGCTGGCAGACGGCATCACAGTATGGAAGGGCGTCACATTTCCGTCACACGCTTGAGGTATTCGCCAATCACAAAGCTCTGGATAGCTGGCCAATCACAGCACACCTCGCTTTTTTAGAACAATGAGCTTTGTAAAAATCGAGCGTTTAAGAAAGGCGGGGCATAGAGGAAAAACAATAATGTACACTATGTGGAAAATAATGTTTTTTTTTTTTTACCTTAAACCGCATAAAACACATTGCATTACACCAAATACACAAAATAATGTCTTTTTAACAGCATCATATGACCCCTTTAAAGTGAGACGGGTTTCACTTTCAATTCACGGGTTTAACGAGAGCTGTCTGTCAGGAGCGTTATACTGCATCATTACACAAACAGACTAACGTTACCCTGAAGAGGACAGTTTTCTGTTGTTTATCATGATGGGCAGAGTCTCTGAACTTTTGATCACCCTGCATTTTAATTTAGAAAAGCGGAGCGCACGCGCACCTGTGCATATAACAGACAGTCATCGGCTCCTCTCTTTAGGTAACTTCATCATCCGATCATTCATCTCTGGATGTGTGAAATAGTCCATTATAAAACATCTTTTAGGGCACTTGACATCACCAAGATTGAGCCGACTGAGACGAGCAAGATCTGTCTAAAGTGGCAGCTCCTTAGACTGCGTGGTCCATCTCCTGATATTAAATAAAATAATAATAATAAAACATTGTTTGCCGTAGTTACACTGGACTGGCAGGAAATGTGCATTGATACACCTTTATTATATATGTAACGTGGTTTATTTTGATAGGATAACTGTTTTTGTGGTGTTAAGAGAAAGCATTTTCACAGCGTGTTCTTAACATGAGAGAAAGACACAGTCTTTTCTGCTTGCTGCAATAAATCGCTATTTTCCGCCAAACGTGAATTTTGCCAAGATATTTTCAGAGATGATAGGACAAGATGTTATAGAATAATAATTGAATGAAACCCTAATTTTGACAAAAAATTGACATTCGACCCAGCATGACATCCGACGGGTTTTCCCAGATCGCATCACATATGGACAAAACTGTTCCTCACTACCCAAGTTTTAAAAAATGAATATATGGCACAATACATGTGTCTAGTGAAATGAACTGGCAGGTATTTGGCCAAATCTGACTTTTTTATTCATGGGCATGAATAATGCCCATTTTCTGCTTTAAACAACACAATGCAGTTGACAATCTATGTGAGTCTATTAGCATTTCAACAGCAGGAAAACACTGTACCTTTAGAACCAGGGGGTCCTGGCAAACCAATACCAGAAAGACCAGGATCTCCTTTGGATCCAGGTAAGCCTGGGAACCCAGGCTGTCCTGATGGGCCTGGATTACCTGTACAGATATGGAACCAGTTTCTTTTGAATCTGCTCCATATGCATTTAAGACCACTAAATGTATGCTGACAAACTATAGTCAGTCATTATTTTCTTTACCTGGACTTCCTGGCAAACCTGGATCTCCATCACGTCCTGGGGGTCCACGTTCACCTTTATCTGACACTGCCAACCCAGGCTCACCTTTCTGACCTAGCCATTCAGACAAACATTGAGATGATGTAATGTCCATAGTAAGATCGCTGCTACATTGAAACATGCCAAGCTACAAGTTAAAGTAGTCAGCTGCATTTCTAGTTATCACATAACAGGTAACTACACTTATTTACCTTGATTAGTGCAAAAATAGCATATATGTAATTCATATCATTCACATTTTTTAATTGATTGACAGCCTTATAACAATTTGAACACAAAAACAAGACAAAAAGTATTGCTTCTTACCTGGTGATCCAGGGCCCCCCTGTCGTCCTGAAACACCCTGGATACCTTTCTCTCCAGGAGGTCCCTGAGGACCAAATCCTGGGGGACCAGGCAGACCCCTGTCTCCTGAAGATCCTGGAAAGCCAGGTTCACCTGGTGGACCTTGTGCTCCTTTCACCAATGCCGAACCCTGTAAGAAAAAATTGCATATTTTGGTGCAAATTGTTTTGTGAAATCATGTAACGCCATTTCTCATTATACACACAAAAAGTAGGTTTACATAGGAGTCTTAACACACAGCAATAAAAAAAATCATTTTAATTCTAAGGGTTAGATAGAGGTTGAAAATATTCTCCAAAGGTTGACTAAGATCAATGGTAATTTAGTAGTCTGAGTATTATTATTATTATTATTAATATTATTATCATCAATTATTTGCCTGGTCTGCCTGGTATTATTATATCTGTGTATTATTGTATATCAGTGTACTTAACTGTACAAAAGACCCAGAAGTTGTAGTTGTAATGAAAAGTGAACAAACACTCACAGGTGGTCCTCTGAGGCCTGGGGGACCAGGAACTCCATCACGACCAGGTCTTCCTTTGAGTCCCTGCAGACCTAGAAGGCCAGGAAAGCCTGTGTCTCCCTTTTCTCCTTTCACACCCAGAACAGAGATGGTGTCGCCTGGGTCGCCCTTCTCTCCAGGGAATCCAAGAGTACCCTGAGGTCCTGGTAATCCCTAAAGTGTAGAAGTGTTAAATAATAATCACTCTGAAGCATCTGTCACTTTAAACAAAAATTGAGTTATCCAGCACGTGTAAGGAAACTAGGATGCACTCACAGGTGGGCCCATGAGCCCTGGCCCTCCCGGGAATCCTCTGTCTCCTTTAGATCCAGGCGAACCAGGTACACCTGACACAAAAATAAGTGTGAAAAACATCTGTACTTTATTTAAATGAGCCATTTATTGTGAGATTTAAGTTTTGTTCTTTAGGCCTGAAGAACATGGACAAAAAGTACTCTACTTGGGTATATACTTTTGTACTGAAATTCATGAACCATGTTATTTACATGGCATACAAAGGTATTTAAAAAAAAATACTGTGCACAACCATGCTACTGTTTTTTTTTACTGTAATAGTGATGAGCAAAACAGGAGATAACTTTAAATTTTATTTATGAGATTTGTACACCTTTATTAGGTAAAACATTAAAAATAAATACCTGCATGGCATAATCTCCTTATAAAGATCATGCACGTGAAGATACTTATTTTAAGTTGACTTTAATCTTACCTGGATTTCCAGGAGGACCTGGAAACCCTGGGGGTCCTGGGACAGGGTTTCCATTAGTGAAACAATTGACGCATGTCTCTCCTTTTTGACCTAAGAAAGTTGGTATTAGAAAGCATTAGACACAAAGATCCTCAAACCAAACAAACAAACAAAAAAGGTATTTTTATTTTCTAATATGAAATAAATAGCAAACCATTCTGTCCTGTTTCTCCTTGAAATCCTTGCTCCCCCTGCAGGCCTGGAGGACCAGGAGGACCATGATTACATGGTATTTCGTTGAATATTCCTGGGGGACCAGGAGGTCCTGGGACTCCTTGGGGCCCTGGTGGACCTGTTCTCCCAGGTGGTCCAGTGAAGGAGTTTCCAGATTGTCCCTCATCACCTTTTTCTCCTCTCTCTCCAGGTAAACCTGGTGGACCGGAAGGCCCTGGACCTCCAATTCCTATAATGACAGATTTATTTAATTAACTGCATTAATGAATTAACATGAATTATGCATGATTAACTGCAAATAAAAAGCTAAATTAATTATAATGAAAAGCTGTGTGAAATACATTACAAAATAATATTTAAAATTTTTTACTTACCTGCAAGACCCTGTGGCCCAGGCAGCCCTTGAATACCTACCAAAAAACAAATATGCATTGACTACTGATTCATATAACACTGTACAACATATTCTTATGCATAAACTGGAGACAAATTATATTTCTGCTTTCTTGCTTTCTTCAGTGTCTGACCAGGCCACAATACATAACCTCATAATTGCATCACTAAAAAGGGGACTTACTATTACTGTTACATGGGACTTATTAATTTGATAATACACGCATCCCATTCAGGGAACCATGCAAGAACAAACGTAATGAGAAGCATGAATTATGGACTAATCTTTTTACGCAACTAATCTTAAGCTTGACCTTGAGTAGTGTTTATATACCTGGCAGTCCTCTATCTCCTTTAGGGCCAGGAAATCCTTGCTCACCACTGTCTCCTTTTGGTCCTATTCCACCTGGGAATGGCCCATCCTATGAGGTGAAAAGATTTTATAAGTAAACTAATTAATGAATGATAAATGATAGAAGGCCTGTGTACGGGTGACAGAATAGAACAGTAATATATTTAACATACCCTGTATGATGGAGGTCCAGGAGGTCCTCGATCTCCTTTCTCACCCTAAAGGCATTAATAAAAGAATATATGTATGATTTCAAACCAGGGCTTTTCACAGAGAGGAGGCAAGGGAGGCAGTGCCTCCTTAATACTTTTTGGACAAAAAATAGTGTGACAATCACTGCTCCATTGTGACAATATCCATGTTCAATCACAATAGGTATGCAAATCCTAAAAACTAACAGAATAATTACAACATCCAATAATTAAACATCCATTTAAATTCCTTTCAAGTAACAAAAATGACCTGTGAGTGAGCTGTTTTTTATAAATGCTCAGCTCTTTAACATTAAAGTTGCACCTCTGTGCCCATGATCATCATTACACAAGGTTTACTATGGATCTAATGTTGCGCTCACACTGTTAAGGAAAGAAACGTTCAGTACTTACTCTTGTACCATCTCGCCCCGACAGACCAGGAGGACCTGGTTCTCCTTTATCACCCTAAAAAGCGATGTCATAACAGTATTAAAGAATATCCCGTTTGATAAACTTTACTAAACATCTGTTGTAGACAGCTTACCAGATATCCAGGGAGGCCTTGTTCACCATCTTTGCCAGGTTTTCCCTTATGAAAATAAATATATCACAGCATAAATGTTTTAAATGCTGTAAACATAACTGAGTTGGGGTTTCAATAGGCTTCAACTCACCCTCTTTCCAAGCTCCCCATATTCTCCTTTCTCACCTTTCTGGCCCCCTTGTGGACCCTGTCAGACAAAGACATGATTGTTAATTACAAACTGAACAAAAAAAGAAAGCAAGCATAATCCACATCATATTTATATGTACATACAATGATGATGAATACTATCAGGTGAATACTATACTTCTGTGAGAGGTCAAGATGCCAGTGTGTTTTTAATAAATGTAGAATGGAATGAAAGGAAACAAAAAGAAAAGATACATACGGGGGGGCCAGGGGGACCTGGAAAACCAGGATCTCCAGGTGAGCCGGGATCACCCGATTAAAAAAACAAACATATCAAAAATACATTCACAAAAGCATGATTATACCAGCTATCATGCAATGTAACTCAGGAATGTTTAACTATTTGTCATTGTGTATGACAAAAAAGTAATTGAGTCGAATATGGCCAAAAACTGCATTTGGACTGTGTGGTAAAAAATAAATAAAAATAAAAATGGTGCATTAATAAGATTAGTTCTAAAAGAAAATAAGACTGGTTATAAAAGGTTTGAAGCAAGTAAATGATACCTTTTCTCCTTGTTGAATGACTGTATCAGGCAAGCCTGACACTTCGCCAACCTGCCCTGGTGGCCCAGGAGGTCCTTGTAATCCACGGTCACCCTTCACACACAAAAATACACACATTAAAAACCCAACTGTTAATAAGCCTGATGAATATGTTGTTTTTGTCACAGAACAAAGTGCGTACCTTCTCTCCTTTGGGTCCTTGGAAGTTCAATCCCATGTTTCCCTTCAAGGTAAAGAGACACATTAGCACTTTGACAAAAAGTGAGACAAGTAAAACCTGACACGGTTTAATTGCAGCATTCAAACTTACCTTTGGCCCTGCTGGACCAGGAGGGCCTAGACGACCCTGAAAAATGGTGGAATTAACAAATTAAATTAATTATAGTATTTGCAAAATTCTAAAACTGTCTGAGCCAGATTCACAGCCCTTCATCTGAAATATGCACGGTGGAGTCTGAATCACACAAGCTTACAGCTGCACAAATTAGCAAAGAAATTACAATCAGCATCTTACCTCATACCCTCGGGGACCAGAAGGACCAACAGGACCTGGAAGACCCGGGGGTCCAGGTTCACCCTATATGTGTTATGAACTACAGTCATTTCATATTTATAGGCACTTCAAGAAATGCAAATATATTATCTGATAACTTCTTGGTACAGTATAAATTCGCGAGAAATACATTTATAACTGTGAGATATAAAGTTGTCATAATGAGAAACCTTTTTTTTTTTTTTTTTTTTACTTTTAAGCTTATATAGTAAAATAATTCTTGTTACGATACTCGTTTGAAAGGGTTCACAGTTTTACTGTTATTTGGAAAAATCTGGTTCTGTTGCTAATTGATCTGGAAATGCTCACCCTGGAGCCTGGTAAACCATCAAAGCCAGGAGACCCGTTTTCTGAAGGGCGATTAATTTCTATGACATCCCCAGGCTCCCCCTGCAGGAGAAAAGAGAAGGTATTTATAAACATAATTTCACACATATCCTAATATGTACTTAAGGAAGTGTGCCACTACAGCGCAGAACATAAGCATGTGCATTATGGAATGAAATAATTGCCTTTTGTCCTATAGAACCTGGTGGACCCTGTGGAGACAAGAAAGTATAAATTATTTTGAGAATAATGACTTCAAATACTTCTGTGAGCGCATGACAGTATGCTTACAACTTTGAAATGTGACATAAAGCAACACTTACTAATGGACCCTCTAAACCAGGAAAACCTGGACTTCCTGGGAATCCTCTTTCACCCTTTTAAAGAAAAAAAAATGGTTTATGTTTGTTCTTTTTTAAGTTTTAATTCAACCAATCTGTGAACAGGCAAAAGATTCTTGTTTGTAGTGTTTCATACTTTGGTTCCGTTACAGCCAGGAACTCCTCTGGGTCCTGGGGGGCCATCCTGTCCCGGGAGACCCTGCCAGTCAAAAACAGCACATACATGCTTATAACTATTGCCATTCACAGTGTGAGGCAAGAGGTAGACAGAGGACAGCAGAATGACACAATTATATCATATTACTATTACTATTGAAAAACATGTTGTTCTATATTCTGTCAATGAGCAATGAGTTTTCTGCAAATTATGCAAATTATGTCTGATGGAGGCATCCACCAAGCCAAGGTGCACTTATTACACTAATTGATAGTGAACTTCATTGTCAACTATGTTCAATTAGGATTTTATCAATCAGTTCTTGCAGCCATAATTATGTAATCTGCTTAAGAAGTGTCCTCTAAAAAGTTTGTTTCCTGTTGATTCATTGATTCACTCACTGGGATTCCTGGTGTTCCTGGGAAACCCGGTAATCCAGGAGGTCCCTGCAAAAACACAGAAACTGTCAGCATTTGTTGATAACTGTGGATCCATTTTGAGCCAGAAGTTGTTACGGAGAAACTCTCACTCTTATTCCTTTAGGCCCGCTTGCCCCTGTAGGTCCATCATCACCCTGTGAGAGACACAAAGTCCAGTTTTAATAGAAGCAACAGTATAGTTGATCAATAACAGATTCTGGTTGATCTGTAATTATACAGATGAATATATGAATATCACAATGAACTGATGTCCCGACCACAGACCTTCTCCCCACGAGATCCAATCGGTCCCTCTGGTCCAGGGAAACCTGGAACACCTGATTGGCCCGTTAAACCTGGAAACCCTCGCTCACCCTGTAAGGAAAAAAAAAGTTAGGAAAATATTTAAAGAAAAACATAAAGAGGCCAAAGTAGAGACAGCATCATAGAGAACCATTATCATTACGGATGTACACAGAAGATCACATCACTTAAAAATAATAATGTAAAAAATAAAGTAATGTAAACAATTCATGTGATCCTATCAGACTAGCATCTCACATAGGATTTCAAAACCACACACATCTAAGCATACAGCGATACATTACCCAGTGCAGCACTTCTGGTAGCACAGGTAAAAATGAAAAGAGTCAGGCTTATGTTGAGTTGCTGTTCACTTCATTTGAACTTTAAATGAATTGGGTTTGGTCTAGTGCAGAGTTCAGCTCCAACCCTGAAAAAAAAAAACTCACCTGCCTATAGCCTTAGTAATCCTGAAGACATTGATTAGCTTGTTCAGGTGTGTTTGATTAGGGTTGGAGCTGAACTCTGCAGGACTGCGGCTCTCTAGGACCGAACTTGCCTACCCCTGGCCTAGTGTAAAGGCTAGCCATGCAATGCATGCATGAAATACATTCATATCAATCTACAGGTTATTCCCTTCAACCGTAAGTGCCCTAAAAGTGGATTGCACAGGCTATTTCAGTTTGAAGGGAGCAAACATGTTCAGTTCGAAAGGCACTGTAAACGGAATAGGGAATACGGGAACATCAATACAGACATATGTATATTAAAGTGCCCCTATTATGCCATTTCCAATATTGCCTTTCATGCAGTGTGTAATGTAGCTGTATGTGAATGTAAACAATCTGCAAAGTTGTAAAGCTGAAAGTGCACGATAAATAAAGTTCTTGTCTCCCAAAATAAAGAATCGACTCTCTACAGCCTAAACGAGACGTTAGTAATTCGAATTCCACTTCCGTGGCAGCTACACGTCACGGGGTAATACATTTGCATAATGAGCGCCTATGTTCTAAATTGGCGGCCGCGAACAACTTGACCCCACCCTCAAACACGGCGTTCTACTGATGACTGCTTCTCTAATCTCGGGGAGTTCAACGCGGCATTCACAAAACGCTTGCTGTTGAAAGATGGCTCAGTATCCTGTTTATTTGAACCAGCTGCTCCACTGAATCACAACCTGTAAGTATGATAAATAATAGATGTTTATATTTTCTATAGAGTGTTCAAAATACAGAACTATTGAAATAGGCGTATCGTTTCCGACACGCAGACCAATCACAACAGACTAGGCCATCTGACCAATCAGAGCAGAACAGGCTAACGGAAAGGAGAGGTTTAGAGAGAATGAATCTTTGAACTGCTTCGAACGAATCGTTTGAGAATCGCTGGAATATGAGGTGATATTAAATGCATATTTTGAGAAAACGAAAGCGTTTGTTGACCTTGCATGCATGTAATCCTATTGTAGGAGTCTTCCAAAACAATATTAGGAACCGTAAAAATGGCATTATAGGGGCACTTTAAAGTATAGCAATTTATATTATACTTATTTAAAGAAGTATATTGTTGTGAGTCCTCAAACTCAAGTTTCATGTGTTTGATGATGTTACAAATGAACGCATTTTGTTGGGTGAAGTGAACTTCAACAGATATCCCGTTCTCTGGAGCAATGAACATTGCGCAGGGACCCTGTCGACTGGAACGCAGCTGATGTATGTGGCTGTTTGTTTGTGGATAAACACTCACCTTCTGTCCTTTCACCCCACTACAGTCACACTTTGCTCCAGTCCCACAACCATGACATGCCTGAAAACACAAAACACAATTTATTTATAAGCACACAAAATAGATTTTGGAGGAAAAAAAAGTTTGGAATAATAAATTTGTTTTAAATGTTTTTAAAAAGGGGTTTGTTATGTTAATCAAGGCTGCATTTATTTGATAGAAAATACAGTAAAAACAATAATATTGTTAAATACTATTGCAATTTAACAGAACTACTTTCTATTTTAAAATATCATTTATTCCTGATGGCAAAGCTGAATTTTCAGCAGTCTTTACTCCAGTCTTCAGTGTCACATTATCCTTACGTATTAATGCTAATTAGCTGATTACGGTGCTCAGAACATTTTATTATTATTATTACCACCACAGTTGATTTGCTTAATATTATTGCTTAATATAATTAATTTTATTCAGCAAGAATACATGACAATGATCAAAAGTAACGCAAAGACATTATGTTACAAAAGACTTGATTTTCATAATAAATGCTGCTCTTCTGACTTCTATTCAAATAATCTGTTTATAAAGATTAAAGCATTGTTTTTTGATATAAATAGGAACAATAGTTAACAATAATAAGTGATAATAGATAATTTCCCAAATCGCAATTAGATGACTGGAAAGACAATGTGACCTGAAGGATGGAGTAAGGGTCCTGCGTAAAAATCAGCTTTAAAAAATCCTGAAGCGTGCATGCACACATAAATCATCATTAACCATAAAATCCACCACCTCTAAGTCGTTGTCATGATCAGTCTAGTAAAGAATCTTATAGTCATTTAAAGACAGTTTCACGCTATCATCATTAAGGTCGTGGCAGTGTCCACGGGTGGCACGGGGTGGAACGCCCCCTTAAAATGAGCTTTGCCACCCCAAAGCAGCGTATGGGATCAAAGTGCATTGAGAGTGGAGCAGCGTGATTTTAACTGAAGCAGGGATCTTTTGAAAGTCGGAGAATTCTAGTTTTCGCTCGCTCTCAGAGTGCTCCACTACCGCTCAATCACTAGCACAATTAATGCCATAACTATAGCCGTTCTAAACTAGTTCTGCCTACAAGGATTGTACTGCACGCACACATGTACAGACACATAACGGGTCACTCACACACAGTTCTGAAAAATATAACAAAAAATATAAAAATATATATAAAATATAAACAAAAAATATTGTCAACGCTGCCCTGTGATTTGTCAATAAAAATGCTTAGAAACAGAAAAGTTATACCGAACATTTCAAAATCCACAGCTTCACTATGAGACGTTGCACAGACAGGCAGGACTAATTTCTCACAAATGCATTCAAATGAATGTAATTTTACTGTGCTTCTATGTATCTGATTTAATAACCGATAAAATAACTGACGAAAATGTAGCCTACTATCATTTCATCCTTCCAAACAAAATTCCCACTTCAAAAAGATGCAATGACAGATTTAACTTTTAATTCTGATAACCTTTGAATCGTTTAATGCACACTTACCTACTTAAAGGAAAGAAAATAACACATTAATTTTTTTTGTGGTTATCATCATCATTATTATTACTATTATTATTATTATTAGCCTACTATTCATTCATTCATTCATTCATTCATTTGGTCTTATCTTGATGCTGCTCAAGGGCTCTTATGTTTACATACGCTACTTTTATCCAGAGAAAACGCCACTGCATTTAACATACAGGCCTACATTTTTCGATCGAACCCATGATTCTGATGAGCAACATTTTACACATTTCTTTAATAAAAGTTTATAAATAATCAAAATATAAACAAAGAAGGTTTTTTGCTGTTGTTGTTTAGAATTTTAAATGAGCTCAAAATATTATTATTAAGTAACTACATAAATCGCTCACCCTTTGATTAACTATACATGAGGGAGTGGAAACGGCAAGTGAATACATGAATCAGTGATCCTCTGCAGCCATCTACTGGTCATAGTGGTAATGTCATGTCATGTTCATTTTATAAGTGTTTGCTTTCAACTAGGTAGCAGTAATCTTCTGCTTAATGAATAAATATATTAATAAATATGCAAATCTTCTTTAATGTGAATTTTACATCATGTTTACATTTTGTGCAAATATATACAAAAATATGCATAATTTTGAAAAAAAGAAGAAGTTATTATTATGTTTTATAACTGCTTAACTACAGTGTGACCAATATATGGCCATCAGGAGTTCATGGGGGTATTATACAACGTTTGATTTTTGCTGTGGCATGAAAAATTGGGAGGGGGGGTCGCATCTTTGACACTTTTTTCACCATTGGCTTCCAGAAAATGTTCTGACGGTTACTGTTAAGCAGTGCTGGGAAGGTTACGTCGTAAATGTAATAGGTTACAGTTTACAGGTTACCCTATTTAAAATGTAATAAGTAGTGTAACTATTTCAATTGCTTTATTAAAGTAATGTAATTGGATTACTTTTTGATTACTTTTCTAAAAATGTCTAATGTTTTCAACTGTTAATCATTTTGAAACATTTAAAGCAGGCAGGGTTAACCTACACTGATTACTGTCAGACTTTTCAAAAGCCTGCATCACTTGAATTAAGATTACAATCATTTCATTTTAAAGCACAGCCACTACAAAATCAGACTTAAGCACCTTTTTTACTTTGAGATCAATCTGATTCTGGTTAAATTCTGATCGTTCTGGTTAAATACAGGTTTAAAATCATAACAAGAAATACTGTTTTTAAAATCAAATCTTTTCACAGCTATGACAGGAAACACTGGCAAAAATCAGTTAATCTTAAAGCATATGCATAAACCCAAATAGGAAATGAAACAGGTATCGAATAAGCATGCATCTTATTCTGTGTTCTAAACTCCTGAAACATTGGTGCTTCGTATTTTAGTGCAGTCACTGCAATTAAGAAATCAATGAATCAAATCTGTATGTGCGTGTTTGTGTGAAAACCCCCTTTGTAATTGTTAACATTTTCATAAGTTACTGTAATTTAATTACACATTTTTACTCAGTAAACTTAACAGATGCATTACATTTTTTTGTAAATGTAAATTCTGCAATAGTTACAGTATTAGTACTCCCCAACATTGGTGTTAAAGATACAGAAATATGGGGAGTACAAACATGATCTATAGTTGCCACCCCTATCTGATCTTGCCCCCGCTTTGCCACCCCAAGTATAAAATCCTGGACACGACCCTGCATCAGGTGACCAGTGAAGTCATCAATCCTGACAGTCCTTATGAACCTAATATGTTTACAAATAATAAGGCTTCCACAAATGTTATTAAACAGACGTAAACCACAACATGATGTGACTACAGTCTTTACCTATGAACATAGATTTCACTGAAATAGAGTTATGTGTGCTTTCGAATACATCTGTCTGCAAAAAGAATTTATTGACGTATATACTCACGTTTTTAGAAAAGAGTTCGCATTAGGCAGTACACTCTTAAAAATACAGCTTCCAAACGGAGTTTTCATAGCGATGCATAGAAGAACCATTTTTGGTTCACAGAGAACGTTCAGTCACATGTCTGTAAGAACATCTCTTCTACCTTGTTGTACTCTGAGAACTTCTTTCGCCACAAGAACCATTTGGAACCAGAAAGGTCTTTCAGATGTTAACGGTTCTAGGAACCATTTACACAAAAAGGTTCTTCTATGGCATCGTGAAGCACCTTTATTTTTAAGAGTGTAGTGTTGCAGTAAATTAAATTGGCATTTTTACCTGTTTGACATACTGACATATAGTGGTGTGGACACAGAATAGCTTTTATTACGCTACTGCTATAACTGGAGTCTTCATCTCTTGTGAGTGAACAAGAAATGTCAACATTTATCAAAAGTAATATATATTTATGTCATTTTTTTAATGAGGGAAAAATTACTGGATGCATAATTAACATAAAAAGGTAAACAAATGTACAGAGGATCTCTTACAAAACGCAAACCCTGGCAAATGAATGCAAACTAAGTCAACAGCGTGATAAACACTGTTGAGTCAGAATAAATGATTAAAATAATTTGCAAATAAATTGAATGTACAGTCACAATAGATTGCAGTTGCTTTCTTTTTGTGCTATAAAAGGCCAATGGGTATTTTTGATACAAACACTAGATGGCGCTGTTTGCTTTCTGAAATAACCACTACGTCTTAAAACAAGATCACAAGATCTCAAGTAGACAAGAGCTGTACTTGAATGCTTATTTCATACATAGAAAAATGTTGCCCATGAAGGGACAATGCCATGATGGCAAATGAGACTTGCTAATGGATCATGACTTTAATTAGTATAAAACAAATATTGGTATTATTAAGTATTTCTAATTTACTCCTATTGAAACTATACTGTTCAGAACTGCATTCAAATATAATCATAATAATTAACATCTACATGGAAACGTTTTGACTGATCATCACGTTACCGAATTGCCTTAGTCAAGAAGGAAACATGTTACTGTATTTATGTCAGATTTGACATTTTAAAATATATTTATGAATGCATTTTTTTTTTGCAATAATATTTCACAATATTGCTGTTTACCATGTATTTGATCACATAATGTTTCAAAAACTAAAAAAAAACAAAAATTTTTATAGATAATAAAAGATAAAAAATAATAGAATAAAAAATGTAAAAATAAATAAAGATATTTTTGAAATATCTTTTTATCTTTTGAACAGTAATGTACAATTTGAGACAGACTTCACGTCTTGTGTGCTTCTATGTTTCCCATGTTAGGCATTTCATTAGTTTTTGAGACAGAAATAATGTTTTACAGCCTATGTTGAAAATTATTATTGCAAAATGTGATCACTGCTTATGACAATTGTGGTTTTGATTTGGGAGCTTGTGTGAGGCTTTTGTAAGACAGTTCTTCAATATGAGAAGTAATTCTTAAAAGGTCCACTACACTAGCAAACGCCACACAGAAAATGTATGCATTAATGTTTTAGTGCACACATGAATCGGAACATGATGTGCCTTATGTTGTTGGATGTTCCCTGTCTTGTTGTGTACAATTTGCAATAAAAAAAAAAATGAATCGGAACATTGGTCCTGTTAGTCATATACACGCAAACAGTTTTAGAGCTTGTCTCCACAATCTCAAGGTCTAAACAGACCAGCTGAAGAGAAGGTAGTTTCCTGGCTTGTAATATTTCTTAAGGTCAACACAGTCATATAAACTTTTCACTACATCAGAACAGTTGTTTTAAAGCAACTGACATCACAAAGTATTGAACTGGCCCACAGGTGTCATTAACACAGGAACAAGGCCCTTAACAATGCATGCATACTAAAAACTCTTGAAGTGTGACATTAAGCACATTAAACAAAACATTATCTGAAATAAGCACCGAGCTGAATATATACACTGAATTCTGCTGAAACAAAATAAGCACAGCACACAAACAATGATATATCATACTATTAGGACAGAACTGGACAGATTTCGTCACATAAAGAGAGACCTCAATATTTAAGATTAAGGCATTCTTGAATCACAACAGAAACAGATAAAAGGGCTAATAAAAAGATTCATCTTTTGGCAGAGCATCTCATCACCTGCAGAAAAAGCAGATACAAACAAATTCTGACAAGCTAGCACACCTGCTTGACTCAGCATCATTATGCTATTGAAAAAGACAAGCAAAATTCTAATTCAAAATTTCAAAAATTGATGTTATGTCTCAACTCCCCTTAAGATTTTAGGTTATAATGTATATGAATGTTTGTGGAAAAGTGTATATACTGTTTAAATTAGTTTTGATATACTGAAGCAAATCACATCACACGGGACATGCAAACTTACGTAGTCAATGTTAAATACTTAAATGTGCGAACTACCAAATGCTTAAACACAATCAAGCATTCGAAAAAAAAGCCTATCAACCACTCCTTTAAAGATAATTAGAATTCTAATACTACCCCTACTCCTGACAAAAACCTTCATGCATTTTTACAATAAAAAACATTATCTATTAAAGAGACATTTTGTCAGGTTTAGTTATCCTTTGGTTACACATTTGTCCCCAAGCTATATAACTCTGCACACACACAAAAGAAAAACCCTCAGATAATACAATAATTCTGACTGCTATGCACAAAACAATACAATTGACACTACAGTCCAAAAGCTTGGGGTTGGAAAAAAACACAGTCTCTTATGCTCATGCAGCAAAAATACATTAAAAATAGTAGCCTAATACTGTACAATTGTTTTCAATTTTAATATATTTTAAAATTAATTAGTTAAAAAATAGTCGTTTGTCTGTCACTCCTTCCCGGCTACACACATTGCGTTAAACCTTTACTAACACTTTAACATGTACATCTCACTCCTCTTACCACTGCAATTTATTCCTGAATTTTCAGCAGCCATCTTACTCCCGTAACTTTAGTGCCTCACAACGACACACCTGCCCCGAGAATCCTTTCTAAATTCTCTGCGGAATTTGGGACGAGTGACGTGACATGTGGCCAAGTATGGTGACCCATACTAGGAATTAGTGCTCGCATTAACGCAATCCTTGTGACACCCCCAGACCACAGTGAACAAACCGTACACAGCAGCGTGAACACACCTAAACACACCACACACACACCGGTGAAACGACACACACGTCCGGAGCATTGTGGAGCCAATTTACTGCCACTTGCGTGATGCCCCACAGGGGAGTTTTTTGGTACCCGTTTGTTGTGTGGTCTCCACGCGCCCCAACCACGCGTGCGTCACACACCGGGGCAACTCAGTGTGATAGCGCCGGGTATTGAAGGTGGGAGGAGAGCGCATGTGAGTTCACTCACCCACCTACAATCCCTGCCGGCACGAGACTTGAACCCGCAACCTTTGGGTTATATATATGTATACTGACCCCAAACCATTGAATGGGGGTGTAACATACATGAGCCAACAATATTAGCAAGCAAGTATGGAAAAGTAGAGAAAAGTTTGTTTTGGTAAGAGATATCCATGCTGGTGTTGACAAATGTTTTGTATGTCTAGACACTAGAGGGCAGATTTTAGTCAAAGTGGGTGGAAAGATCCGTGGATAGATGGGGAGATGAACAGGGCCACCCTGTGGACAATATTAAGCAGTCCAACGATTCATCCACAGAGGGAATCAGCAGATTCCAGTCTAAGGCTCAGTGGATTAACTGACCCCCAGCGAAAGATGGCCTGAGGGCAGATGAATGTTGGGAGCAGACAGAACAAAGTGGCAGCAGACCACAAGTAATGCGTGCGTCTGAATGGCCCAATCAAACACACATATACAAACACATGATCATTATCACGCACAAGCTCACAGTGAAATGTTTTGGCCAGTTACCCTGATTTAATGAGAAATATTTATAACTGGCAAGCACATCTATGAAAAATCTTTCACATTGTTAATGTTTTATGCTGTGGTGCATAATAGGGTCTGAATATGCTTGCACTAGCATAAAGTGTTAAAGATGGGGAAAACAGGTGAGGTACAGGGAAAAGCGAATCATCCAGGCATTGATTAATGAGGTGAAGGTGCAATCCTTTAATTAAACATTAACTTTCCATCTCTGTCCCACTCATTTCTCTCACTCTCATAGCCACACACACTAGTTTTTTCAACATCAAGACTGCAGGTTGAAAAACAAAGTATACATTTTAAATGCTGTGACCATTTTGAATCACTTTTTGGCTTTCACTTTTTCACTGAAATGGTCCTGCATTGTGACAAATTTATTTTGCTCACAGTTCTCATATAGTTTAACAGAAACACACTGAAATTCTATTTTTTTCCCCCAGGCACCATTCCGCAATAACTGTAAGAATAACACATTTCACTGCATTCCTTTTCCGCAATCACTGCTGTATTTCATGACTTCAAGGTCCATGGGATGAGAAAACAGAAAAAACGATAGCCTAAGAATCTCTTCTTAAACATGTTTTTAGGGTAGAACTCTCTAATCAGCCAGAAAGCACCTCCTTCTGATGTCCTGCACTTTTCCTGTGGAGTTAAGAAAAGAATGACCTTCAAACTCTACCAATTAACCAGCTAAGGCCAAGTGGCTCGCGTGGGTGCGTGTGAGGGGAAAAACGTACACAGGGTCAAGTGTTTACCAAGGTAATGCCTTGGTAAACTAATCATAAATAATCATATTGCACTGGTGTTCTCTTTAAACTCAACTAGAGCTGTACTCAGAAAATGACAACAAACTCAGTATGTCTCTCGCTCAATGAGGAGCTTTAATTTAAGATTTGATTTAAGAAGACTTTTGGATGTAAGCACATGCAAAAACCACTAGCAGCAACCTGAGAAATGAAAAAAAAAATCCTGTTCTCAGAACTCCCTCGGGAATCCGCCAGGGGGTTGCTTTACATGATAAGCCATGTGTGGTTTGAGAGTCTTTGTATAACAGAATATTCACACTTTCATTCTCAATCTATTATTGGTTATTTAATATAAACTACTGTTCAAAAGTTTGGGGTCAAAAATATATTTTATAAAGAAATTACTACTTTTATTCAAAAAGGATCCATCAAATTGATTAAAGTTACAGTAAGACTTGTTACAAAATGTGTGCCTAGTGTTTGGGCTTGGAAGCCCTGTAATTTTGAACTTACTAGGCTATTCACCCTGAAACAAATGCATCACAACAAATAATAAGCAGCACAACTGTTTTGAACATTGATAAAATAAGAATGATTCGGCAGTAACAAATTAAATTTTTTAATTTAGCAGCTTGTTTAAATGACTAATCGAGTAAGAGATCCAGATTATAAAAAAAAAAAATGATACTAATTATTATTAATAATATTAATATTAACTGCTGCAGTATTGTTTATGTTTTTTTAATATCAATCAACAAAACATAAGTTAAGAATCAGTTTCACTGACACGTATAGCATATGTGGTATCTTCCATACAAAAAAACTCTACTTGGTGGGTCCGTCCTTAGCATATGTTTCATTCACCCAAAGCAAGGCCCCAGTACACAGGTGCATGTTGTTCCCGACTTGTGCACCAACCGGTCACGCTGGTGTCTGGTTTCGCCTTGCCTCCTAATCTGCCGTATGGGAGATTGGAACGGCCTTAAGGCTACATGACGGTCCTGGCGTGTCAACACCGTGTGTCCTGAATGATTCCATTTGGGTTCTAGTGTGGTACATTCGGATGGGGAGTATCTCTGCCGGTATTGCATGGAATGTTCGTGTGCTACAGTATGCCAAGCGAGTCATTGTGGAGGATATGAGGGAGAAACCAGATACCGGTCTAGCAGTGGCAATTCAGTAGAGAGATCTAGAACACGTTTTCTCGGATTGAACCGATAGACTTACAGTGAGCTGACTGAGTATGTGTGGTTTTGGTATGTTGGCTTGATTGGTGACACGCAGGTGCCGTGGTGTGGATAGAAAGCTCAGGCTGACTTTGACTCTACTATTGTGGTTCCTTTGATCTCCTGGATGTGCACTGCATCAGTGACTGTGCATCGAACTCCCTGACCATAGTAGACCTGCGTCGGCCAACGTGCGTATTTCCATGTGCAGTCCTGCTGCGGGGGGGGGGGAGAATGCTGTCTCGCCTCTCCCTCCTGTACTTCCCACAGAAACTATCTTATCTTGTGGCCCGCCTACTTCCTGTTTTGTCCCTCCTCACCACTCCCAAGTCAAAAGCCACTCATAAAAGTATCTATAATATCGATTTTTTCAGCACTTTCAAAGAAATTACAAGTTCAAATGTTCTGTAACAGAACTTATTAACTCGTCGTTGTCTTTAAGTCACATCCCAAAACCATTCAAGCTGGGTTTAATTAACTACTCTTATAAGAAACACCACCTAGATGCCACTATTGAACGTGGTGGCAATTACAGACGCCATCTTCAAAATCTTCCTTTTTCAAATGCAATTTTTTTCTTTGTTGACCTAGTCTTCTCAATTGTGCTGCAGCATGGTGTCCGTATACTCGCCTCTGGCTGCAAAAAATTTATCGTCGATGAGAATTTCGTCCACGTTTATTCCCAGGCCCACACCGCATAGCACAGTAAACTGCACGTTTGCTTAAAATGACAAATCTTGACTTGTGCTTGCCCATCAGACCGAAGGCTTTCCATTCTCATTGCTATTTTAACTTGTCTTAGTGCTGCTTTCGAACACTATTAGTATCATGACGTACTCTAGAGCGTTACAAAACTAGACAGGTATTTCAAGGGCCTGCTTTAAATATGGTTTAGATCCTAGAAACCTCCTCCTGTCCTGAGCCGCGGTTCCTCTGCACTGGGGTAACCTCTGCATTGTTGTTTATTTAAATGGGGAGTCGTCTCAATTATCAACAGTAAAATATGGAGTGCCACAAGGATCTGGCCTAGGTCCTCTGCTATTTTCAATATAAATATTGCACAAATCATCCCTGGGTACTGATTATTGAAAATACGTTACAATTCGTTGTAAAACTGTTATGCTGATTATACTCACTATTAGCGTCAACAAGACCAATGAAACTTCATAAATTATCTAAGTTAACAGAGTTTGTTAAAGATGTAAACGGATTTGGATGACCAATTAATTTTCCTCTCACGGCTCCGTGAATGACTCTACGCTCCTATAAATTTGGATAAGGTACAGAGATATTACTTATTGGGCGCAATAATACAGTACCCAGAATCTTCTTGGATACCATTTGCAACTTATCGGATGTACTGTTACTATGGTCTTCCTCTAGATGCCAGTCAAAAAATCTGGGTGTTATATTAGATAGCAAGTTGTCTTTTGAAAATCATATTTCCCATGTTCCAAAAACGGCATTCTTCCATCTTAGAAACATTGCCAATTTACGAAACATGTTACCTGTTTCTGAACCAGAAAAGCTAGTTCATGCATTCATGAACTATAGACTGGACTATTGTAATGCACTGCTAGGTTGGTTGTCCTGCTTCTTCAATAAACAAGCTACAGATAGTACAAAATGCAGCGGCTAGAGTCCTTACAAGGTAAAGAAAATATGATCATATTACGCCAATTTTACAGTCTCTGCGCTGGCTACCTATTAAGTTCCGTATCAGTTACAAAATATTATTACTTGCCTATAAGGCCCTTAACGGGTTAGCTCCTGTGTACCTAACTAGTCTTCTACCACGCTACAATCCATCACGCTCCCTAAGGTCGCAAACTCTGGACTTTTGGTAGTACCTAAAATAGCAAAGTCCACTAATGGAGGTAGAGCTTTTTCACATTTGGCTCCAAACTCTGGAATAGCCTTCCTGATAACGTTCGGGGTTCAGACACACTATCTCTGTTTAAATCTAGATTAAAGATACATTTCTTTGGCCAAGCATTCAAATAATGCATCTCATAATCTTGTACTGCAGTTATATCTGATCAAATGCACATTATTATTCTTTAGCTTGGGTTTAACAAATAAATTTTGCTTGGTTGGAACAGCAGCTACGCTAATTATATCTCTATTTGTTTCTCTGTTTTTGCTACGGGATTGACATCCCGTGGTAACTAAGATTTACGCAAGCCTCAGTCTGGATCCAGAACACCTGAGAGGAGATGATGCAACCCCTCAGAGGACCTCAGATGATGCAAACCCTGAAACAACATACAGAACCACCACATTTTGCTATAAGTTTGATTGCATCATATAATAATTGCTGTTAATAGTGTTCATCGTCTGTTTTATTACGTCTTTAATTGATTTTTCCATACATTTCTGCCATATGTACATTAACTGACAGTCACCACTGATAAGCTACCACTAAATATTGTAGAAACTTAATTTGCTGTAAAGTTGCTTTGCAACGATTTGTATCGTGAAAGCGCTGTACAAAAAAACTTGAATTGAATTGAATAAATCTCCTAAGATCCCCACAACATCCCATAAAATGCTCCCGATAAAATATTTGGCATGGCAGAATGCGAGCAGCGCTTCCTTTATTATCACTAAAAGCTGACATCTCAGTTCATCGCGATCTGTTATAACACAAAGAACATACACAATTAATCTTTCACAATGTCTTTACTTTGTGTGTTAAAATGAGAGGATTCGTGAGCACGCAATTTCAGCACTGCGGTGAGTAGATTCTAACTTAATCACCTTTGATTGGCCATTGCGTTCCAGAAATCAACAGCTGAGTCTGTGATTGGCTACATTGTGCAACCCTTTAATCACGTGTTATAAATAGAAACTCTGCCTAGCTATTTTAATGTTATTAGTTGTTCTTTTTGAGTGAGTTCTTGAGTGAGTTCTTCTGTGGTGAGTTACATTCAAAACAGTACATGCACAAGTGCTCCTGTTAAGGAAGATAAAGACATTTCTCACACACACACACACACTGACAGAGAGACTGTGGGACTGTAAGTATGGGTTTGGGATCTCGCACAGTTTCTCAGACAGCAGGGGAGGCTCTTGAGTCAAGGCCATTACTCCAACACCTAATCTGGGATGTAGCAAACAAATAAAGTTTGGTTACAGGAGTTCAAAATGAGTATCAGTGTTGTTTACATCTAAAGCACATTTTAATCATATCAGCCATTAACAATGCCTGACTTTCTATGAATTGCTGGATATTTGTGTTCACATCACTGTCTGAACTGATAAAGCTCTTTTCAAATTCCCAAAACACACAAGTTTCCCAAGAGAAAGACAAAATTGACATATTTCTCCTTTCATACAAGCTGTAAAAATGTCTGAGAAGACACAATATTTATAGTCTAATCTGTACTTGTTTAAAACTCAACTATGTCAACATGTCCAGGTGCACCGAATGTAATTTGGTACAAACAGCATTCTTTCTAAATATTTGCAGATCCGAATCGAGCAGTTTATGCAACAGCAGCTGGGCTCATTAAACATGGAGTCCCTCCTTTCACCACTAGAGGACGCTACAAAGAGGGTTGCTGTACATAACTGTACTGGTCAATAGTTATACACTGCTATATAAGTAACTCCTCTCTTAGAATCAGCTTTCATTTGTAATATCAGAGAAACAGTGAAAAGAAAAACAAAAATTACAGTGACGTGGGGTGGGGATCACAGCAGAGAAGCAATTGGACGTGGACTGGCACTCCAGTGATCGTGAGACAAGTTCTCACCTGAACTATAATCTGGAGATCTAATTCTATCCCTAACAGAGCGTGTTCAAACCTGCATGCCATACCCAGCTTGCATATGAATCTAAAACTGCAGGGCTCAAATGAATTACGTCTTGAAGCACTCTTGATGTTTTTGTCATACAGCAGTTTGTTTAAGCACGGCAATAGCTGCAGCTAGAAGCTTTCGGACAAACCTTTTTGTTTAAAAGAGGATATTTTGAACGCATTACTTATAGTAATGTGTTACAATTTTGTTTTGATGATTTCTTTCTCTCCCATTGACAAAGTCTTTAAAACAAAATCCTGTGTTGTCTCAAGGCAAGAGGAGGATAGATGATAAAATGCCACGGATGCCAGAGCTTTGTTGGGAAAGCATTGATGGGCCAAGGAAAACAAGACAACATTGCAGTAAATTTGCATATTTACTTAAAAAATTAATGTCTGCAATTACTTACTTGAAAATATTCACATACATAAAAAACAATGCCAGATCAGAAATCCCATTAAACATAAATCTAGAAGACAAATTTAGTTTCTTTCTTTCTATCTTTTATTTATTTATTGCTAATCTAAACAGCTATGTTTTTTTAGATATAAAGCATCATCCGATTTACTGTTTACATGCACATGCCCAGAGTTACACAGGGGAGCCACTGCTGCCTCTATTCACCACTAACAGCAGAAGCAGATGGGAATGAAAAAGAGGGGAGCTGAGGATCACCCAAAAGATGAAAAGCAAGGGTGTGTATGACATGGAAAGTAAATATTTTTGCTGTTTAGGGAAGGGGCATGCATGACTCTGGCTCTCTAAAGCTGTAAAAATAATACATGTTGAAACAAGATAAATTCTCGATCATTGTTCAAAAAGACATTGAAGAAACATGCACACACATCTCTATCTGACAAAAGCTATAATTACAACCTTGTTTTAAAGCACAGCTAGACACTAGCATATTACAATGTCTGTCTCGCACAGACTGTCTCACTCCCACCTCAATGGCCTGGATGAAATGCTTTTTCACTTTTACAATGACACTGGAGCTAACTTAGATAGATTTCCATAGTGTGTCATCTTTGGAAGAGGGAGGGATAGCTTACTCCTTAAGGACTTATTAAAGGGATTATATTAAAGGTCAATGTTAGTGTGAAAAAAGACTGTTAACATTGATTTGTTTTTGACATTGATAATATCCGATAGATAGATAGATAGATATATAGATAGATAGATCATAGAGATGATAGATAGATAGATAGATAGATAGATAGATAGATAGATAGATAGAGGGAGGAGACATTTCGATCAAGGTCAATCCTTGAGTTTCCATTAATTTCCATTCATTTCCTCCCTTTCAAAACAAAACATTTCTAGAACAAAATGTTTGCATTACTACTCTCAGATCTTGCTCTCATTACAACTACAGTATATAATTTAAACCATTAACAAATATTTTGTTCAATCAAAAAGTGCCCGAGCTACAGAAACAGCAAAAGAAATAACAAAAAAAGGGATGAAGGAAAGCTGTTGACTACACCAATACAGTGGTCAGTGTAACATTGGCTAGTTGACTTAATCACATATGCACAGATAGCCCGTTTTCTTGGTCTTAAGCTGGGGCTAAAGTGTTTCTCTTAAGATATTTTTGCTACATATACAGCATGACATTCCTATAGATTAAGACAAGTCCAATCAACACTGCCCTGTGTATTTTTCACTTCTGGAAACTTACTAGTTATTAAACTTGGATATGATTAATACGCCTATTTCCCACCTAAGTAATCACCTTATTCAGCGCCACTCTACCAACATCTATTTGTACTTTACACAAGCAGCCGGCAACACTGCTATCAAATCCATCAGGAATGCACCGTACCACCTCTTCCGTCTGCTCCACGTTTCCCATTTGTACTTCACTACTAGTCTTTGAACACTGAATCTGACGTCCCTTATGTTTTTAATGTCTCTGATTTTAGATGACTTTCATTTGCACTCCACATGCCCAAGTGTACCAGAGCAGACATGCCTCAAACACTTCCAGGTAATACATATTTGATAGAATCTCCACAGCACTTTTGCAAAAGGGAGTGAAAAATTCCAGTGGAAAAAATTGCGTGTATTTTGCGTGTATTTGGTGTAATGAAATGTGGTTTAGGGGATCGGATTTAGGTTCAAACAACAGCAGTGTATTTTCCACATACTGTACATTATTGTTTCTCCTCTATGACCAGCCTTTCTGAAATGCATCGGTCTGAAAAGCGAGGTGTGCTCTGATTGGCCAGCTATCCAGTGCATTGTGATGGCTAGATACCCAAACTGTATCTGGATCAATGGGTGTGTAAATACAAGCTTAAACCCTGATTTGGCTATGTTGTGTCCGGGCTGGGCTTGGAAGGCCAAACAAAGTAGTTTCGCTTTCACAATGAAAACGCACAGCGGGCTAGAGTGAGCGGAGGCAGGCCTAGAGTGAGCCGGATTCGACGAAGGAGCGTCCGGTGGGCTTGCGGCAACCACATGTGACGACCCCGGGCTAGGCTTAGCTTGTCCACCGTAATAGCCGAATCCGCGATCGACCGCGCGAATATTCCCTCAGCGACCAGCACGGATCAGCACCAGGCATGACGAAGCAGATATAATCCTCTTTTGGGAGGCCAAACAAAGTAGTTGAGTGGGGTGCGCTTCACAACGAACACAGCGGCCTTCAACGACATTGGCGGCAGCACACAAGCAAGGTATTACAGGGGCAGAATAAAAAGGGGTTAGAGGGCGGTGGTGGCCTTCTTTCTTTGCGTGAACATTTGGGGGCGGCGTTATGCAAATCTTCCCAAAATCGTGACACAGACATGTGGGGGCGTGTTAGAACGACCAGTTTTAGGTAGGCGTGGATGACTCTTAACCTTTATAAAGAATATCTCTTTTGGACTTTAAGACTTTAGTCTTCTTTGCAACTTTACAGATCTTCTTTCTGCACCAAGAGCTTGAAACACTTCAAAAAGAAAGGAAAAATTTAAATCGCATCAAGGGGGGGTGGGGACCCTTTTAAACGAAAACTCTTAAAATTAATGGCCTTGTCAGTGCCAATCTAATTAGGACTCTCCTGACATTTTTGCTTTAATAAGTATGGTTCCCCCCCACAAAGACACAAAGTGATCACTTCACTGATCACAAAATCAGTGATTTTAGGTGAAGTGAAGTTAGGGGTAGACAAGAGGACTCCTAAGTCACTAATCACAAACAATGGCTGTTGCTAGCAATCTGCCTCAGAACATAAACATTTTTTGAAACATTTCACAATAATTTCCATTTAATTTAATCATTTCATGTACAAGTTGGGCAAGAAGTAAACCATAATGAGCCTTTATAGCCTATTCCACACTCAAGTGCACACATGAACCTTGCCGAAAGCACTGGCAAAAGAAATTTTGGGATAGGAATATTTTAATGATCTATGGAATAACCATGTTTTTCCTGATCGCGTGTCTGCTGCAAAGCTCTTTTGACAATGCTGAACTCGCCATCTCCACAATACAGTGACACACCTTTAGAAAGAAATGCACCCTTATGTACATAATAATTGTTTCAATTGGCATGAAGCTAGTTCAAAGTAACTTTCTCGCTTTCGATAGACATATTTCTCATTCTCTTGATGGGAAAGTAGCCTATACGCTGGGTGGTTTATTTCTTTTTGTGAACACTATTCCATGTCGGAGGAGACGCTGTTTGTGGTTTTATTTTTACATCATGTTTTGAGTGGTTCCACAACAATTTTGAATGATGGGCATTAACCCTATATCGTATGGGGCGGGGGGTCAAAAAATGACTTGGATTTTTATGGTTGTGCCACAGCTATCAGGAACAACTGCCAGTGATCAGACCGGCGCTCGTTGTGCACTAACAGCTTCCACACTTCCGCACCCCAAAACACTTTAGAAATACACCTAATAGCGCACATCTTACTAGGTTAAACGTTTGAGTGGAGCATTTGTGTAAAGTTGTCGCTGCGAACTACATGGGGTGCTGGTGGGTTATTTTGAAAAGAGAATCCATTTGAATTGATGAAAGAAAGTCGAACATTTACCTGCATTCTCCATATTTCTTGAAATTAAATCAGTGACAGAGCCCGATCCCCTTTCAGCCTTCTCTGTGGCATAGTTAGCAACCCGTGACATCATTCCATAGCAACGAGGGCAACCTTGATCTCTTAGCCGAAGAGTTTCTCCGCAATTCTTTAGTAAAGTTGGTCTCAGCAGCTTTGTGAATGTGGTTTTATGAGGAATCTCTGTGCTAAGAACTTTTACTGCTATTTAGGAGAATTCTTAGTGCTAAGATAAAATGTTTTGTGAATACAGGCCCTGTGCATATAAAAATGCATTCTCATGTAGGAAGTGTTGGGTGTAACGCATTACAAGTAATGCGAGTTATGTAATCAGATTACTTTTTTCAAGCATATAGTAAAGTAACACATTACTTTTTTTAATTTACAAGAAAATATCTTACTTTTTAAAAAAAAGTAATGCCAGTTACTTTGTTTTCCCATTTATTGACTGACAAGTCTCCTGTCCCCATAGTGGGTGAACTACCAATCAGATGATAGCGGCGTTTTGAGTGTGCGCTAGTGAAACATGAATGTCGGTGTCAGGGGGGGGCTGGGTAGGGGTTCTAAGACCATGGGTTTAAATGGTGCATTAATTCAGTCCACGCACAAAAAAAACATATTTAACTAGTATCATCACAAAGGTTTGGAAATTAAAACGAGTGAATGCAAACTCAGAATGAGGGGTTAACGCAAACCGACAATGCTTAAATCTTTAAAATAACACAGAATGTATGGGGCTAATCCCATTTTAGTAACAATAATGTCTTGCTGCTGACGCTTTGATGATTCAGTTCAATCATACTAATAAGCAAAATTGACTTTAGATAAACTAACAATTGTGCTTCATTGTTTTTTTTATTGCTGAAGAGTGTTGAACCTTCTTCTCCTGCGTTCTACTGTACAGACATGAATTTACTTTTACTTCGGCCTGAGGTTTATTCATTACACTTTTAGGTGTGAAAGGGCTTTTACATTTGCTATAAATATAACTTCTTACATTAAAAACAATCAAGCCCTGCTTATATTTAAACGCCTATTGTAATGCATTACTTTTATAAGTAACTTTCCCCAACACTGCTCATTAGTAAATAAAACACTTACGCACTATAAACTGTCCAAAAATTACTCTGAAGGTTTCCTTCCCACATTTTACATCAGCTTTAACAATAAAGGTATGGAAGCCAGTTTCCGCCACTGAATAAAAAATAAAAAAGGTAATTGTGACTTTTTATCTCACAATTCTGACTTATTTTCTCATAATTGCATGATACAAACTCGCAATTGCGGACATTTTTTTCTCCAGCATTGCAACAATAAAACACTTAATTGGGTGGGTTATAAAGTCAGATTTGCGAGATATAAACTCTCAATTGCGAGAAAAAAAGTCAGAATCCGCCTTATATCTCACACTAGCCAGAATTGTGAGATAAAGTTGCCAATAACCGTTTTTTTATTTTTTTTCAGTGTGGAAACGGGCTTCCACAATAAAGGGATATTTTACCCAAAAATGAAAATTCTCACCATTATGCTTCTTCTGCAGAACACCAAAGATATTTTGAAGAATGTTGGTGACCACGTGACGTTGCTTGTATGGACAAAGAACACAGAGACATTTCTCAAAATATCTTCATTTATGTTCCACAGAAAAAAAGAAAACCATACAGGTTTGGAATGACAAGAGGGTGAATAAATGATGACAGAATTTACATTTTTGGGTGAACTGTCTCTTCAAATGCAAGACGTGCATTTGTGGTTAAAAAGTATATACATTTTTAAATTTTTTTTAGAAAATGACCGATCGTTTCGCTAGATAAGACCCTTATTCCTCAGCTGGGATCGCGTAGAGCCCTTTGAAGCTGCACTGAAACTGCAGTTTAGACCTTCAGCTTATTGGCCACCATTGAAGTCCATTATATGGAGAAAAATCCTGGAATGATTTCCTCAAAAACTTAATTCTTTCTTGGTGCAGCTAGAAAGAAAGACATGAACATCTTGGATGACATGGGGGTGAGTAAATTATCAGGAAATTTTTATTCTGGAAGTGAACTAATCCTTTAACCAAACTTCAAAAGTATGAAATGTAAATTCTAGTAAGTTCTTAGAAAGATATGAACTTTGTTGTTCTCTAATTTGCTGGAACTGCTAAAAGCAATGTAATGTACCACACATTTCTCTAATGTAGTAACCCAAAAATCCCAACATGTCTTCCAATCAAACAGAGAGAATGATAATGAAGGTGATGTCTGGAGCAACAATGTTCTCTTGCTCCAATTCAAATCTAAAGCAGACAAACCTCTGCACAAACTGTCTCTACTGTCTTCGTACTGTCCAGGTAACTTCACTCTCACCATTCTTTGACAGTTTGATGACCTCTCCATCACTTCAACAAACACAGAGTGTGTGCATGTGTTTGTATGTGTGGTATAAATTAGCCACCCACTGAAAAAGATGCTATGTCAGTTTATTTAGGGTTTTACCACTGTGGGGAGTGAGGCAGTAGGGGAAATAGAGATTGGGTGTGAGAGGAGGATCATTGTCCAGCTAATCCTAAATGGTATTTGCATCTCTTTCACACCACACTGTAAGTATAACCCCCCAACAGTACACACATACCATTTAATCTATTGACACTCACTAAGCCTTCAATCAGCAATAGATTTTGATAAAGTCTCCTGCTTCTGTGATGTTTCTCCTGAGAAAAATACCTCAGCAGCGTATCTTCATACAAAGTGTTAGTAAGAGTAACTGTTGTAACGATTTCAGTTGAACTAAAATGTTTACATCATTTTAAAAATGTAATAATATTAATACTTTTAACTAATTATTAATTCTGGGTGAAACTGAACTTTTAAAATGCATGTAAACGGACTTAATGTCTTAATGTGTGTGAAGATATCAAAGTATCTTCCAAACTTAAATTATATGAGCCATATGCTTACTATACAACAGCCATTTTCTCATTTCTGTCTTTTTTATTTCGCCTCAAAACATTTTGGAGAAACATCTGAGAAGTCAAATTAAAATAATGAACTGTATAATGAGATATTGAAGAGTATTAGGACTCTTTGACTCATGAGGGCATGAAGTTCAGCATAAACCGACTCCAGGTGACTCCGAATATCTCTTCACAGTCTTGATACCAACCTCTTAAAGAGATTGAAAATGTTACTGTTAATTTACTGTTAATTAAACTACTTCATCAAAAAGAACCGGTTCAAAATAATGATTTGTTCGTGAACCGGACATCACTCTGCACCGTTTGCCAGAGGCTATGGATTATAGATAACAATGTTGTAAATAATGCACAGACCAATCGTTTCTCAATATATCATCAGGAGCCACGGGTATTAATTTTGTGTACTTTGATAATCTTTTTTTTTTATACTAAAATGGGCAGCCGCTGACTTGCATTTTATGAATCACCAATGGACCACGGTCCATTTCTATAAAACTAGACATAGACTTTATACAAATAAAGACCATGCCTAGTTTTGTAAAGCAAGCTGTCATAGTGAGCATTGCAAGTGCTTGTGGGCCTGTTTTGAAATAAGTTTCTTGCATGGCTGCCTGTACACATCTCATGATCCTCTCTCTCTCCTGCAGCTGAGATAAGACTGGAATTTGCTTGTCCTCTAGGAAAGAAAGAACTATCATGAGCTGCCAACCTTGGTCCCCATTCCCTAGCATGAGACTGCAGCAAAACCCAGGCACTCAGAGTGGATAGCTCTACACTGAATGGATGTTATGGTTGTGAACACAGATTGCTGATGTTTGGGTTGACTTTTTTTTGTTTTTGTCTGGTTTTTTTTTAATTTTGAGATTTGAGGTGCTTCATAATTTGTGACTTTAGGGGATTGGTAAAAAGATTCTAGTGACACCACACACACACACACAGACATGTACAAAGGCACACCGACATGTATGTGCTTACGCATATTATGTATATATAAGTTGATATATATATACATTCCGGCATGTAAAAAGTGTGCTCATATCTGCGCTCACACACATATCTGAAGCAGAACACGTACAGACACCACACACACACCCATACATATTCATACACCTTGACCTGCACAGTTTATGGAGTCCGTCAAGTATGAAATGTTCAAAGCAGACCCCTATATGGTTCAAGTTACCAACAAACTTTCTGACCTGGTGACACCAGGTTCTGGCATCTCCACAAGAACATAAACCTAAAATATCCCAGATGATTACAATTTCAGTTCGTATATGAACAAAATCTATCTTAAATAGTATATATATTAGATAGATAGATAGATAGATATTACTGACAAAGGACATTTTTGTCTTTAACTACCATTAAAATACACTTCGTCATGTGATACTAGATTTCACCACTAGGTGAAGACAGAAGGGTGGGAATTGCGGCCAAGAATTCCATTCTGCTTTGAGATAAATGGATTTGACATTTTAAAAATAGGAGAAAATCTGTTCTTTCACACTGCAATGGCTCCTCAAAAGGACATCGCTTAGTTAGATATCCACCAGGAGCGTTTCTAGCCTTTCATCTGTACTGGGGCATAGGCCCCCAATCAACAAAGTTTCCCATATTTTGATACTTTTTTTGATAATGTTATGGATAAATGGATATAAACTTGTCTTCACAAGCTGCACGTACAATAAAGAGCTACTTTATTGTTGACAAACAATAGAAGACATTTGCAAGTTTTGCAAAAACAGACACATGACATGATTGCTAAAACATTATCAGTGAAAATGATCAGACAAAGATTTATCAATAATAGTATACTTGGGCACAGTGGTATTACTGTTCCCATGTCCCAGTAAAATGGGTCTAGCGATGGCCCTGGTGTCCATCATGCTTCTGAACTAACTTGCTTTGAGGCCTGTTCTGAGGATATTAAAACTCTCGTGAACAATGTCAGATTCACTATCTGTAATTTTAAAAAGCATCATTGAGCATATACTAAACCATGGAACTCTAGCCTCAAGGATATATCTATTTGTGTCACATTATAAAACAAATGTTTCAAGTTTGGAATTGGCCAAAATAATCAGTGCAATCAGGAAAACACAGAGACATATTGGACTGGGGGGTGGTACGTATAAACTGGCATTTTTTGAGACTTGAGGGGTTAAGAGGTTGTATGAACAATAGGCTGTGGTTAGATTCACTTATTGAATAGATCTGAGGGTTGTGTGGTCTTGCTCTTGGGGGATGGGCGGCACTATATGTCTACATGCCTGTCCTGATGGCTAGCAAACTCCTCCCTCTATGAATGACAGATGCCACCTTTCACCTTGTGAACTGAGAAACAGAAACAGGGCAGTACCTTAGGAGTAAAACAAAGAGCTCCAGAATTTTTTACTGAGAATCACAACAATTCAAAAGCCAATCATTTGGAAGAAATGTGCAAACATTTTAACTCCCTGTTGGAACTGGTGCACAATAATGCCCTTTGGGAAATGTAGGAACATGATGTGTTTTGTTGTAAGGTCACCACATGTGCTCTTCTGTCCCTGCTGCATCTGTACCTCTATGACAGGTCCCTCCCTAAACATGTCCTCACCTGTCTGCCTCCTGCTATTGACTACTCTGACAGCTGGACAATGAATTGGTCACATAGTTTGCCATATCTCTGTATTTTTTGCCGGCAATGTATCCAACAGGTTCCAAAATACAGGCATGCAAAGCATGTCAGATTGACCAGGATAACTCTGTGGTGTAGTGGCTAAAAACACAGCAAAATTGTGCTCAATGAATGGGTTCATATGGAAATTTTACAGATGAGAATCATTTTTCCTTATCATTTCACATCAAGTTTGTGATGAGTAAATAACTGGCATTTAATCTGTCAATAATGTCACATGTAATGTAATACAGTGTCAGTAATCAGATTGCAACCCATTCACTTATACCAGTAACATTTGTGCAACAAATTATGAGCATGAGAACGACTACATGTGTATTAATGAAATAAAAAATACTGATAATAAATACATAAGTAAAAAAAAAAAGCAGACACAACAACAACAACAACAAAAAATAATAAAATACAATAAAACTGGATAGCCTATAAAGTTAGAAACTTCACAGTTATTACTGAATGATAAATAAAGCGGCTGTTTTATATTCAACATTGATAATACGTTTTAAAAGAACATCCTACATGTTTCTACAAGCAGTTGGGACTATTTAAATGTGATGTGCATATCTCTGCACTTGCACTCAATAGATATAACGGATTGTATCTTAACGATTGTACATGAATATACCATCCCATGGATATCCCAAGTCACAGAAGTTTTGCACTTGTTCTTACCGATCTCAAGGAAACCAATTCTTTCATGTTATAAAGTAACCTGTGTTTTTAGGCTAAACTTTAGCTGAAGCGTGTGTGATTGATCTAAAGCAATGGCAACGGTTGTTTCAATTTAAGATACAGGCCTAACTAAAACAAGTAACAAGCAATTTTCACTTACCGCAGACTCCGATTTGCGCACCTCAGTACTTATAGTGAAGAACACCAGTAACACAGCGCCGAGACTCTTTAAGTTCATGCTGATTTTCAAAGAATCTGCCCTCTTAACATTGACAGTTACAACTATGAACACGTATTGAACCTTTCATATTCCTCCGTTAAGCTAACTGCAAAACCAGCACGTTCCCCCCCCCCAAAAGTTACAGAAGGATTCTTGTAAAGTCTCAAGGCTTGTCCAGTGCTGGCAGCGCTCGCAATAATGTACCGTCACTTTACTGAATCCCCTTTACTTGCTCATCGCCCTATCTCATATCCCTCCGCCAAAAATCATTCTAGATCCATACAGACGTTAAGCTGTTATGTTATGGGAGGATGAAAAGTTACATTTAAATGTCTCTGATGCTTTTTTGTTGGATAACCCATTAATATAAACTATTTTACTCGCTGTTTTTTTCTTTTAATATTATTAGGGGATTTGTTATCGATGTCGTGGCGGAGGACGCATCACAGACAAACATTGAAAAAAGAGTGTTAACACTGACAATAGATCTAGTATAGATAGGCCACTTCATGGAGTTCAAGAGTTGCAGGTGCAAAGCCTCTAATGGCCGTTTGAAATTTTCATCTCAATTAGCTTTTTATCAGTCCTATATTTTGTTCAGTTATTTCACTGCTATTTGCCACCCAGAAAATGACCTATACATTGCCATTAAAGTGAAATAACTGAACATAAATATAGGAACCTGATCAAAAATGATAAAAATTATTACAATTTCAAACGGCACTTAGATGGCCCCCTTTTGCATCGGAACTCTTCATAATAGAGTATATCTATATACACACCACACATCTATGATTATACACACACCACAATATATTTTAGAGTATCTATATACACGGGGGCGACACACACCCACACCCACACCCCATATATATCTATATATACTGTATATATATATACACACACACAAACACACACACACACACCATATATATATATATATATATATACTATAGATATATATAATATATATATATATACACACACACACACACACACACACACCACAACATAGATTATATATATTTAGCACCATAGTGCATATCAAACATGAGGATGTATGCTATCACAGAAAGGCTATATTATTTAAAGGGCAACTTTTTTGCCCAATAATTCTACTTGTTGCAGTTGCAAATAATTCTATTTGCTGACATAAATGAAGAGAGAGGAAGGTTTACTTGTGCTCTTCTCTTATATTTTAAAGTTAACATTATTGATTTTGCAGCCTGCTATTGATGATTAATATAGTTTTTTTTTTTTTTTTTGCTAGCGCGTGTGTAATTGCATTCATCTGTGTGGAGTTACTTGAATTCCTTTCTGATCAATTGATGTGTTCATGTCATTTTCATTATGTTTTATTATGTCCAGTCGTGTGTGAGATTTACATTATTTCAGCTTACATGTGTGGCACACTGTTTACTGCTTGTTATCGCTGTTTGTTATGGTCCGTGGTTGTTATCGCTGTTTGTTATGGTCCGTGGTTGTTATCGCTGTTTGTTCGGAGGCAAAAGCGTGAAGCGCGAATGATTGACGGGTGAAAACCCCGCCCCCTTCTCTTCTCTTGCAGCGGTGCGTGAAGCGACTCTGCCGCGAGGAGAGCGTTTCCAACACAGAAGTTTCTTGTGAGTGAACTTCTCTTATTCTCAGAGGACACACTGAAACAAAACTTCATAAAATACTTATTGCATGTGCAAAATTATATTTTCATCTCTCGTTTAATTGTTTATATTTATCCTTATCTCTCCTTGCCCTTCGAAGTGGACGAACCGCTCACCGGATTCTCAAATGAATAGGTTTGAAGCCATTAACAGAGGCTTTCTGTGAAGACGCCGAGGAAACATTACTTGCGTTTTTCTCAAAGCTTTGCAAAATGAAGCTTTGGTAAGTATATTTATATCTAGAGATGTCATTTTATTACGCGTGCTTACAAATCCAGACGCTTGGATGTTAAATAGTGAACTGTCAGTTGTAGTCACCGAGTTAAATAAAGCGCTTTATTTCTCTCGAGCACATTTGATGGTTTTGTTAATTTCCCTTCACAGGAGTTTTGTGTTACCTGTTGTCTTGTATGCAGTGTCTGCACAAGGGGTAAGTCTGCTATCAGTATTAAAACACATATCAGTATTTCCCCTTGAGGTTTATGTCGCCAGTATGGGTTTGATCATTTGTTATTTAACTGAAACTCTAACTCTTCTTTGTAACATATATCTGGCTCTTCATGTTTGAGGTTAACTTTTGCAAACACATTTGGATGTTTTTATAAGACACTTCTTGTAAAAAACACTTGACAAATTACAACCTGTGAAGCTTTGTGTAAATTTTGTGTGCCTTGTTGAACTTGTCAGATGTCAAGAGCTTACAATGGTTAGTTACCTTAAAAGTTCATTCGTTTTTCGTTGTATTCTCTTGTTTGATTTGTGAAGTGTCTCAGTCCTCTATCACCCAACTGACAAAACACTCCTCCTCCTAGTTAATATGCAAAGTACCCTGTTTCTCAGCCACACCCATTTACCTTATTGCTACAATATTGACACTTGGTTTTCTATAATTACGTCATTCAAATTTTTATTCTTCATCTGTTTTATTTTTTAAAGGGGTTATATGATGCGATTTCAATTGTTCCTTTCTCTTTGGAGTGTTACAAGCTCTTGGTGCATAAAGAAGATCTGTAAAGTTGCAAAGACTGAAGTCTCAAATCCAGAGAGATATTCTTTAGAAAAGTTAAGAGTCAACCACGCCTACCTAAAACGGCTCGTTCTAACACGCCCCCACATGTCTACATCACTATGTGGGAAGATTTGCATAACGCCGCCCAAATGTTCACGCGAAGAAAGAAGGCGTAAATTTTATTCTCTCTGTAGTATTGTTGTTGCCTCCGCCGTTATGTCGTGAAGGTGCTGTGTTTCGTTGGGAAAGCGAAACTACTTTGTTTGGCCTTACAAAAGAAGACAATATCTGCTTCGTCATGCCTAGAACTGATCTGTGCTGACTTGGTGCTGTGGATCGCCGGATCGGCTTTCACCGTGGACGAAGCGGAGTCCAGCCCGGGGTCGTCACATGTGGTTGCCGCAAGCCCGCCGGATGCTCCTTCGTCGAATCCATTCTAGGCCTCTGGCCTCCGCTCACACGTCTATTGGCCGCGGCTCACTCAAGTCTGCCTACATTTTGGCACTGTAGAGTGACAACTTGGTGTTGGGGTGGGGTCATTTCTTCTCCGATCACGAGATCAGGGACATGGTTTTATATGTCACGCGGGGGTCCGTACAACGGGGACCGGCAATCACAATCTGGGTAGGGTGCCGTAACTTAAATCAATCACACGCTTGAGGGGTATTCGCCACGCACGAACCAACATGGATAGCTTGGCCAATGCATAGGGCCAGATGTCTGCTTTTTCAGACACACACTCGTGAGCTTTTGTAAAAATCGACACGTTTCAGAAAGGCGGGGCATAGAGGAGAAACAATCATGTACAGTATGTGGAAAATAATGTTTTTTGAACCTTAAACCGCATAAACACATTTCACTACACCAAATACACAAAATAATGCTCTTTTTAGCAGCATCATATGACCCCTTTAACAAGAATTTGCCTGCACTTTTAGTATACATCAATTATGATCCATTTATCATCTTTGGCTGATGTTGAAGCAATTATAGCAGTATACCTTTTGAAATCTTTTTATTTTTTATTTTTAAGTAGCTTCAGCCAAATATTTAAAGATTAGTAGCGTCATTAATTTTAAATGAATGTTTAATTGATTCATATGAGGTGAGTGTGAAGCCTTATATAGGTGAATTATGAAAAGCTGTCTCTCTTGTTGGCTTTATTTGAAAGTAAGTTGTGATTTTACTGTTCTAGATGTCTGTAGAAGTTAAGGAGTGGCCCTGGGTGTGGGAAATAGAAACAGGGTCTTGCATTTAATTTTAGCAGTTAATGGGAGCAATTGTAGAGAGCATGACATGAGAATATATAGCGGTTCAACACTTATCGAGTGGGAGCATTTTGAATGGGCTCAAGCAGATGTGAGGCTAATGCAGGTGGGATGGTGAGTAGTGACAGTATAGACTAGCCATGAAATAATTAGAGCCTGCAATAACAAACAGCTTAGCAGAGTAGTAATTCATGGAGGGCTGGATTTTCCTCATGTTCTTTGTGTAGCATGAAGCAAGACGAGAGTTGCTTCAATGTGGTCCACAATGGTGAATGGTACGTTTTGAATGAGAATCAGGCTATACATTTTATTTATAGGAATAAAATTTGTTATTGGGAGGTCTTGACTATGTTGAGGAGTTCATTTGTGTTGAAAAGAAACTTTTGTTTTTTTGACCAAAAGAACACTTCCCAGAATGCCAGTACTTGTAAAAATAATCTGAATTGTAATTCAGTAAATTCTACTTCCACTAAATCCAGTTCAACTTCCTGTGTGGTGGCCAGTTTGAACTCACACTCATGAACTGAAAAGGAGCCAATTCTTAATTCTGCATTTTGCAATTTGCACACCCCTAATATGTAGTCATAAAATCAGAGACAGAATCAAGTCACATGTGTAGCAGGAGCTGCATTTAAAGTGCCAGTTAATACCAAGTGTAATCACTGTGAATGCAGAAACATTTGGTGGGAATGACACAGTTGATTGTTGTCATTATTCAGGACAGTCAGGGCTCCAGACTAACATTTGAGAGCAGTGAAACCAGTGCCAATCGTATAATGCATATCAGGGGGTGGGCTCCTGACCTGCGATGTCTTCCCATTTTCGGGCGGCCTCTTGGGTTGGGCAACTAACTTTCTCAGCTGGTCGCACGAGCACATGATTTGGTCGCAATATTTTTATTGCGCTACAACATGGGATTATTCAATGCATGCTGATGGACTTTTATCATAGTTTATAGTTATATGGAAACGAAAGTTGTTAACATTCAACCCATTCTTTATCATCAGTAGTATTATTTGTGATTTGAATTTTGTGAATGGGAATTTCTCTTTTGCTGTGTTAAGCCGCGGGCTTCGGATGCTTTCACTTTCGAATTTGCGATCTTTTTGTTACTGTTTTGCTTAAATACATCTACACACCTTTCATTTTTTAGACTAAAACAAAAGATGGATTCATTGTTATTCTTAATCAAAAAGCACAACAACAATAAATCAGTAAGATACAATGACAAACTAGCTTACAAAACGTTTATTAACAAAAACGAATAAGATGAGGCATGGCACACACCACATGCTGTATTATATACAGACTAATAAATTACAGAACGTTTAGCAATCACTGAGGAATCAAATAAATAAATAAAGAGAGCCTCCATAGCATAACGTGAAGTAAACAGCAAAAATAAGCTTTTCAAAATAAAAACAAAACAAAAAGAAAAGTAAAACTAAAGGTGACAGTGCTTGCATGTTTTCCCACCCGAGGGCACCCGAACCCATGTTCACCTTTTCTGGTTTAAGAAGCGGTCTTTTACTTGACTTTCGCTTGAAAACCATCCATCGTTTCCTCAATATGCGCGTCATTTTTGCTTTAGCTGAGTAGGTATAGCCTACTCTCTAAGCGCTGTTTCGTTATGCTTTCAGTTTCGTTTGCTCTTTGATGTTTCTCATATGCAACAGAAATTTAAGCACTTATGAGTTGACCAATGCGGTGGTCGCGCCAGTGCGACCGCACACAAAATTTATTCGCACAGGCAGAAAAAATGGTCGCAGTCTGAAGCCCTGCATATTAAAGTTCATAAGTGCAGCACCACTTTGTTTACAGCGGAAACCAAGGAAAACGCTTTAAGCGCCACCTGCTGGCAGAGAGTGAATCTTCGTCTCATTCAGCTCGTCTGCTGGGGGGTGTTCTGTTTTCCGTCCATGCAGATTTTTTTTATGCATAACTGAAGTCAAACCATTCTGTTTTTGCTTCAAATTTCGAAATTATACAATGTAATTTATATTAAAAACTGCTCATGTTGCATGTATGCAGCGCCTTTGTTTGGATCATGATTAAAATGCAGTGGTTTGCCTCTAATTTCAAATGGAAGAGCACGCCAAAGCCGTTAAGTTTTGTTTATAATGAAGAGATTATTGTATTTGTGTTACGTATTATTTTGATGTTAGGGCTTTTTTTAAATTTAGTTTGGTGGGGTTATTTGTAAACCTGTTACTTTATATGTACTAAACTTTTAGTCATTTAGCAGAAGCTTTTATTCAAAGTGACTTACAAATAAGGACAATAGAAGCAATCAAAACCAACAAAAGAGCAATAATTTGTAGTTACTTACAAAAAGTGCTATATTAGTATATTATTATAGTGTTATATTTCAATTTCACAAAGAAACATACAGTATTTTGTCCAAGCAATAATTAAAGGACACATTTAATTTATAATTTGTCTTAAATTTCATTTTGTTAGAAAAAAATCATGAATTGAATCGAATTCGGTGGGAAAGAGGAATCCAAGAAAATTGTGAATCGCCCGAATCGTTAGTTGAGTGAATCGTTACATCCCTAGGTACAAATGGAAAAAAGTTTGTTTTTCAAGGCACTTTGTGACTTTTCTTTTTTTGATTATTTGATAATATAAAATATAAAGCAAAAAGTAGAAATGAATGACTAATAAGCCAATAAGGGCTCCTTTGCTGCCATCTACTGGTTATAGTGATACTTTGATGTGTTTTTAAATTTTAATTAGTGTTTGTTTACCACAAAGTATATTTTGGTCATCCCATTAAAAAGAACATTTAAACTGGATAAATTTTAGAGCTTTAAAGTGCTTGAAATAGTTGTGTGAAATACTTGAAAGTCACTGAAAAGTGGTTGAATTTCTCTCTTAAAGGTTGTACAAACTCTAAAATGAGTAATGTAATAACATTCAACCATTTCTGCCACAAAACCATAGTTATCGTTACTACTTCTGGTTTTCTACATCAGCACTGTTTGATCTGCTTATAACAGAGAAATTTGAAAAAAATAAGGTGAACCGAATTCAAACGCTTCTTTCTGGATCTTGCAGCGCGGTGCAGTAACAGTGTCACAAGATCAAAACTGGTTCCCAAGTAATCCTGTCCTGAGCTTTTGCTTGCAGTTTGTTTGCATTGCGCTGCGCTCAATTATTGGTCCGAGGTGGTCCGCGCTGCTCAGCTCAAACGAATAGCGCGGTTTCGTTACACTTTTGTTTCGTTTGATGTTTCTCATATGCAACAGAATTGGCAGGTTTGATGAGTTGGGCAACGCGGTGATCGCACCAGTGCGAGTGCTCACAAAATTTAGTCGCACCGGCAGAAAAAAAGGTTGCAGTCTGGAGCCCTAAGAGTATATGAGAAACTGTGAATTTAGATGATACAATTGAGTATTTTGGTGTGGATGGAGAACGGTAAGGGGCCAATCAGTGATCCTTGTGGGACACACACCAATGGTGTTGGTGGGGACTTAAGAGAGTGGGCCTTTGCATGACCTAAGAGAGTGATTTTGCATGCCTTATTTTCTAATATCAGAGTAGATCTCGCACCAAAAATCAGTTCAGACTTAAAAAATTGTACATCATGCACCCATACAAAGAAATTCCAAAGCATTGCATTTTAATCACTGTTTAATAGATGTTTGGGAAGTAAAAGTCAGCTAAGTGAATGTTTTATTTAAACAACCCTCTTAATGTAGACATCACTTCAACTCAAACTTTTTGCATGTAGTTGGAGCTTGTAGAAGGTCAGACCTCCAACATCATGCAGATAAGGTCATCAAGAATGAGGAGAAAAGTTCTTAAGAGTCTTTGATGGGGTCAAGACAGATGTCAGGGTCTTAGGTGAATGGTTTTAGCATTCCTTTTTTTTCCTACAGGCAAGAACAATCAAGCTTTATTGCAGTGTGCTGATATTTAACAGCAATTGTAAGCTTCTACATGGATTTTAAAGGGTTAATTAGCCCAAATTCTTCAACTGGATTATGAGGAGCAGGGCAGTACAAGGAGCCAGTTATTAGTGAGCTAGTGAAATAAAAGTAGGAGCCTGTCTCAAGACTATAGAGAAGACTTTTGAAAATGAAACTTAAGTGTTACTGTCAAACTGTAAAAAATCATTCACAGTTTATGCTTTCAGTGTGATCTGTCAGTTATAATTTGTGTTGGCTAAGCAAATGTTTTGTTGATACATTTTATTATTTTATCTATTTAAGAATAGGGGTAATGTTACAAATAATTTATGCCAAATGCAATTAAAAATTTGTCAAGAGGCAAGAAGAAACTGGTATGTAGTTGGAAGCACCAGATTAAAGATTCCATTAGACCCTTTTAAAATAAAGTCTCACTCTTTGAGTTGCACACCAGCAAAGCTGTTTTAGAAAACTCTAGAGTTTGCGTATTTGATAATGCTACAATATAAATATGATACCATAAACTAAGGTAGCAGGTCAAATATTTATGTAAGGACATATGGAACATTCACTCCATATCTTTTATTTTGATATAGGCTATATGCACAGATAAGCCATCACTCCTGGCAGTTCTTATCTGCAGACACTCAAAAACGTTGTTCTTGCAATCAGTTGTGTATTATATTCACATTTCTTGATTAATAAAAATAATCTTAATCATTTTGGCAAACCAGCCAATTATACGAAATAGCTTTAACAGCCTTTACGAAATTTGTGAGTGTCTGCGAAATTTGATAGTATCCTGTCCTACTTAGTATTGGAAGAGTTGCAAAGCCTTTTTGATGTGTTCTATAGCACAGCTTGAAAGAAACCGCAGCGGAAATATTTGGATGATAACTACCTCTCCTATACACCATATCAGTGGAGAGAGAGAATTCGAGAGAGAGATATATAAAGGGGTTTATGCGGTTCAGAAAAATATGAATGCGTGTTAACATACTTTAGCTGAGGGGTTTTGTGCTTGAGCACTGAGCAGATAGTTACATAGATAATTTTTCAGTATTTTAACTAAGCCAAAGGCAATGAATTCCAATAAATAGGTGCACACAGAGTAAGGGATCATTTGCCTTTAAAATTCCCTAAAGTTTGGACTCAAAAATGGTTTGTTATTAATATTTAATATAAAATAAACATCTTACAGTTTTACAATCATGCAAAATAACTGCTTACTTTAGGTGTGGGATTAATGTTATAGGTCATTGTTTGAAAAGGGGAGGTGGAGTGTAATGAAAAAAAAAAAGACAAAAAAATATGCACGTCTAATCTTTATTATCATTCACATCTTACACTTTCACAAGAAACTGTTGTTCTTTTTGTGTGAATATTGTCTTAGTGTTATCACAGAGGACACCCCATGCTTCCTCCCCCATGAGAAATTCCTGGGCTGCCTGGTACAACGTGTTGAGAGTTTTTCTGCACTTTTCCTTGCTGCAGGTGTCGCTTTCTAGAACATTGCTCCAGGTCAGACAGAGACACTTTGTGATTGCTTTGTGATTTGTTAGTGCCCCTCCCTGTTTTAAACCTTCCCTGGGGCGCAAATTCTCTATGTCCCCTCCATCCATTTAAAAGCTGTAACACCAGGAGGTAATGTTTATGGTCCTCTATTTGATATTAGGATAAGCGGATTGAGATGATAAGACAATTGAGGGCATGATGGAGGAGATTACTGGGGGGGGGGGGGGGGGGGGACGTTATCTGTGTTTCTGTATTGTTAAATATCATGTTAATGGTCTAAATTAATTTTAGTAAGCTTTAATAGCATGTTGAGGGGCTGGATATTAAGATATACCTTTTTATATCTGTTACTGTAGCTGCTTGGTTCCCCTGGCCACTTGACCAAACGTGAGGTACACACACACACACACACACACACACACACACAATGCCAGTGTTATTTAATTATTTTCTTAATTTCTAAGAAACAGTACTGTATAAAGATATGCATTGCATTCATTTTGTATTGTATTCTTTCTTTCCTTCCTTCCATCTCACCAGTATCTGTCCCAATAAAGTTGTTTATTCTCCTCTAGTCCTAAATGTATCGTTCTTGTTGTTTATTCTATCATCTATCCATTTTCAATCTTCTTTTTCCTGATAATAAACAAAGATTTGAGCAGGAATGTTTTTTGTAGGTTTACTTTCCAGGTGGCTTCATTTATTGTTCCCTACATGTTTCTCTCTTTGCCTCATCAGTTTTGGTTTAGTTAATAAGTGGAAATTAAGTTAATCTCCGTGTCAGTGAGAGCTTTACTCCTTACATGGCCTGCTATTACTGTACAGAGGCTTGCGGTTGTACATTGGAGAGATCCTTTAGGGCTGCACTTTTTCGCAATGGCAAAAAGCAGAGTTGTACTGCTTTTTCACCTTTCATGATGATAGATAGCAGCCTGTACGTAGATCTGTGAATGTTTAGGACCATGTGTGTGGGCCGGCTTTTACTGCTTCACTCTGTCTCATCTCCAGCCAGGCTCTTCTGTAATTTTCTGCCGTTACAATCAATACAACATGAGTATAAATCACAGCACGCTACTGTGAAATGTTCTAAGGATAATTTAATTTCATACAAGTTGTAAAGGCTTGCTGAGTGTCTCCCATAGTTCTACATGGTCTTTTTTTGCCTGTCACCTTATTTCTTAACTTGTGGTCTGTCTTTATCTTTATTTCAAATCATGCAGCAAGTAGCTCTTCAAAAGTGTCAGTAATAAATTGCACAGATTTGGGAGATAAAAGTCTCGGAGGTGTTGACAGATTTCTCCTCTACAGCTGATTTAAGAGAGTGACAGGATGAATGGCATGCCAGTGACATTTTTGTCTTTGTCTTGTCATCAGCTCTGCACGTATGATAGAGCTCACTAAGATCCATATTCACTCATGTTCAAAGCAAACAAAGGGTCGAAGGTTGCGCTACGGAACAGAGTGATAGTGTGTGGAGAGAGCATCTTAACATTCTTTCCTTCACTCACGGGTTTTTGAAACGCTGTAAAAGAAAAACAGGGAGGAAAGGACATAGGAATAAAGAACAAAAAACTACTACTTTAGTGCCTTGTTGTGCATTTGTTACAGCATTCTGGGTGACTGCTAGGGCATTGCTAGGTGGTTTGTTACTGGGACACACACACACATTATTATTATTATTTTTTACCCTTTTAAATTTTTTACCCTTTATTGTTTGCCAGAAATCATAAGTCTTATCACTTCTCCTCAACAAGCTGCATAATTTGAGATGTCGTTCATGTCTCTAGCAGAGGGCGTGGGAGATGTTACGTGGGTGTAGAGATTTGTTTAAACCTCTACCCCAAAATAAGAGCAGTAGGATTAGTGATTTTTGCTCTCTTTTCAAGAAAAGAATAAACGAGACATACAGAGAATAAGCATTTAGAATGATGAGCAAATGCAGTTCTCACATGGAAAGCATGGGAAAATAGATAGATGAAAGATTGATGGAAGAAAATACCCCTTAGGGTCTAAGAAGAGTTTTTTTTCTGCTTGAGGAGGGCTCCCTTTTATCGTAACTTATTGGTAGGTTTATGTTTATGTTTTTTTAGTTCATTGTACACGCCTTGTCTTACACCATCTACATGTCACTGCAGCCTTGGGATGGATTTACTGTTTGAAATGGATTTTTGCTCTTTTCTCTCTGTTTTTCTTTCATTTGTTGATGGGTGGCTTACTTTCACTCATTCTTTCAATTCCTTCATGTAACCCCCCACCCTTCTCTGTCATCCATATAACCTTCACAGTGAATTGGCACCCTCAGGGCAAAACCCCCAAGCACACTTTTATTCATCTATATGTTCACCATTGTTGTAAAAGAGTCTAATAGGCCTATAGACATAAAAATAGAAGCATGCTAATATTGACAGTGAGTAAGCAAGTAAATTTCACATTCATACCACATCGGTCTAATTAAGGCATCCTGCAGTTACTCTGTGTTGTGCTGCAAGAAAGCCTGTTGTTGGAATAGCTCTGTTTATTCATCTGTTTTTGACCTCCCCTCCCTCTCTACAGGACTACATCATCCTTTCTTCCCTCTGCTGTTTTCCCCCACATATCTAATGTACAGGATCTCCTTAATTCCTCCTTCATTCTTTACCTATGATGTGTCCATCTGTGAATTATATAAACAGATTTCAGTCGCTAATGCCAAGTGCTCAAATGTATCCTTGTCTACGCTTTGTTTGAGCATGAACTGTCTGAGGTGGTTTTGTAGTGCTATTGAAAATTGGAAACAGCATGAGGGGCCAAGTGTAATATGACCATGATAGATGTTTTTTTTTTTTCTTGATGAAATTGCTAAATTAATGATTTTTTTCCTTTGCACTAATGATGTATGTTCTATAGCAAAGTATAAAATGTTATTCTAAAGGACTCAATTCCTCTCTTTCTTTGTCTCTTATTAACCACTTTTGCTTATTAGCAAAGCAATTAGCAATTTTTGATATCAATTTCCCCCTTACACTCTAATTGAGTGACCAGTGTAGAAACCAAAAGTTTCTAAGAAACTGTGATTGCTGCTGTTTTTTTTTTTCTATTTTATTGCATATCTGGCAAAAAATAAATAAATGTAAGTCATTTATTCTCACTCTCATGTCATGCCAAACCTGTATGATGTACTTTTTTCAATGGAAGACAAAACAAGATATTTTGAATAGTGTTGAGGTCCAAATGAAACGGGATCCCATTGACTTAGCTCAATATTTGTTTAAGAAGAAATAAGTCATACATGTTTGGAGCAACATACTCAGGATCATATTGCGTACATGATTAAAAATTATAGTACCATATTTTCAATTTTTTAGTACCATATAATACATTTCACCTTACTATAAGTCACACAGAAAAAACAAAGATATGTCACATTGGTGTCATTATTCAGAAATAATGTAAAATACCGGTAAATAAAACAAAACGTTCACAAACATTATAAACACTATCATGTGGGAAATGTGCTATGCAAATAAACTCACATACCTCTCTCATTGTGCACAAATCCTAATGTGTGCACTTTGCTCGTGTGCTTGACGTGCATTATATGCATGTAGCCTAAGTAGCTTAGAAATATAAGCCGCGTCACATTTCAGATGATGAAAAAACGTGACTTATATTCCAGGAAATACAGTACTGGTAAAGCTTACCTTCACAAACACTTTTTAAGCTCAAGCATCAGTGTTTGAATCTATAATATTACAGTGTAATATACTGTAGCATAGTTTAGCTCAGCACGGTCAAGTACTATCATGTATAAAGCAACGAAAGTATGTGTGTTCCGTTATTGTTAGAGATCATCTTAGTGGAAATATATATGGCTGCAATCATTTGGAGTTTTAGTGCACTTCATGGCTTGCGGATGTTAAGATGGAATGAAAAACGGTATACGTCAGCCCCCCTTCAGACTAAGGCCCTGGAGCTAGACATTCCCATTATGGCATTCTCTAATCCGTGACAGGGGCAGGCCTCAGCTTAGTTTCCAACCGTTGGTTAAGCAGCTGAACCCCATCACCTGTGCAAGCCGCCCCAGCCTCCTGCATAAAGTAGTGCACACACACCGCCTCTTATCCTCTGTATTATTCCCCCCCCCACCCCATTGTTGGCCCTCTATCCTGTCTTGAAAGATGAATGTTCTTCATCTCTTACTCCATGACCTTTTTACCTGTCTGTCTCACCTGTCTGTTCCCGCTTCACTGCTCCAAGGCAGATTTAAGACAGATCCTGCAGGTTTTCTTTTTACTCCTTTGGCCTGTGAAAGACAATGAAGGTGTACTGTTTGTTAATTATATCAATGTGGTGGTGTAAGAGAAGGAAGAAAGAAATTGAGTGGTGGTCTTCACATTTAAAGATTGTAGATACTAATGATTTGAGTTGTCTCAGAAAGTGGGTTTGAGTTTTTATTTACTGTGCACAAAGTTTGTCAGCTCATTGGTTGGTTGAGTGTCCTCCAGCCAAGTCATTATGTTTCAACATTGTTTTACAACCAAAGGTGGTCTGTGGTTTCTGTTAATGGCCAAGATTTGTACCTTTGGTAAAGAAAAGCTCTACTGCGTTGGTTCAGCACCAGGTCACAGCACAGGAACTACTGGGTTGATCTCATCAGTGTCTCTAACTAGTGTAATCTGGACCACATTAACTCTTTCCGTGACCTCCTTAGGAAGCTTTAATCAGTTACTGTTCACTTTAATAAGAACATCATGTTATGGTAATTCAGTATAAGGTATATTTGTATAGTTACTTTTTGCTTACTTGTGTATTTAAGACTTCAGCAATCAGTAGACTCCCAGAGGACAGTTTTATTTCTCAGACATTGCTCTTTTAGTTGCTCTTTTAGTTTTAGTTGGAGTTCTCAATTATGTCATCTTAGTCTCTAATGCTTCTCCAAAAATGATTTTGGTGAAATGAAAACAGGCATACTCAAGACAATTTTTGTCATAAAAATATGGAACTATAAAATGAATGTGGATAGAATAATTTAGATGACTTAGTTTTGGAAAAATTTGATAAGAAATGATATCGCAAACTTAGATATTTGATTGCAGTCTCGTGGACTTTCGTACTGTGATAAAGATGAGACATTATTAAAAAAAAATTTGTTTTTAAATGGCATTTCACAGAAGATATAATGAAATAAATTATAAAAAATTTTAAATTTAAATTGAAAAAAAAAAAACTCTTCATAAATTCAAGCTCAAAATAACGCTTGCTAAAAAGATTAATTTTGTTACCGGCAGGTCATACGACATTCAGGGCTCAGACAAAAAAAAAAAATAATTATAAGAAATAAAATTAGGCGCCAAATTATTTTTTTAAATGCCACAGAATAAACGTGTTTCATTTATTTTTATTTTACATTTTAACATTTCAAATCATACTGTCATGTGTTTATGTCACATCTTTTCTTGACTTTATCAGCATTTTAAGCATCGGGAGATGTCAAGGAACTAAGGGTCACTTAAATGGAACTAAATATCTTTTACACTGAGAAACTATAACGTCAAAAGAATATGTTAATTACACAGAATCCTGTGCCAATATCAGGACCATTAATTATTCAGCATCACTTGGTCATTGCTCTATAAATGCTTCTCTTTTATGAGTTACTTTTATGCTGACTACAGAGATTAGGACGTCGAATGTGATTCTGCAAAGTATTGTTACTTCTCATTGTTTACAAGCTTTACACGTTTTCCGCATCGTGACAATGAGGCGATGAGAAAATTCAGTAAGATGTACTGTATCTTATAAAATACCTTTTGTCCATTCATGTTTATTTCGTACTATAGTGGTAAAGAGAAAGATATGATGGGTTCACATGCTGCTTGAACTGAGGCACTAAAGCGATCACTCATGCTGCATTAAAGAGTGCCAAAATGCTGATACTTGTTATTAAAAGTAACAAAGCACAAAGTTTATTGTGATTATTGGATGGCAAGTGCGCTACAAATAATATGAATTTCACGCATTAACAGAACACAACATTTAGACTAAAGATCTTGATAACAAGAAGCCATAGTAGCCTATCGATTATAAACTAATTGTTAATATCCACACAACTGAAAGCTTTGCCAGTTGTAGTTTGTTCACGTTGCACATGAAATAGACACTGCTTTTCTGCACTTATATGTTGCATGTCTCAGTCATTTTCGATCTCTCTCATGCTGCACAACTGAGCTGCTCTTAGCAGGTGTGCGTCAACGCTGCTGTTCGGCAGAGATGAGGACTGTTTGAAAGTCTTTTTTTCCACTAAAACTTTGATGCACACGCATTGTCTCAGTTTAATACATGAACATAACAAAAGATGTGATCACAAAACAATCAGAAAAAAGTCATTACATGCAAATTTTAAATCATAACACATGTACATTTTTATAGTCGCCAGTGGCGCCCTCAGCAAAAACTTCACTTGCAAATTAATATATCCTGACCGATTTAGTCGCAGTCTGGAGCCCTGCTATTAACTGACATCAAAGTACTATAAATATGCAAATGTGCTGAAATATTGAAATATTCATTTAAAATATCAGGGGGTACTTCAAGTATAAATTTTAAGGTCAAATGGGTTTGACTAACACAACATTCCTTGTCTTAGAGAAACAAAATTCTCATTTGTGAATTTTCTTTCCATATTTACAAATATTTTGTGTGAGCCTTCCCTGTCCTATCAGTCAAAGAGCACATGTAACTGGTTGGATATATTATACATATACTGTACATGCGTGCATACATGTCTTTATGTTTATCCCAAACATGAGCATATTCCACACATCCTGCAGTGCTGTAAATGATCAACTTACTCTGTTTGCTTCAGGACTCCGGCAGTCAGGGAGGAAGTGTATACAGTCTGTCTCTCCTCTGTTCATTCATTACCATCCAGCTTTGTATATGGATTACACCAAACTGTGGTCAGAGACACAGCAGGTTTCAGTAGGATGCAGACACAAACATCATTTGACATCGCCACTTCTCCTGGGAAATCTCTGCACATCACGTCATTCAGAATGACTTTCTTTCGGTTCTCTCTTTCTTTCTTTTTTTAGCCCTGCTTAAAACAACGTGGGAGGGCATTACCTTTAGTTAATGGGAAATATATAGCAACATACTTGCATTGCTGATTAACTGTGTTTAATGATCCATTGAACTGATTCTGAGATACACCCTCATCCTGGCTGAAGTAATTACATCTGTATCACAGTCTTCAAACCAAATGGAATTTCAACCTCACCAGACTTGTGTGGTGTAAACCATTAGCTCCAGCTTCAGCACTTTGTTGAGCTATAAATTGGCTTCCCAGGGCCAGTGCTGATTTCCTGTGGCGATGATGGAAAAGAGACTACTTATCTTAACACTTCGTGCTCTTGGGACTTGCAAAAGGCCAGTCGCTGCCCTCTTCTCTAACTCAAACTGAGTTTTAATGTTTGCCTGGTGTGTCTTCAAAGCCTCTGACTCTGACCTACTGCAGAGTGGTGGTTTCCTGTAGCATTCATAGCAGGTGGTCTGCACAGTGTCGGCCTACAGCCTGTGATGCTCAATTTCCTTCAGTCGGCGTAAGAGACCAAGCCAGCTGTGTCTTTTCCTGGCTCTTCTTGTCTGTTGAGAGCAATGTAAAAACATCAGTGTCACTGGAACTATGTGAGGTTTAATCTGACGTTTGAATAAAATTGAACTTAGATGCATGTGATCTTGGATTGCTTCAGTAGTGCACCCAAAAAGGAGTCGGCGTAACTCCATATAGTTCTGTTTCTAAGGGGGTCTGTCCCACTTTGTTGGCATGCAACAATGTCTAGTAATCACTGAGATAGCATTGCTGTTAGAAAATGGGTCATCATGAATAGGAAAGAGTAAAAGAGAGGGAGAGCATCAGTACATTTAATAAATAACATGAAATAAACACACCGAAGAAATTCTGTAGAAAAGCGAAGGTACTGGAAATTTTCAAACAGGACATCCATTAAGTTTACGGTTATTTCCTTTAATCCAAAAATACAACACATTGCAATGTGTTATTCAAAATATGGGTATGGGTGTGTTTAGAAACTTGTAGGTTGTGTTGTGTTGTGTTATGTTTTCTAGTTGTGTTCTGTTTTGTGTGTTTGGTGGGTTTTTTTTTTTGTTTTATTTAGGTGTTATGTTTTTGTTGTGTTATTGGTTTGGTGATGCTGTGTTTTGTTGTTTTTTTTATTGTATGGGTTTTTTTTATTTTTTTTTTGTTTGTGTGGGTTTTTGGTTTGTGTTTGTTGTTGTTTTTTTTTTTGTTGTGTTGGGTGTTTGTTTTTGGTTGTTTTTGTTGTATGTTTTTTTTTTTGTTTGTTTTTTGGGGGATGGGTGGGTTTTGTTTTTTTTCAGATTTTATTTAAGTTTTATTTCTGTTTAGTTATTTTTTTGGTGGTTGTTGTTGGTCCTGTTGTGTCTGGGCTGTGGTTTTTTTTGGGTTGGTTTAGTTTGATTTGTTGTAAGGTTATTTTTTGTTGAAGGTTAGCTTTTGCTGGTGGATTTTGTTGTTTGTTTTTGTTTTTTTTGTTGGTTTTAGTTTTTTGTTTGTTTTTGTGTTGTTAGTGGTGTGTTGTTTGTTGTTTTTGTTTTGTTGGTTTGTGTTTGTTCGTGGTTTTTTTTTTTTTTTTTTTTTTTTTTTTTTTTTTTTGTGTTTTTTTTTTTTTGTTTGTTTTTTGTTGTTGTTTTTTTTTTTCTTTTAGTTATTTTGGACCGGCACCCACCCTTCACCGACCTACCCCACACATTATATTTTTGGTGTTCCGGTATTTTTTTTTTTTCTTTTTCTTTTTTGGGTGTAAGTTTTTTTTGTTTTTTATGTGGGTTGTTTGTTGTTATTAGTTTTTTTTTTTTTTTTTTTTGTTTGTTTTTATGCTTTTTTTTTTTTAGTAAAAGTGGTTTTCTATTGTTTTTATTGTCGTTTAAATAACAACTGTGAAAAATCAATACAGAAAATTCCTTCATATTAACACAGTACATTGTGCTATATTTTTATAGACTTTTCTTGGAGTACATTAATAGAGAAATAAATGTTTTGTCACTTGAAAATTACAACCAATTCAGTGGACTTTACTTCTGTCCCTCACAGCCTTCAATCAAACAATAATTGCTTCTACTGTGTCCATTTTTTTACATCTTTATCCAGCTTGTAAAAATTGTAAGATTAATTGGTTTAGAAGTTTTTCTCTGGGTTGTACTATCAGACATTTTCTTTCGAAAAGTTGGTTTACATATAGTGAACCTTGTATGCCTTTACATGTGTCATGCATACACAGTACATTTACAGACTCACATGTTTGGACAGTTAGACAAACATCGGAAAATTAATGTAACACTTTACTTGCCTTTTATTTACATACTGTTTATAAACTCTCTTCCATGTTGGGTGGACCCAGATGCGCTAGAACAGGGATCCTCAAATCTGGCCCACGGGATCCACTTTCCTGCAGAGTGTAGCTCTAACCCTAATCAACACACCTGAGCATGCTAATCAATGTCTTCAGGATCATTAGAAAAACACAGGTAGGTGAGTTTGAGTAGGGTTGGAGCTAAACTCTGTAGTGCATTGGCCCTCCAGGGCAAGATTTGAGGAACCCTGCGCTAGAAGCTCCATATGGGTCTTTCATCGCAAAAGGTACAAAAACTAACATGGTTTTCTTAAATCATACACGTAAACGGGCTGTGTAAGCTGGTGTTGTTATATCTCGCTCACTATGTAACAAATATTGTGTTCCTACTTGGAATAATGAATCATGAGTTGTGATATATATGCCCATCTATGATACCTAGCTGGAGAGCTTTGACGCTCTACATGATTGGGTTGTGTTTTTCTAGCACACTGTGTGTTCTCTTTTCTTTTTTCCAACAGGCCAAATATGAGTCCAAAATTGTGAGTGCTAAAAGCACTATATTTTCTTTTGTTCCACAGGATGAAATCTTGGTCATGGACATCTCCAAATATAGTTTACAGAAACAAGCTGAACTAACAGCTTTTAGAGCACCTCAAACTGAGATCACACCGATGGTCCATGGTCCTCTTCCCCTACTCATCTTTTCCTTGACATGGGCCTGTGATATTACTCCAGCTTTCAAGTTCTGCTTCACACCGGCCAGCAAAGTTTTCCTATACACATACTTTGGTCCGAAAGGGAGCATATGGAGGATAGACCTATACCTGCCCTAAATCTCCTTTGTAAACTCAACTTAAAATTTCAGCAGCCAGTAGATTCCCAGAGGAATTTATTTTTTTGCTCAGATGTTGCTCTTTTAGAGTTGGAGTTCTCATGTCAATGAAAACATTTGAAAACATGAAATGAAAACATTTCCCTCTATGGAGCTATAAACAAATGTGGAAATAAAATAAAATGTGGATATAATTATTTAGATGGCTTGGTTTTGAAGAATTTGATAAGAAATGTTCAGATTGAAATTGCAGATATTTGATTGTAGTATCATGAACTTTGTTATTGTGGCAAAGATTGAGACATTATTGAATTTTTTTCTAAAACCAGTGAATACGGGACATTTAAATAAAATAATTAAACTATAATAATGTGAAATTAAAGTAATTTTAAAAGGAAAACAATCAAAACAAAAATATTAAGTAATTTATTTGTTTATCTGCATGTCATGAGATTATTAACCAACATCAGAATACTGTAAACATGCAAGCATGTATTGTTAAATTATTGAAATATTAATGTAAAATCTCTGGGAGATCTTCTAGGCGAAACAGAAGTCTCATTTGTGACACTGAGAAAATGCTTTTACTACATAATAGGGGTGTAACGGTACACTGAAAATGTTCAGTACGGGTCTTTCGGTTCGGTGCGGATGTGTACCGAACAAATACAGCGTTGGTTTAGCCACTGCATGAGCGTAACTTCATTGGAAACTTCCAATTATTAGTTACTTTTGATGAGAAACAAAGTCTCATCTTTCAAATTATGTCCATTTTATTCAGGAATTTCAAACAATAAATGCCGTTTTGGCGCTCTTTGTTGTGGCACGACAGATCGCTGTATAAAATCCTCAGTTCAAACAGCAGAGCGGAGCACGATCATCCCTTCCTCTTTACTACTGGTATAAATGCTAAATAAACATGAATGAACATCTCACGCCTCATGTAATCACTCAATCAGTGTTTCAACCGCGGAAAGATGGCAATAAGCAGCTTGTAAACAAAATGTCACGTAGCATTTCATTTACCTCAGGAAGTCGTCAGTGTCCACAGCTCGTTAGTGTGCTCGAGAAATGAAGTCTAGAGAAGAGCATTTCGCGAAATATTAATTACATTTTACTTTACCTGTTAGTGATGTCTTAATGTTTAAATAAATATTTTATGAAAAAGTTATGATAGCCACTGTGTAAATGATTATATTTCAACAACAAATAATTTTTTTTTATAAATTAGATGTTAATTTAAAAACTGCATTATATGCAATTTACATGTTTTGCATACATTTTTTAATATGAGTGTTGATTATTATATTTAAAAAAGAGAACTTTTTTCAATAAACCACTATTTAATAAAAAAAAAATTAATTGTATGTTTAGTAAACAATTTTATGTTTAGTTGTCCCCTTGCTGTACCGAACCCGTACCGAACCGTGACGTCAAAACCGAGGTACGTATCGAACCATCAAGTTTGTGTACCAAATTTACAGAATTTAACGGTATCGAAACCATTTGTAGACACTATAACAATGTCTATCCCCTCTGCCCCAAATTAACTTTCTATTTCAAGCAGCTCTAATATACCGGAGGTAGATAGATAGATAAACTGCTAAATTCAAACCTGCTTTCACACTTTGGCTGGCACTGTCTTTTCAACACTTTTTTTTTTTTTTAGGTTTCAGAACATTTAATACACAAAAGTACTTGCAAAATTTTTTTAATGAATAAATAAATGTAAAAAGTGTATTTATATTTTCTTAATAAATTATAACATTTATAATTGGCAGAATACACTTGTCTATGGAAGCAGCAATAATAATAATTTCAAACATAATTTGATGACGTGTTAGGCCTATATTCACAACAGACATTAGCCATACAGTGCTACTTTGGCTGCATAATGTCGTATGACAAGCATGACATGTCACCATGGAAATAATAAGGTGATACATTCTAAAATAACGAATGCTTGTATCACTTGGGGGCTCGGAGTGAAATATTTTGAAATTCACATGTAAATGGTTAAATAATGCACAATAAGTATTGCTTACAACAAATCAATGTGGTGAATTGGTAAACTTGCTTGATAAATGGCATTATTTATCTTCATCAACCTGTGTAGGGCGTATGTTGTGTGTGGCGGTGTTGCCCTGGGCTCCCAGATTGCGAGCTGAATAAGCTCCTGCTGAACTCCAGGCGGTTACCAAGGAAGATTCTGCTTCGTTTAGACACAATCATATCAAGGGGGCGGGGGGGGGGGGGGGGGTTTGGCCGCACCACGCTGAGGTTGCCAGGCCGGACGCAAGAGTGGAATGCACAGGAATGAATTTTACATTGGCTAGAATCAGAAGTAGGGAGATGGATCTGATAGTGACAAGATGTGGTGGTACTTCGGTAGCGCTCCTGGAACAAGAATGCAGATAAACAGCAGAGCTGTGTTGGTTTTGTGAGGAGTGGCGATCTCAGGTGACATGCGATGAGGCGCTCACGCTAAGAACATGTTAGAGAGCTCTGCATGGTCTTATCCCATCCCCATTCCTTGACTGTTTGTCCATTTCAGTATTCCATTTTCACAACCAAGGGACAGGACGTACTGCGAAGAATAACACATTCCAAGCTGCATTCATCGGTATTAAGATCTATTAAAGGGGTCATATGATGCTTTTTTTAAAGATAATTATTCTGTGTATTTGGTGTGTAACAGAATATGTTGACATGCTTTTATGTTAAAAAAACACATTATTTTTCAAACACTGCACATTATTGTAGGTCCTCTATGCCCACCTCTCTCAAACGCTTCGTTTTCTACAAAGTCCTCCTTCCGACAAGCGCAGTCTGCTATGATTGGCCAGCTGACCCAGTGCATTGATTGGCCGAACACCGCAAGCACTCGTCAGGAAATTGTAACGCCCCTTTACCATAATCGCAAGCTTCATCTTTAAAAATAAATGTAAAGACAGAGCCAGAAAGGGGAACAGAGTAGCGTGACAGACACAGTGATGAAGCTGTTATGGTTGTGATGCCTCTTCTCTCTCGCGCTCTCGCTCGCTCGCACACGCATGATGCGCAAAACTCCGCATTTGAACAGTCAATAGCAAATACTTAAACTAATAAAAAAAACAGTAGCTGATTCAGAAGCGCCAGATTGTCATAGCAAAGTCAGAATTACCTCCTCTACTAGGTTCATGAAACGGTCGTCCATAAAATGCATTGATGTTCTTTTGTAAGTAATTTTAAAGATTCCTAAATGCGTCTACTTTCGGAGGGCCAAATAAAGTGTTTTTGCTTTCGCTCTGAAACACACAGCGTCTCCCTGACAGGCTGCTTCAACACTAACTGCGGTTAACTGAAACCACGCCTTCTTTATTTGCATAAACATTTGGGCGGCATTACGCAAATATTACCACATAGTGATGTAGACGTGTGGGGGCGTGTCAGAACGAGCCGTTTTAGGAGGGTGTGTTTGACTCTTAACTTTTATAAAGAATATCTCTTGGTTTGAGACTTTAGTCTTTGCAACTTCAGGGATCTTATCTATCCACAATCAGCTTGTAACACTCCAAAGAGAAAGGAAAACTTGAAAATCGCATCATATGACCCCTTTAAGGGCTGTTTTTCTTATTGACTGTAAGTCTTATTGACTGTAAATATTGACATTGAAGTGTATCCAAAAGCGAATGGGGGAAAAAAAAACTTTTTCATGACACAACAAGCTGGTATATGTTTGGAATTTACCCTCTAAACAGATCTCAATCATAGATTTAATGGAAAGCCCAAGGAACTGCTCAACACCTGTGAAAACATAATTAGATGGCATAAGATTGATTGTAAATATTTTTCTTACACTGAACACACAAAACAGATTTTTCCTCAAGTAATTCTTATTTTATTGAGTTGTTAAATTAACAAGCATGTAAGAGTAGAGAACACACACATACACAACCATTTATGGATCTGAAAGATGGCTATTTTGAACTGTTTCACCCCTCTGTTTAGAGCCCACCAAGTGTCCACTTAGGCCTGTTGCTGTGTTAGAGGCTTCCCTGAAATAGATCAAGTGGACTGAGCTCTCGCCATCAGACACTCCGAGCTACTGTTTCACTTGCCGCTTTACTTTGTTTGACCCTTGCTCTCCTTCACATTTCCCCATTCATCAAACATGCTTTCCGTTTCCTCTGCAGATCTCAGAGGATTGTAATGTCTTTGTCCGTCAAACCTGCTTTAGCTTTGATAATACAGGTTTTTAGTTCAAGTTTCAAATGTGGCAGAGAAGTCATTGTTCAAGCATTAATTAAAAAACAATTAGTAGTCTCCCAAAGCTTTAATTAATTAGTGCAAACTAATTAAATCTCAATAGAGAAATGAATGGTACTCTCAAAAAATATTTTAAATCATTTTGACTCACACAAGATAAAGAAATTCAACAATATCAGCAGCTTAAAGAAAGCTATTAAATTTTACATGACATTTTGGGACAGACATGGAGATCAAATGACCAGCCAAACACTATTTGCTATATCTTGATATTCCCATGTTATTAGATGCTTACAGAATAACTTAATTATAACTGTAAATAGCAAATTTCTACAGTGGCATTGGTAACCGAAAACTATTTTCCTTATATACATTGGCCAGTGCAAACTAAAACATTACAATGCAGCATTAATCCAGTATAAAAGAAACTGAATTTTGCATGTTTGCGTGTGAACATGTGTTTAGATATAGCATGGAATGCCTGAAAGGGTCTCTCTGGTCATGCCCAGTGACAATCATTTGTCAAAAATCAGATAATCATAAGGATAAACAGCTTTTCTTGAAACGTCAAACCAAAGCCTGAACTGATGAACATACACAAAAGACAACGAGGAGTGCACACATTTATTTTTCTGTCTTTTGTGAAGTGAAGGAACATGGGCACATTCAAACACATGTACGTTTGCACGTCAGCACAGGTTCATGTTTTGATGAGTGATGATTAGTTATGTGATGGGGGGCTCCCAACTTTAGACTGGGCCTCATTGCACTGTCATTAACCTTGGATGCCAGAAAGTCAACCGTGCAAAAAATGGCCCCCTCGGTATTGAAAACCTAGGGTAAAGCTCAACATACCTTTTCACACAGCACATCAGCTCCTGTCATTCCACACCCATAATCTGAAGCAGAGCTGATCACCACTCATACTTTTGCTACACCCTCATATATGTATACAAACAAGCATCAGTCCAACACCAAAAGTTCACTACAAATTCACTAAGAAATAATTGTGCCTGATAAAAGTCTCTATATATTATAAACCTGCCCTGCATCTGAATAAGCCTACTTCCTTTCTATATAGTAGGCAAAAAACAATATGTGAAATAAACTAATTCATAAGCACCCAGGAAAATATGCAGATGACCTACTACTTCCATCTGAAATTCTGAAGTGGACACTTTACTGTCCCATGAGGCCACGATAGAGGAGTCGTGAATGCCGGTGAAGAAACACAACTGATGCCGTAAGCCACATGGTGCTGACAACATGATGAATGTAGTATGGATTTAATTCATACTACACACATTCATACTAACTTTTTTAACAGTTGTGAAATGTGTGCTTATTAATCACCTATGAATAATGTTTACAGTGGAAGTGTGTTTTGTTTTGTATTGTTTACTGAATAATAATATATTTTGTCGCTTTGATGATGGAATTATCCCTCCCCTGAATTCTGCAGAAAGCTTAGCTGATTTCCACTAATTCTATCCCACATTTAGAGTAAAAAAAATGTGAATAAAGTCAGTGAGATAGTGTGTCGCCTTATAATGGTGGGATACACATAATCTTACCTTTGCAGAGACATGTCAAGCTTTTGTCTACATGCTTCTCAATTGAGAAAGTGTAGAAGAGGAGGTGAGAAGAGATTTACAGGGAGAAAAAGGACGTTTTTTTATATAAACGCATGGTTTTGAAATACACTGAAACTTAAGGTGACAGTAACTAGTAATTTGTTTTTCATTTTCACTATGTATATGAGTAGTTATAATCCCCTGCGAGAATGGGTGAGATGTGAGTGAAGATTTGGGAAATAATACTAATTCCATGTCCAGTGGAAAAACTCATGATATATTGTTAGATCCAGATTGCAAAATGAAATACAAAGCTGACATATGCATTAAATTTATGGGCTCATGTATCTTTCATATTTGGCAAAAATCTAATTGTTTCTATTATTGTAATGTGACATTTAATTGCTAACATATTATTTATTTTGTAAACAAAGCTTTGTGCTAAACTTGTACTGTAATATTTACCTAAAACAGCATTCACACACACAAAAATGTTATACTACTTGGTATTCGGCCAGGGGCGGTTGTCAAGTTGACCGACACAGCCTACAGGCTACATTATATAAAAACATTAATAAATATACAGATGGGTAGCGGAAAAGATATTCAGACCCCCTTAAATTTTGCACTCTTTGTTATATTGCAGCCATTTTGCTAAAATCATTTAAGTTAATTTTTAATGTACACACAGCACCCCATATTGTTAGAAAAACACAGAATTGTTGACATTTGCAGATTTATTAAAAAAGGAAAAACTGAAATATCACATGGTCCAAAAATATTCAGACCCTTTGCTGTGACACTCAAATATTTAACGCCGTGTGCTGTCCATTTCTGATCATCCTTGAGATGGTTCTATCCTTCATTTGAGTCCAGCTGTGTTTGTTTATACTGATTGGACTTGATTAGAAAAGCCACACACCTGTCTATATAAACCCTTACAGCTCACAGTGCATGTCAGAGCAAATGAGAATCATGAGCTCCAAGGAACTGCCTGAATAGCTCAGAGACAGAATTGTGGCAAGGTACAGGTCTGGGCAAGGGTACAAAAAAATTTCTGCTGCACTTAAAGTTCCTAAGAGCACAGGGGCCTCCATAATCCTTAAATGGAAGATGTTTGGGATGACCAGTACCCTTCCTAGAGCTGGCCGTCTGGCTAAACTGAGCTATCGGGGGAGAAGAGGCTTGGTTAGAGAGGTAAAGAAGAACCCAAAGATTACTGTGGCTGAGCTCCAGAGATGCAGTCGGGAGATGTGAGAAAGTTGTAGAAAGTCAACCATCTCTGCAGCCCTCCACCAGTCGGGGCTTATGGCAGAGTGGCCCGACGGAAGCATCTCCTCAGTGCAAGAAACATGAAAGCACGCATGGAGGGACTCCAAAGATGGTGAGAAATAAGATTCTCTGGTCGGTTGAGGCCAAGATAGAACTTTTTGGCCTTTATTCTAAGCGGTATGTGTGGAGAAAACAAGGCACTGCTCATCACCTGTCCAATACAGTCCCAACAGTGAAGTTTGGTGGTGGCAGCATCATGCTGTGGGTTGTTTTTCAGCTGCAGGGACAGGACGGCTTGTTGCAATCGAGGGAAAGATGAATGCAGTTAAGTACAGGGATATCCTGGACGAAAAACCTTCTCCAGAGTGCTCAGGACCGCAGACTGGGCCGAAGGTTTACCTTCCAACAAGACAATGACCCTAAGCACACAGCTAAAATAAGAAGGAGTGGCTTCACAAAAACTCTGTGACTGTTCTTGAATGGCCCACCCAGAGCCCTGACTTAAACCCAATTGAGTCTCTGGAGAGACCTAAAAATGGCTGTCAACCAACGTTTACCATCTAACCTGACATAACTGGAGAGGATCTGCAAGGAGGAAGGCCAGAGGATCCCCAAATCCAGGTGTGAGTAACTTGTTGCATCTTTCCCAAAAAGAATCATGGCTGTTTTAGATCAAAAGGGTGCTTCTACTAATACTGAGCAAAGGGTCTGAATACTTAGGACAATGTGATATTTCAGTTTTTATTTTTTAATAAATCTGCAAAAATGTCAACAATTCTGTGTTTTTTTTCTGTCAATATGGGGTGCTGTGTGACATTAATGAGGAAAAAAAAATAACAAATGATTTTAGCAAAAGGCTGCAATATAACAAAAAGTGAAAAATTTAAGAGGGTCTGAATACTTTCCGTACCCACTGGTATATCAGCCGTATGATCTGTCCATCAATTGACTTCGCTATTCCTGTTGAGTTTTTTCTGCAACCAGCCAACTAATAAAAATTTGTTTAATTAAGCCTCTTCTCATCAACTATCATTTAATTGACTGCAAGGGGGCAGCCCTAGTGTTTACATTATATATGCATTGTTGCTATTGTGTTTTTTTTTTTTTCTTGAGTATGCCAACCTTTTCTTCAGTTCAATTGAAATCCTTGATGAAACGATCTTTGACTGATTACTTATGAGCTGTGTTAATTCACAAGTGTAATTGGTGTCTGCCTGTAGAGACTTTAATGACAGTGGCAATTTCACTGAAACACTAGCCATACTTGGTGTTTATCTGTGATTGCAAGTGTGCTTTTTATGTTGTCAGGGGGACCATACTGGCTGCCAGCAAGCAACAGGGTGTCACAGTAGGTGACCATATTTCAACAGCCTTTCCCTCCTCTTCGTTAAGAGGGGCCAGCTCCAATACATTCCCATCCACTCATCCCTCTCTTTGTGGTTCACTGACCAGGCCTGCTTGCCGTATACACCATATAATGTTTAAACGTGTTGTTACATATTGTCAAGCCTTTATGAAGCAACAAAACTGCATTATGCCTGGGTTAGGATTCCTCTCTTTTAAACCTTTTAATCCTCAATGTTTTTACTCTCACCTTAATAGCCACTAAAGGTTTTCCATGACACACCCTCCCCTTGTTGTGCTAAACAGGCTACCATAGTGACCAGTGCTGTTCCCATAGCCCAGAAAAGGTCAGGAGAGGGCATCTCTCGCAGCGTCCCAATGAAACATGGCCACCAAAGGACAGTACATAACTTTTTGTTTAGTTTTGTGTTACCACAAGCCAGAATTGGTGAAGGAGAGCAACATAGTCAAGTTGTTTAGCCGCATTTAATGAAAAATGGCAGCAAAGTGTTGAAAAGTGCCCTGTTCTTTTTGAATTAGTCCTGCTGTATCTGGTGGAATGCTTCCTGGCATTAAATCTTCGACATAATACCTCACAATGTGGCCTGACCTCACCTATTCGACCCTAATCTCTCTCAATTAACAGGAGCTTGTTGACATTGTTAAATAGAGCAGTCTCTGTCACATTTTTATACACCACCTGAAAGAATTAATGTCAATTGATGTGATTTCTCAGTGATGACAAGGAAGGTGTGTGCTGGCTACTGTGAACCAAGCGAATGTCTTGGAAACACAGTGAGCCAAGAATGACTCTCTGTTGAGTTCGGACCAGCTGAGTTGAGGTTTAGTGCTCTCATTAATCAACAGCTCAGGGAAAGCATGAAAAGAATGTTAGCAGGTAACAAAGGAAATGCAATGCTTTGTCTCAATTCATGTTTCATTTATATAAATAAATGGCCCAGTAAACTGGGACCTCTATCTGGTAATCTTCATTCACATGTCAGAAACTTTAAGAAGCTTTGACTTTTGATAAACAGATCAATGCTGTGGTTATGCTGTGGTTAGAAGTTGTTTTTATTAGCTAAAGAATATTGCAAAGAGCAAGTCATTCTTAACATTATGAGACATGGAGTCTGTAATACATGCTTTTATCTCATCCAGATTAGATTATTGTAATGTATTGTACTTGGGTGTTTCACAGTCGCTATTGTCACATCTTCAACTTGTTCAAAATGCTGCCGCTAGATTGTTAACTGGAACAAGGAAGAGGGAACATATTTCACCAGTGTTGATCTCTCTCCACTGGCTCCCAGTTAAATATCGTATCCATTAAAAAACATTGTTGTTTGTTTATAAGGGTTTGCATGGACTGGCTCCGTCATATACCTCCGATCTCCTTTTGTTCCACTGTAACGCCTCCAGGGAACTTCGATCATCTAGTAGTCTTCAGTTGACTGTTCCAAGGACACGCTTGAAATCAAAAGGAGATTGTGCCTTTTCAGTGGCTGCTCCACCCTATATAAGAACTGCACCAACATACGCTGATTTTAAGTCTCTTCTTAAAACTTATTTATTTACTGTTGCATATGGTCATAAGTAAGCACAGTGGCATAACTGTAGTGTACTATCTGTCGCTGTGTTCTATGTTTACTTTTGTATTTTTGGTATATGCTTAAATTTTGTACAGCACTTTGGCCAATAGCTGTTGTTTTTAAATGTGCTCTATAAATAAATATGACTGACTTACTGACTAAATGAGAGAGGGTTTGAAGGCGATAACTATGGGTGGTTAATTTGTAACCTTGATATTTGTAAAATAGTTGACTGTTATTGTGCTTTCTGTTTGCATGAAGAACCTTTAGCACTTTAATCGCTAATCCTGTAAACTTCTGGATTTAATGGGCTCACCAAATCCAGTGTACATGCACCCAAACAGACAAGGAAAGTAAGCTCTTTCATTCTCTTCACCCTAGTCAGACCTGTGTGTTCACAACCTCTACAGCGTTTTAGAGATGCATCATCAAGCTCAGAGGGTAACTACACCTAATGGCCTGACTTTAACCTCTGCAGCCCCTTGGGAACTCAGGATCACCATGCTGCATTTGATGATAATCAGTGGAGCATGACCCCACTGCTGCTTCACTGTCTGTGCTAATTTGCAAAGAGTTAAAGTATAAGCAAATGAATGCTGGTGGTAGGAGTGATCACACTGGAGGACTAACGGAAAGATATAAAAAGCTGTGCTGCCTTCCTGTAGCTTAAACATTTGAGTTCGCTGCAGAGATTGCATGAGTTGATAAAAGTTATATTTTGAATACAGTTTTTGTTGTTTTGGATAAAAATGTCTGTCAAATGCATTTATGTCAATATAGATAACATCGTAATTATAGATTGATATATATCCCTTTTTCATGTTTGATCGGAACTTCTCTCAGTTACAAGATCTTTTTCATAATGTATTACTAATTTATTGTGTAGTCCAATAAATAAGTTTAAAATGATTTCACGTACCCTATAATAAAGCAAGCAATAATCATAAATAGCCATAAAAGAGCAACATTCAGATTAAGTGTCTGTTTATAGTGTGTATTAGGAATAAACATGGACTCTTACCTGGGCTGATCTTTAGCACTTGTGTTTTTTTTGCACAGTGAATGACAAGGGGATAGCTGGATATGAGAATGAAAATTTACCTTAAAAAAATCTTAACTTCTTTCTTAAGATGATTTTCATGAATATGCCTCATTCATTTATGAGGTTCTGTTAGAGTTAGGATGCTGTCATCCTTTTATTCCCCATTTACAATGGAACAATAGATCTGAACTTTCTAATGAGCTTCAAAAGGGCTGCTTTACATGTTGAAATGGAGTAGGTGTGTAGAGCAGCAGGGGGTGAAAAAATGGCTGTTTCTATTGTTTCTAGGAGTGGCGTCCTTCATATGTATCTGTCCAGGATGTTGGATAAAATCACAGCAGGCTGTAAGTAGTGGTTCTCTATCTCTATCCCCTGGGTGGGCTTGCTGTGACAGGGATAACTGTAATGTTTTTCTGTGGCCAAGGAAGGCCTCCAATTATCATTGTAAGGACCCTACAGAAAGGGGTGTGGGAGGTCTCACTTTGTCTCGTGAGCTCCTGCTATGGGACCATCAGCACCCTCGTTTCTTTTCTCTGTCCACTCCACCAACTGGACTTCAGCATCCAGATGGCAGGGAGCTCATACTTTAACCCTGGCTCTCCCTCTGCTCTTGCTGGTCTTAGATCTGTCTTATCTGTTGTTTACACTAGAGTAAAGGAAGATTTTACTTGATTTACGCTTATATAAAAACACTGTGTTGTGACTCGTGACCTTTTTGATAAAGGAGAAGGACAGGCAATAATTCAATATCTGCCAGCAGAGGAGCCAAATAAAGCCAATCACAAATCACTCTTGTTTTACGAGCTTAGCATCCCAGTGAACCCCCATTGCTAAAAAGGACCCCTTATTTAAAGCTTCTGCATTCTCTACCCCTACTTTGTCTCTGACCCCATGTTTATCTCTCTTTCTTGTCAGGTGGGGGTAGTATGTTTCTGTCTGTGTTTGAAGATGGAAGTGTTTAGTCTCATATTAAATAAGCACTAGTTGTGAGGTGGTAGGACCTTATATCATGGTTTAAAGGGACAGTTCACACAAAATTATGTCAGATGAATCACCTAATGTGTTCCAAACCCATGAGACTTTTGTTAATCTTTAAAGCAACAAATTACATTTTTGATCAAATCTGATTTCTGTTCCTCCATTGAAAGTCCAGGTAGTCAAAACTTAGAAGATCCAAAAGGGTCTTAAAGGTGTTGTCAAATGAATCCATATGAATCGAGTGGAGTCTTGTGAAGAGATACAGTAATTTTATATGATGAGCAGGTTTAATTTAGGCTTTTAGTTACATAAGTAAATGTGTTGATCAGCACATACATAGAGCACATTTGGTAAATCAGAAGTCCAAATCGATGTGTGATGCACAAAACCAATGATGTTTGTTCTAGAGTGTGACATATGTGCATGACACATGCATAAGCATAAATGAAGTAATTTTATATTACGTTAAAGGCACAGTTCACCCAAAATGTTAAATATTGTCATTACTTCACATCATGTCATTCCAAACCTGTATGACTTTCATCTGTGGAACGCAAAAGAATATATTTTGAAGAATGGAATTTTCGTCACCATTTACATTTTATTGTATAGAATAGTAAAAAAAAAATCCTCATCGGGTTTTTACTTGACAGAGAAAGTAAGTTAAACCCCACAATCAGCATCCAACCTCAAATATTTTATACATTACCTAAACACATAGTCATCTAGTGACACAATTACTTAAAAAATAATTAAATCAAATCTTCATTTGGAAGCTCAGAAAATCTGAAGGAGACAACATTTTGGTAAAACCTCTACATATCTCTGACCATTTCTTCATTACATTTGAAGAGTTAAAGTATAGGCAAATGAATGCTGGTGGTAGGAGTTATCGCACTGGAGGACTAACATTTGAACTGCATTTTGCTACCTGTGTGCCACCAACCCTATACCAGTTACTTTTAGACGAAACCTACGCTCCCTTTCCCCTCCCATCTTTCAGTCAGATACTCCATCCTTCTCACCTACCCAATTTTAATCTTGGATGTGAATGCAGCAAATGACACTTTATGCTCTGCTTTAACCTCTTGTCTAGAAGGTATTTTCCCTATTCTCCAGGGCCAGACGGGTGCCCCTTCTAAACACTGGGGGATTCAATGTACTTGCGTGAGCAGAGAGAAAATGGCACAAATCAAAAGATCCTGTCAGGCCTGAGTATGTATCAGTCTTTGCTTTAATCTTTCTCTGCTGAAGTTCATACTGCCAAATCTTCATACTTCCATAACAAGATCAACAGTGCTCCAGACACGTAATCTCTTCAAAACATTCAATTATCTCCCACCACTTCTATAACAGCTGATGATTTCACCAAATTCTTCAGACAAAACTAGAACAATCAATAGTCAATTCTCAGCCCCACACACACAGGACTTCAAACCAACCACACCCTCTGTTAAAACTCCCATCTTCTCCTTCTGTCCACTCACTGAGACAGAAGTATCAAAACTTCTCCTCTCCAGCCATCCTAAAACATGCCCTCTAGACCCAATCCCCTTACACCTTCTCCAAGCAATCTCTCCTATACTTTTACCAACACTCACACACATCATCATTACATCTCTCCTCACAGGCACCTTCCCTACTGCATTCAAGCAGGCTCGGGTAACACCACTAAAAACCTACATTAAACACTTCACTTAAAGATAGCTACAGACCTGTCTCTCTCCTTCAATTCATAGCGAAAACCCTCGAACGAGATGTTTTCAACTAGGTCTAATTGTTTCTTTCACAGAGCAACAAACTGGACGCTAACCAGTCAGGTTTTAGGAGTGGGCCATTCAACTGAAACTGCGCTACTGTCAGTCACGGAAGCCATACGGATTGCAAAAGCTGATTCCAAATCACCAGTTCTCATTCTGCTGGATCTATCTGCTGCTTTTGACACTGTACAATCATCAGATCCTCCTGTCTGCCCTCTCATCACTGGGCATCACAGAGATTCCAATTCGTTGGTTTGAATCCTGTCTCACTGGTAGGTCTTTCAGGGTGACCTGGGGAGGGGAGGTATCCAAAGCAAATCAACTTGTCACTGGGGTTCCTCAGCGATCAGTTCTTGGACCCCTCCTCTTCACAATATACACTACATCACTGGGACCCATCATACAAGCACATGGTTTCTCCTACCACTGCTATGCTGATGACACACAGCTCTATCTATCATTTCAACCAGATGATCCAACGGTAACTGCACGGATCTCAGGCTGCCTGTCGGACATCTAGGCATGGATGAAAGAACATCACCTACAACTCAACCTGGCAAAGACTGAACTTCTAGTCTTCCCTGCCACTCCAACTCTACAACATGATTTCACCATCCAGCTAGGTTATTCTACAATTACCCCATCAACTTCGGTCAGAAATCTTGTGTAATTTTTGATGACCAGCTGACCTTCAAAGAACACATTGCAAAGACTGCTCGATCTTGCCGGTTTGCATTGCACAATATCAGAAAGATCAGGCCCTTTCTAACAGAGCATGCAACACAGCTTCTTGTCCAGGCCTTTGTCATTTCTAGGCTGGACTACTGCAGTGCTCTTCTGGACTTCCATCATGCACAATCAAATCTTTACAAATGATTCAGAATGCAGCGGCAAGACTGGTCTTCAACGAGCCCAAAAGAGCCCATGTTACACCTCTCTTTATCTCCTTGCACTGGCTACCGGTTGCGGCTCGAATCAAGTTCAAGACATTAATGCTTGCATATAGAACAGCCACAGGTTCAGCACCCGCCTACTTCCACTCACTATTACGAATCTACATCCCCTCCAGAAGTCTGAGATCCGCTAGTGAGCGACGCCTCATGGTACCATCAGAGTGGCTCAAAATCACTTTCCAGAACATTTTCGTTCACCATTCCTGGCTGGTGGAATGATCTTCTCACCCCTATCCGGAATGCTGAATCCCAGACAATTTTCAAGCGACACCTGAAAACTCATCTCTTTCAACGCTACTTGACTTCATCCTAAATAAATAAAAATAAAAAACTTTGTCTTTCTCTTTATTTATTCCTTCCCTTTCTAGCTTGTACTTATTTGAACAATGCCTAAAACTTGGTATTACAAGCAATTCTGTTGTTTGCCTCTTTAAGAAGAATCACTTTATTGTATTCCCCAATTGTAAGTCGCTTTGGATAAAAGCGTCTGCAAAATGACTAACTGTAAATGTAAATGTAAATATTATGAACAAAAAGTGTGTTTTTGATTTAAATGTTTTAAATTTTATTTCAATGTTTTGGCCTCTAAAACTCCCTATTGGAAGTATTGTGTGGCAGCCCACCATCAGCGACATTCAAAATCTTTTATTTGTCCGGTCTAGATATTAAGGAAACATCAAAGTGATGTCATGGTGACCTTCAAGGAGGCCCTCTTGACCATGCTTTCAGCTTAAACGCATGGAATTCCCATGTTTTCCACCTCAGCATCTCTCACACAAAGCTGTCTGTGTATGAAGAGCTTGTGGAATTTCAGAGAGACATCTTTCTTGTCTCTCTATCTTATGTTTTTGTCTCTTCCGTCTTTGTTCTTCTGTCTTGTCATCATAGACATATTACTAGAGATCATTGTGGACCTTTAATCTCCTTAAGACATTTTTCATCCCTGTAGATCTCTCTCTCTCTCTCTCTCTCTCGCTCACACTCACACACACACACACACACACACACACCACACACACACACACACCCCACACACAACACACACACACACACACACACACACACACACACACAGGCATGCAGACAATCTTTACCCTCCAGGTTGGCGATATAATTGAACTTATCTTTTTGTGAATAAAATACCTGCAGGCTGGGTCAATTTATGTCTGACACCTTTGACCCATCTACCCACTTTGCTTTAAACACCTGCTTCTTATCAGATAGAACATATCAATGTCTTATTCTCTAACTCAGTTCAAAGTGTGTTTGGGAAAATGTAATTTGTAAAAAACTGGTTCCTGTTGTTATGCTTACCTTCTCTTAGCTAATTATCTTTCCTCTGTCGTCTCAAAGAATGGGGTGAAAAGAAACACTGACAAAAATGGGTGGGGAGGTGGATCATAAAAACAATTACTTTTGGAAACATATTTGTGTGGAAATAATGGACCCAAATATCAAGAGTAAGCACATTTAGGGCCAAGTGCTGGTGTGTAACAGAGCATGGGAATAGGACAAATAGGTGTAAAGGTTATTGACTGTCATAAAAGTCACAAAGGATTTGATTGACAGCTTGGGATGATAGCACTCAGTTTTCTCCAGTGAGAAACAGTGACCTTCAACCTTTCGCCTTTTCCCTCAAAAGCTTTTCAGGAATTCTTGTCACTTGTGACCATTGCCACAATCTATGCAGCTGTTGCCCAGCACTGCACAGCTGTATGCAAACTTTTCTCGCTTATCCCTTCTTTGATTTATCTCTCCATCCTAACTGCCTGGCGGGGCAGCCGAGACTGGAGGGCAGGAATGAGAGTAAAAAAAGCTTGCAATGACTTGGAAAGTAAAACAAGCCAACCTACAGTGCTTATTTGTACTACCATTTCTATGGCTCTTCTTTTCTTATAAGGGTACTTATATATTTTGCTATGCTTTGAAGTGATTGCCTTAAGGCGTGTGTACTTTCAAGCAAGTTGCTTTGGTAAAACACTGTCAACAGAGAAAGAATTGCATGGCCAGATTACTTGGAAGTAATTAGTAGAGTAACAATTTTTGCTTTTGCTTCCTATGCCTATTGTAAAAAAAAAGCTCTTAAATAATATAAAAATATAATAATACTACAAAATGATCTAAATTAATTTCAATGTTTAGATAAATAAAACATTTAGAAGTTGTAGAAAAATTAAATATGCATAAATACTAATAATTAGTGTTTTTATATCTTTTGAAACTAACATTACCCTGTTAAAGTTATTTGTCACAGGACTGTAATATCTGCAATACTTGATTTATATAGTAGTTGCATCCTGTGTAGATGAGCTAGTGGTCCTTAGCATCAGGCAGAGGTTGGGCCCAAAGACACACTGTGTTCATTGTGGGTGTTTGTGGTTTGAAACAGTGGGTGTATTTTGTGGCTTGATTGGGAGATGGAGGAGGTGATGATTCACTCAGATAAGCATCTTCATTCAGCACCTGTTGGTCTTGTTATAAAAAAGCATCACTGACATCGGGTGTGTCCAGTCTCACAGCTAAACCCCCACCCCAACCAGTGTTGGGACAAGCCATGATTTGTGGCAGCCAACAAGCACCATTCAGTGCCAATCAGCCTGACATTAGAGTGAGTGATAACAATCAGTGGCTGCCATCTGCAAACCAAGAGCCGACGCGTCTGGTCACATCTATTCCTTCTCATCTCCCTCTTCTCGCCCACTCCCCCTATTATTTTCTTTTAAATGCCATTTCAGCAGATAAGAATTTAAAAAATGCATGCTGTTTCTTGGGTACTTGTTGGTGTTTTGAGGTAATGATTTGCAGTGAAGTGGTTAGTTTACGTCACTAAAACTTAGTCAGGTATGGGCTTTTCCTCTGCCTCTCTAAATGGAACTGACTGACTAACCATTCATGCATCTTTCCTCAATAGTAACTAGAATGATTTTGTTTTGTTCTTCTGGTCATTTTTGTTAGTAAAAACCAGTGTGGCACATTTGAGCATTAATTTCTGTAATTATATATTTTCCTGTAGTACTTCCAGATGTTTTCCAAACAACAGTGAGAAGATCTTTGATATAAAGCAGAATGCACAAGTACAGTACCTGCACAACTCCTGGTAACACCTGTTTCACTTCCTAAATCCCATCATCCATCTCTCCTTCCCCCATCGCTGAGACCTTCTTCAACCCTGTTTACAAGAGACTTTGATTCCTGACCTCTGACTTCTGACAGACTGGCACATCTGGTCAGGTGTCTATGAGCACTTAGAGCGATATGAATTGTGCTGTTCTCAGGCAAGATGCACAGATATGTGACCATACACACACAGACACAGTGATTAGAGTGGTTCTAAAACATTTCTAAAACAACCACCTGTCATTTTATAGTCTGCAGTGGGACAAAGAAAACCAAGTAGAAAGTAATATACAAAAGAATCATGGGATAGCTTTCATCTTTGTTGTTCAAGCTTTTGTTTGTCCCCCTCAGGCCACACACTGAATCTTTTCTTACTTTGTGTGTGTGTAGCAGTTATGAGTTTTATTTTTCTTTGTTTTTACATTTCCACACTTTCGCGCTCTCCTTGTGTAGTAGGATTAGTTATGTATCCCGGCAGGAAAACACGCATGGAATTTGTGGCCATTTGGAGTCCTTTCTTCACTTCTTTTATAAAAGTTAAGCTTCTCTCTGTCATGTTTGCTTGGCCCTGATTCTTCTGAATGAACACGTTTTTAACTTAAACATCTTTGCAAAGAAAAAATAGAGGAAGGTGAACTTCAGAAACTACTTTGGTCTTCTGTTGGACTCTTTTCATTTCTTCCTTATCTTTTTCTTTTCTCTCGCCATCCTCCTTCCCTCCTTTCTCTAATTTCTTTAGCACCCCTCCCCTCTCTATTCACAGCCCTGGGCGTCTTTTGCCTTCAAAGGAGGGTTGGCTTAATGGTGTGTAGGTAAGTCTGTTGTCAGCCATTCAACCTGCCCATGACAAAAAGAGAAAATAGAAGTTGGTCTCCTTACAAAGGACATGTCCGACAGGGAGATATTTTAACCAAATCATGGCCCCACTGCAGGAATCTGTGAATGGGGGTCATTGTTTTGAAGGAGACAGGGACAAGGGGGAAGGGAGGGAGATTTGTTTCTTTTAACCTATCTTTCTCTTTTTGAAAAAGCAGTAGTAAAGGTTAATGAAAATTAAGCTTGCTAGTTTAGCACCTCACGTCCAAGTAGTTGCATCCTCCATCACCCTTCCTGTGTGTGTGAACTTTATAATATATATATATGTTGTGTGTGTGTGTGTGTGTGTACAAATATTTTTTTTATTTTAAATAAAGTAACACCTTACAATAACACTTAAGTAACACTTTATAGTACGGTTGTTGCAATTCATTAACAAGAAAGAACAATGAAAAATACTTCTAAAGTATTTATTAATCTTAGTTAATATTAATTGAACATTTACTAATACATTATTAAAATAAAAATTGTATCTGTTAATATTAATTAATGGACCTGAGCTAACATAAACTAACAATGAACAGTGGATTTATAAATACTGTAACAAATGTATTGCTAATTGTTAGTTAATGCATTACAGGTTTCCAGACTAACATTTGAGAGCAGTGGCACCAGAAGCAGATTTGGTAGCACTGGGGGGTGGTTTGTGGGGTTTTAAAAAGAAAGATAATTTAATCATAAAATTACTACTGTTTTGCATTAATAAGTGCAGTTGCTAATAATATTACAGGTTTATTTCTTGGTAATACACATTTGATAGTAAAGCACTACGCTTGAGTGGGAAGCATACAAAATACAGTTAGCAAGCACACAAATATAAGTTTATATAGAAAATTAATATATTCTACTCTTATTAAATGTATCATTATTCTTCTTTAGTATTATATGGAACTGACTGATAACTTCAGTGATTATAAAAGGAACGCTCTTGATGTGTGATTCAGTCACAAATTGAAAAAAAAAATGTTTTTGTGACTTTGCTTATTTCATACACAAAAAGTGCAAAACTCTGACAAAATGTGATTTTTTAAAATTATTTCATATTGTATAATAGTGATTTTATAATTTCAAAATATAAAGCAAAAAGTTGAAATGAAGTACTAAGCGAATAGTGCTGCCTTTTTATGCCCAATTTAATGATTAATTTGATGTGTTTTGTGTTCATTTTAAGTAGTGTTTGCTACCACAAAGTATAATTTGGTCATCCCATAAAAATAAAATTTAAAAGCATTTCTTTTAGCGAGTTGAACTACTTGACATAGTTGTGTGAAATGCTTGAAAAGTGCTTGAAGTAATTGAAAAGTGCTTGAATTTCTCTCTTAAAGGTTGTACAAACCCTAAAATGAGTAATGTAATAACATTCAACCATCTCTGCCACATAACCATAGTTATAGTTATCGTTACTACTGGTTTTCTACGGCAGCGCTGTTTGATCTGTTTATAACAGAGCTTCTCTCTGGATCTCGCAGAGCAGTGCAGTAACAGTCAGTACGTTTACATGGACAACAAAAATCTGATTTTAACACGATTAAGACAATACTTTTAAGGTAGAAGGTATACATGTACAAACGGAGTGGTTTTGATTACCTTAATCCGGTTAAAGTCATAATCGAAGTAAACACTAATTGAATTAAGACATGTGGAGTATTCCTAATTTAGTCGCATTACTGATGTGCAGTATAGACATGTAAACACCTTATATCACATTATTACCGTCGTGTAGGACATTTTGCCGCATTTTGTGACAGGATACACACACGGCAGTGCTCAACCGTTTGACGGCAAATAAAAGAGCTTCAACACCGCCATCGTCTGTATGCACGTATAGCATGACAAAATAACTGCACTTGCAGCTTTCATAAAATTAAAAATGAAACTGTACATGGCATCATCACGAAGACGAACTATATGTTTAAATGTGAAATTACGGAGGGGACGTCAGATGGCGTGGGGACATAATGACATGTGCCATTATTCGATCTATGTACTATAACATGTAAATCGGGAACCTGAAGGGAATATTCTAAAAGCAACTCATGTAAAAACCTTAATTTTTCCATAAGATGGCTTCATTTAGAATAAGTTAATAATAGCATTGATGTCATGTAACGTAGTCAGTGTCGCAAACTGATTCCAAAGTAATCCTGTTCTGAGCTCGGACCAGTTTGCTTGCACTGCGCTGCACTCAATTATTGGTCCGAGGCGGTCTGCGCTGCTCAGCTCAAACGAATAGCGCGGTTTCGTTACTCTTGTTTCATTGGATGTTTCTCATATGCAACAGAATTGGCAGGGCTTATGAGTTGGGCAACGCGGTGGTCGCGCCAGTGCGACCGCACACAATTTAGTCGCACAGGCAGAAAAAATGGTCGCAGTCTGGAGCCCTGCGTTACCTAAGGTTAACTAATGAGACATTATTGTAAAATGTTAACAAGTTTTGTTTTAGCTTAGGGTTAGCTTGTAGTTAGTATAATTAGCTGTCCACAAATCTGGTCTGTCAGTGTTCTTGTTTAGATTGCTAAGTAAACGTATGTGTGTCAGTGGTTGGAATTTCTTCTACATTTGTGAACACATAAAGAAACCTTTTGGGGGGTGTGTGTGTGGTGTGTGTGTGTGTGTGTGATGTGTGTGTGTTTCGGCTCTATACCACACAACAGGCAAAGGCAAGATTTTCTTATTCAGACATGCACAGACACACGCAGAGTACATAACATATTCACGTGCCTGTATGTGAAATCCACTGACGTCTGGTATATCACTCCCTGTATTGTCTGAATCAATGTGCCCTTAGAGCCAAATGGAGCTCTTTGACTCACAGCAATTTCAAAGCTTTCGAGCACAGCTGAATCAGCTCAGACAAGACAAGTGAGAACCAGGGTGTTGGTGGGTGTGCTGGTGTTCCCCTATTATGCCAGCTCAATGTTTGCATTAACTAGGAGATGAGGAATTCCTCAACATAATTAAATCAAGGTTTGCAGCAGGCAGATACATACACACACACGCCAGACACACACACACACACACAAGTGGTATTGCACTACAGTCACACAAGTACAGTATAGAGTATTTGAGGCAAACTGACCTGTAGTCTTACACATACATTTCTGCGTCATTCATTTGCTCTCATCCTGGCAGTTTACCGTTCAGGTGATCCTTCCTGGTAAAGCTGCCAAAAAAAGATCCCACTTCTGTGAGACATCCTTTTTTTTCTATAAATAGCAGAGCTGATGGTTGAGATACTTGCTCAAAATCTAGTGATGTGCCAGTGGAGGCAGCATTTGAATTGATGCTGCCTTATAAATTTCATGTTTTAACCAAATTCAGAGGCAGAATTGCATGAATTTTTTATGACAAGAATATATTATTGTGAGTATGGTTGGGAACTGAGAACCGTTCCATTTTTTTAAAAGAAGAGTTTTTGTCACAAAAAAGTTTTGGTGCGACGCGTGACCAAGCGCTGTGAGCAGCCTTGCGCCGGCGTTTCCCGTAAAGGATGTCACAAACCAAATAACAGAAACGCCACTCTGCCTCTTTAATTACTGAGCACATTCATTCCCATGAACTATACAGAAAGGGGACGCGTCGCGTCTTTAACTGCCGAAACACATGTTTCCACACTGTAGCGCACGAGCAGTCTTGATAAACTGTGATAACCGTTGTTTTGTCTGACTGTACATGTACCGGCAGCGGTGCTAGCTCCTGCGCCACTAAATTAAATATATTGTCCCCTATTGGTCATTAATAGACATACGTGACTTTCAACTTGGACACTAAAAAATAGACTGCTATGGTTATGTAAGTATGAGGGTTAGATTATTTAGTGTACAAGTCATTTCAAGAGTGATAAACAAAGTATTTATTAAAATAAATATTTTCATGCTTTTAATGTTTAAAAAGGTGGAAACAAATCATGCATCACCACATCTTTGACTGAATATCTATTGTAAAATAGGGGCTTTATGGAGGTGTGTGATTACATGGTTATAAGTATAACTTCTTACGTATTCCTAATAGTTCATTAATTTTAGGCAATGAAAAGTGTCTAGCCCCAGGGACTATTGGCCAACCAGCTTATTCTTGTTGAAAAGTAAAATGTTTTTGATAGTGTAAAAAACATAACTTGAGCACATGTGATTGATTGGACTAGCATTTACTCAACATACTACTACCTTACAGGCAAACAACTACATGCAATGAAGGTAAATAGTGAAAAAATAATAAGGTAATTAAATGGAACTGGAATCGGAAAGGGAATCGAAAATTTCTTACGATACCCCAACACTATTGTGAACTTATAGTGAAAAAAAAACATCCACAGATGACGCATGTATTTTTTTAACAGGAATTCATTATTATTCATAGGTGCACTATTGAAAAGTGTGGAGGCTAGATGTATAATTATCTTAAAGGGCTCATTATGCGATTTCAAGTTTTCCTTTCTCTTGGAAGTGTTACAAGCATTTGGTGCATAAAGAAGATCTGTAAAAGTTGCAAAGACTAAAGTCTCAAAAACAAAGAGATATTCTTTATCAAAGTTAAGAATCTGCCACGCCCCCTAAAACGGCTCGTTTTAACACGCCCCCCACATATCTACCTCACTATGTGGAATATTTGCATAATGCCGCCCAAAAGTGCACGCAAAGAAAGAAGGCGTGGTTTCAGGAACAGCGGTAGTGTTGAAGCAGCCATGTCAGGGAGACCCTGTGTTTCTAGGCGAAAGCAAAAGCAAAAGCACTTTATTTGGCCTGCCGAAAGTAGATGCATTTAGGAATCTTTAAGATTACTCACAGTGGAGTCAGCTGTCTTAACCGTGGCTTGTGTACTGCAAACACATACCAGCTTAATCACTGTGTCTGTCACGCGACTCTATCCCCTTTCAGGCTCTGTCTTTACATCTATTTTGAAAGATGAAACTCGCGATTATTGTAAGGGGCGTTACATTTATGACGAGTGCTTGCGGTGTTCGGCCAATCACAATGCACGGGGTCAGTTGGCAATCAGAGCAGACTGCGCTTGTCGGAAAGGAGGGACTTTGTAGAAAACGAAGCGTTTGAGAGAGGCTGGGCATTGAGGACTACAATAATGTACAGTATTTGAAAATAATGTGTTTCTTGAACATTAAAGCATGTCAACATATACACAAAATAATGATCTTTAAAAAAAGCATAATATGACCCCTTTAATTTCATTAATGTGTAAAAAACAATAAACACGTTTATTCAGCAAGGATGCATTAAATTGAACAATAGTGAGGGTAAAGAATGTTTACATAAGTGCTGTTTTTTTAACATTATATTCATCAAGGAATCCTGAAAAACGGTTTCCACAAAAATAATAAGCAGCACAACGATTTTCAACATTGATTATAAGAAAAAATTTAGATTTTTTATATTATATTTAATATTTATATTCTTATCACCAAATCAGAATGATTCTGAGGATTTAATGTTACACTAGGTGCGTTTCCATTACAGATTTGCGCAAAATTTTGGCGATATTTTCTGAATGTCGATTTTTTTTAAAAAGTATTGCGAAATGACGGCGTTCCATTAACCAATGTTATGCGGCTAAAACGTAACATTTTGCCTCTCGCGATAAGTCATGGCAGCGGATTTTGTTGGAATTTTGACGGATTGTGGCTATATTTATTCAAAGGAAGCTTATGCATGTATCTTTACAGAAGCAGCAAAGAGAGCCGCTTCAGAAACGTGCGTGGCGCGGCTGGAATAAACCATAGACTGTACAAAAACATAAACGCAAGCATTTCGTGGCCGCAATCAGCTTACAGTGACCGTATCAGAGCCACACTGCAGTGTAAATGGTCTAAGTATTAATAGTAGGGAAAGCCCCTTATAATGGAGCGCGGCCATTTATGAAGTGTTTCTTGGAGGTTATAATACAATGAAGAATGATCATATGACTTTTTACATACGACATGTGACCTGTAAATGCGAAAAAGCCGTTTCCATTGCAGTTTTGCAAATTATTCCTTTTTCGCATTGCCTGAAAAACCACCTCATGCGAGCGTAAAAACTTGTTTGCGATATATGGGCGTTTTTGCGAAATTGACGCGTTTCCATTAGGCGTATTTTCAATTCGCACTTTCAATTTGCGCAATTTGAAGGGTAATGGAAACGCGCCTACTGAAGTCTGGAGTACAGCTTTGTCATCGCCTGAATAAATTACGTTTTAAATATTTTAAAATAGAAAATGGTTATTTTAAATTGTAATTTTATTTTATTTTTTTTCATTTTTGAATTGTAATTTAAAAAAAAATACAGCCTTGATAAGCATAAAAGACTTCTTTCAAAAACATTAAAATTCTTACCAACCCCAAACTTTTAAACAGCAGTGTGTTAATTCAAAAATGTATTATTTTACTTATTATTAGTATTTTTATTATTAGTTTGTATGTATGTTTTCCTATAGCATTAGCAGATCTAAGCTTTTAGCGTGCAATGAATTTATTTTGTAATTTTGATAACAATTCCAGACCCGCCTGTGTGGAATTCTCTGCTGAATGGAGAAAGGAAAAGCTCCTCCTCTTTTTGTTGCTTGCAGGTTCCACTTCAAAGAATGTTAGTAGCATCCCAGCACTTAGCCTTGAAAATTACAGCCCGGAGATACGTGGCCTATGCCTCATCTTTCATCAGTGTGATTGCACATAAGTGGGTAATGTTCACACTGGCTGCAATGGCACTAGCTCTCTGATATATGCTCTGGCTTGACTCTCACTAGAAGTACCAGAGTTCACATAAAAACAAATAGTTGTGATTAGGGATGCACCGAAATGAAAATTCTAGGCCGAAGCCGAACAAAATGAAACACTGAGCCGAAGGCCGAATACCGAATACCGAACACGATTTTTCACATTTTTCCCTTATGTAGGCCTATTTTGCCATTTTTTTCACAATTGCATTAATTAAATTGCCAAAATGTGCTTTTTACTGTTTTGTCCTGCTTTTCAAATAAAAAATCAAATTACAAAACAACAATTAAAAAATATTTACTTAACACTGAACATTTTTTTACCATTCTAGCAGACATTATATCAACAAAGCACAATTTAGCTTAAAATTATTAAATTTTTGAGACTTGAATCAAGTCTCATGCCTTTAAAAAAATTCACAAAAGTGTTACTAAGCATAGCGCAGATTTTCCTCGCGCTTTGGACTTTGAACCCTGGCACCGCGAGCTCGTGCAGCACTGTCAGAATACATGCAATTAATTTTGCGATTTCAATCATCATACAGTAACCTAACCACCAGCATAGCCACCTTTCTTTCATTCGGAGACGTGATGCAGCAATAAGTCTCTCGTGTCGGTGCTTCATGCTGGTAATTGATGTCTGCATCTTTCTATGATAGTTTTAATACTTTCACACTGTCCCACATGTTTGCGGCATTAGCGCGTGCCCTCTATTGATCGCGTTTGTCAGTGTTTGGTTCATATTATTAGGCCTTTTCGCTTATGAGGCAGAAACACAGAAAAGATATTTTGTTGCTATTTCTGACGAATAATTTCGGTTGCAGAATATTCGGTGCTGCATCCCTAGCTGTGATATATGCAGCATAGTAATATGTAAGATCATATATAAGAGATATATATTTATATTATATATATTATATAAATTGTGTAGCCTATAGCTCCAGTTGCAGTGGGAGTGCTGGCTATCTTGGACAGGCTGTAAAAGAGTCTGAATGTGAAAGCTTGTAAAAGGTAGCAAAAGGTAAATGCTCAGAGCGGCAGGCATGCTAAACTTAGTGTCAACATTGGGTGAGGAGAAACCTTAACCTGATCAGGATGTAGTCATCATTCTGGCAGTAGCATAAAGGTGTGAGAAGAATCTGTTCTGGGATCAGCAGGAAATAATTAACTTTGTACTGACAGTACACACTCAGCTACTGTCACCCACTGTTGATTTATTACTATTGGATCATAGCAGTCATAGATTTGTGCTTGAACATTTGTAGAAGCTCTGTGAGACCCTCACAAACAAGCCCTGAAGGACCTGTTGAAGCAGTGTCCTGAGGTAGGCAGGTGCTGGGGCTTGCCAGAGAAGGGTGTAGAGCTTCTCTCCAGCCCTGCATGCCTTCAGTGAGCATGCCCAGACTTCCGCGTATGATGTAATGTGCCTGTGGGCAACTTTGTCAGTTTCAGAAGTCCAAAATGACTCGGTTGATTGACAATTTTACATTTAGTCATTTTGCAGACGCTTTTATCCAAAGGTGACTTACAATTGGGGAATACATAAAACAATTCTTCTTAAAGAGGCAAACAGATACAGGAAGTGCTTGTAATACCAAGTTTCTAGACATTTTTCAAATAAGTACAAGCTAGAAAGAGAAGGAATAAGTAAAGAGATATAATTTTTTTGTATTTTATGTATTTATTTATTTTTTTTATGATGAAGTCAAGTAGCTTCGAAAGAGATGAGTTTTCAGCTGTCGCTTGAAAATTGTCAGAGAATCAGCATTCCGGATAGGGGTGGGAAAATATTTCCACTATCCAGGAATGGTGAACGAGAATGTTCTAGAAAGTAATTTTGAGCCTCTCTGTGTTGGTACCACGAGGCGTCGCTCACTAGCGGATTTACTCGGTTGATGACATGGTAAATCTCTCTAATAATGGAAGCCATATTTTGTCATGTGCCTGCCTCTGTGTCTGCCTCTAATATCCACAATAACCTTACTTAATGACAATTTTGATTGACTGACACACATGCGTATGATAAACAGTGTGTGAAAAAATATTTATCTGCTTAAATGATGGAGCTAAGTTGTTTTAAGTGCTACTGTAGCAACACTAAGTAGTCTAAAGTTATATTTTACAGAAAGTTGCATTATAGCCCAATAGATGAATCCAGTTAACGATGGATATAGACAGTGTCAGCTTGCTGAATGGAAATCCACATAATTTTCAATAATAGATATGGGGCGCATTTCGCTCTTAAATCACTACACACCTATCTACTACAACAACTGTGTAAAAAATCTTAATGATCTTTAAAAAAAAATTTTTTAAAAACTGACATAATGTTTAATTTCTACATTATTATTATTATTTTTTTTTTTAAGATCATCAAGATTTTTTACACAATTGTTGTAGTTGACCAGGTGATTAGGGTCCACTATAAACCATAATTACAAACTAGCTGCAGATAATTCGAATTGATTCTCATACCCTAGCAAAAATGGTATATGATTTAAAAGAATGTATTTTATCTATTAAAAATTAATGGTAAATAAATTAATAAATAATAATGTGTAATCTTGTAAATTCCCCCCTTGCATTTCGTCATTATATATTTCCCAAGTGTCGAGCAAATCACTGAGAAACATACACAAGCAATTATGAGTAGGCTTCAGTATTTTCTGTGATGTCATCAAGTTCATTCTGGTGTTTGAAGTATGTTGTGTGCATTAGGATTTTTGTTTAACTTGGATGACATCAGACATGTGTAGGTCAGGGTCTGTCAGTGGGAGGCCTGGGGTTTTAAGAGACCATCAAAACCAAATGTATATGAACTTGATAGAAAAGGAACGGGGGTTGTTTGGTCTGAGGTAAACTGTGAAGTACTGAGAGTTTAAACACAGCTGTGAGAATGGACACATATAACCGGCAGACCCTAAAGAAAGGAGTGTAGGAGCCCAGCCTGTTTTGTAGGGGGTCTGTTTAGAAAACTGCAGAAACAAGGATAAGGATAAAATAAAGGAACTCAAAACATGTGCATGCCAAGATGTCTGTGCACTTTCTTCATGTTCATCTGGGTAGAACACACAAAAAGCAAGGCATCTGTTGATTGTTAGGCGACATTCTGCAGCGGGATTTGTGATGTTCGAAATTTAGGTTTTATTGATGTAAATCTAGCCGTTTTTAAGGGAGAGTTGTACGAATAGTATGTGAATTAAAGGAACACAATGACAAACATTCTAGTTTACACACTCTTTCGTAGGCACCTTGTCTGCTGTCATGTAAATATAAACCTTGTTCACTTCTTGCATTATTGATGAGTTGTGTATAATTATACTTTTAAAATAATTCCTCTAACATTGATATTTGGTCTCCCAGACCTTGTTCCGTGTTTTGTGTGTGTCTTGCTCCCCATGTGCCTTCCTTTGCCCTTATTTGGTTAGTTTCCTGTTCTTGTCCTGATTAAGTTGATTTCTTCCCAGGTGTTACCCATGTTTAATTTCCATTGATCCCAAGTGTGTCTTGTCATCCCATCATCCTGTTCTGTGTATTTAAAGTGTTCCCAGTCCCTAATTCTTTGTCCGCTGTTAAATGTCTTCCTGAGTTTGTCTCTCTTGGTTCATGGAAATAAAGTCTTGTTAAAGTATTCTCCACCGTGGGTGTGTGTGGTGTGTGTGTTGTGTGTGGTGTGTGTGTGTGTGTGTGTGTGCTGTGTGTGTGTGTGGGTGTGTGGGTGTTGTGGGTGGTGTGTGTGTGTGTGTGGTGTGTGTGTTGTGTGTGTGTTGTGAGAGAGAGAGATGAGAGACGAATTGTCATTAAATGCCTTATGTTTGTACTTTAGACATATACGATACAGTGTAAAGTTTATGATTTGAGTAAAGGCAGTAATACTGTGAAATAATATTGCATTTTAAAATAACTGTTTTATATTTGAATATGTAATTCATTCCTGTGATGGCAAAACTGAATTTAATCCAGTCTTCAGTGTCACATGATCCTTCAGTAATATTCTGATTTGCTGCTTGAGAAACATTTCTTATTATTGTCAATATTGAAAGCAGTTGTGCTGCTATATATTTTTGTGAAAACCATGATATATTTTTTCAGGAGTCTTATGAATATATGAAAATATTCAAGAGAACTGAATGTTCTTAATTATAAAACAGTTCTGATTGATAAAACCCCCTTTTTGGCGTGTGAAAAAAAAAACTTTTGCGCACATCCTTAATTAACTGAAATTCATAAATGTGTTGAAGATTTATCTTGACAATTAAAGAGAGAGAAAAAATAATGTGTTAGAGTTTGGAACAAAAAGAAAATGCAAATAAGTTGTATTTTTGTAAAGGCAGGTAAAGACAGACAGATGAAGCATTTGTACATCAGAATCATGTCCCAGTATTTTTTTGTTTGCACCATTGCCTGGGCTGTGCCATCTGTCAGAGGAGCTCATCAGTCACAGCAGAGCAAGATAAACATCTCTTACTCTTACATCCTTTCCCTTCTTCTGTGTTTTTTTTTTCAGTCATGTTTTCTGTGCTGTCATGAACTGATATGGGTGGAGTGATTGATGACAGCAGATGATTGAGGTAATGTGAGCAGACAAACATCTCTAAACCCTGAGAGGAAACTGGAGGTTAACCTCTCTCAGTCTGTGCGTGGCCTCTGTGTTTTTCAAGTGTACATGTATGCGTATGCCAGTGAATCGTAAGCCTTTTGGGGTCTTTGTTTGTGCATGCTGTTTTGTTACCCAAGGATGACCAAACATCCCGATACAGCCATAGCAGTCCCGATTTCACAAGTCACAGTCATGATGATATGCTTTTTTCATCATGAATAAACAAACTATGAATTGCTATGAATAAACAAACAAACCAGAAATCTCGATTTGACCCTTATGTGCAAGGTTCATCTTATTCTACCCATATATTTTTGTTGTGGGTGCAAATAACTGAAACTTTATGGATGATGCTTTGCATATAACAGTTGTCTTAAGGTAAGGAGGTGTAATATATAACATGTACAAAACACACTTCAGGTGTGTCAGGCTGCTTTGCTTTGGAGGAAAACAGTGGGGAGGAAGGAAAGACTTTTGCAAAAAAGAAAGATTTCTTTAATGTGTAAATGGATCCTGTCCTCTTGTGCTTGCTGGGTCGAGTGTGTGTGTGTGTGTGTGTGTGTGTGTGTGACTGGATATGTGTGCTTGGAGATTTCGTCTTAAGTTGCACTCTTTGTCCAGCTCCAAATAGCTCAATTCATTTCCACTGAACAAGCTGCAAGGGAATGTCAAGGTGTTCTATTGAGAGGGGCTTGTTGCTCCTTGTAGAGGAGGTTTGCTTAACTTACAGGAGAGGGACCTAGATTCACATATATGGCTTATGTTTTCACTTCTCCACCAGGTGGGTTAAGCATCCTGAAAAGAGGGTGACAAAGGTGGCGACAGGATCAGCTATTTAAATCTGAGGGGTGTTGGATTATCCTTCTCTCCTTTCTGCATTGCCACCTGCTGTCCGCTCTAATCTGTCAGGTAGTAGTTTTGGAATGGAATAATTACTTGACACTTAACTTTACGCCATATGTGCCCGTGTGCCACTCAAGACCCATAAGTCTACACAGATTGTCTGCTTTTGTGTCATTTAACTGTCTACCTGACTTTGAGGTTATAATGATGCTTCTGCAGTTATAGGAGAGTTAGTAGAATTTCTCTGTGGAAGTTTTTTAAAAAATTAACGTAGTATGCAAGGTAAACTAATATGGTGACATTCAGTATCATTCTTTTTTTTGGCCACAATTGTTACCTTTTACAGTACCGCTAAAGTATAATTAGTAGTAATAGTGCAGAAAGGAAATATCCGAGGTGATGTAAATAAAAAATAAAGAAAATAATTGTGAAAACTAAAAACAGGACAAGGTTAAAATTAGAGCCCGACCGATATATCGTTAACATATAATGCAGATAAAATGCTTGAAATGGCGTAATGACCTGGATGAAACGCTTTAAAGCTTAAGTCAATGGAAAACCATTGAAACTTTGAACGGCCATATCTCCGTAACGGTGCAGCGAATCCGCACCAAAATTTGGGGGAAATTCTTCAACAAAGGAAAACCCTCTCGAACGCGAATCGAGTGTACGTCTAGAGGCCCTCTTTCAAATGAGACCACCCCCGCGTGGATAGCCCCTGGGGTCGGGGATTACCGGCTGGAGTGTGGCTTAATAATTTGCGGCTCCGGCGACGACCGTTAGCGATCCGGGGTACCGCGCGCTGAGATGTGTGCGGGTTCGAGGAGGGCTCCTCGAGCTGAATGGAATCCCCCGACTGGTGGAGATCCGCGTTCGCGAGATAGTGACACCAGTCAACACTTTCCCTTCAGTAAGGAGGTTTCTTGTTCAGGCAGCATTCACGCGTTGTCTTATTCGGACCGTAAGTGCCCTGCGAAGTGGACTTCACATAAAATTCCGCCATGATTCCAGTTCCAAGGGAACGTACATGTTACAATCAAAGGGCATTAAAGTGCGCAAGACGTGAATTTATATTTATTTACAGAGGCTAGGGGAGAGCGGGGCACAAAGTTACACTTTTTGACTTTCTCAGTTTGTGTAAAACCACATGGGGTTCAGAATATATATATTTTTTATCCACGGTAATTTTACACTTGTCTAGTACAAATATGTCGCTTTGTTTCATAATTACAGTGTATACGTTTTTCTTTATTTACCCTCAAAAATGAAGTAGGTGGAACACATTGTAACATCTGAGGGGCACGTTGTAACATGACCATATGACAGCTTAAAATCTTATCTGATCGAATGAAAAAAATATACAAGACAAAACTAAAAGATGTTGTAATAAATATATATATATATATTTATTTTTTGTTCAAATAAAATAATGCCGTTTTTTAAGAATGAAAAATAATCTGATTTTGGAGTTTGACAATGAACACATTGCAACCATGCTTGGGACGGCCCACATAAACAAGCAAAAATGCTTTACATGTCTTGAAATAATAATTTCTAAACATTAAACTTTGACTGTCAGTCTTTATTCACCTGTTTCTCGTTGTTTCTCATTCAAATTAATTAAAATAAATAGTGTAAATTACATCGCTAATATATTAGAATAACACATTGTAACGCAGTGTTACAACGTGCCCCATCTGCGCAACTGGAATTTAAAAATGGTTAGTGTCTTCTGCTAGTAATCAAAGCATTAAAAAACGATCGGAACTGATAAATAACAGATTAGAGATTAAAATAATAGCAGATTTGTCAAATTTTAAATGAATAATAAAAACTGAAAAAAAAAACTTAAGCCAGAATTTAAATGTTACTATGGTAAAATAAATATTCAAACCACGTGTGTTACAACTAACACCCCGTTACTTTGTGCATCGCACTCATCGCAAATTTATTGTTAAATTGTTAAATGCCCTTACATATCTCGGTCACCATTATAAGTGTTTGATCACCACATCACCACCGAGTTATCATTGCAAAAAATTTGTTTATTTATATATATTCTGTTTATGTATATACACTGTCTTTATATATAGTTACCAGTCAAATGTTTGGAACACACGAGGAAAGTGCTCCAAACTTTTGACTGGTACTTGTGGTTACTATATATACCAAAGAATATCGGCCGCCGACGATACGCTATCAAACCTTTTTTAACTCCCTAATATCGGATCTGGTATCGGCCCAAAAAACCATACGGTGCGGGCTATATTTACAATGACCAAAGTGTACCAATGTTGGGAGCTGGTTTATCAATCTACCAGTCAAATTACAAGATATCTTTGCATATTCTATATATTCTTATATTTCTATTATATTATTATTATTAGACAGGTAGGGAAACAATTTTAGAAAAAATAGAAATACACAAATATAATAATAGAAAAAACACATTTTTGTATTTCTGTTTCAGCCTTTTTTCCGCAAGTCAGACTAAGGTCCTCTAGGCTGTATTGGTCAGATTTGTCTTGCGGATATATGATCACCAAACCACCCCCCCCCCAGTCACTACTTCTATCTGAATCCCTCTCTGCAGATTTTCTGGCCTGTTTCTGTCAGAGCAATTAGTGGTAAACAAGAGATCAGTAGAAGAGAGGCGAGGCCTGTCCAGGGCAGTCCTGGCTTTCTAACCTACTTTTTACTGGTTTCCTCTCATTCCCCCATTTTTTTCATATGTACGCATTCTCTTACCCTTGCATTCACTCTCTTTATATCCCTCCATTATTTGCCTGAGCCAAAACCTCACAGAAAAAATGTGGTCACAAGTTGGAAAAGAAGTAGGCTTTGTGGAGTCATGTGATGTTCTGAGTGAGGTTTCACAGGGGGCCTTACATCACCTACACACACACACACACACACACACACACACACACACACACACACACATACACAGACGCTGTACACACATGCCCTTTGTGATTGGTTATCAGTTTAAGACCTTTGAGGTTTTTTTCTAGATGGCTGTCCGAGCACCCTTGACCCTTTGGGCAAGTGCTCACTGTCCAAAGCCTCATGGGGCCCTCATCCCTTCTTGTCTGCACCTTTTCATCCTTTAATCAAAGTGAAATGCTATCCAATGACCTCTGAACTCCAGCAGGGGATGACCACTTAAAAGACCCTTGTTTGTGCAGCTTTCATTGATCACATTATTCACAGGTCTGCTGAATGTACGGGATTGGATTTCACAGAGTTTGTCCTACAGGTTAAGAAAGGACATGTTGTTATGTAGAATCTGACAAACATCTGACATGTTTATGTGTGCAATATAATGTTTTGTTTTTTTTGTGGCAGATGAAGAATAAGCTAAATAATTACATTAAAACCTTGATCCATATCTACAGACCAGCAGCAAGTACACTTAATTGTAATATTAATTGGGGCTGCACGATATTGGAAAAAACTTACATTGCGATATATATTGCGATGTGAAAAAAAAAATCTGATGACTTCAATAGCTATATTTGGGGGGGAAAAAAATCAATGACTGGGGTTATTTTTAGGCGAGTAAATCAGCATAGCAAATAAACAAATTGCAAGCATAGATAAATATAATAGAACAAAGATACAAATTAAATAAACAGCGCTTTGTATTTTTAAGGCGAGTCTAACAGTATGCAGGTACAGAAATTGAATAATCAAATGTAAAATAACACTGCATAGTCTTCACTGTATAAATTAAATCTAATAAATCTGTGTGTTCTTCTTTTTTAAATTTTTCTGTGTGTTTGTTTAAATCTCTGTGCTGTTTGGTGTTGATTCACATGACACAGAAAGCAAACAGGGACATAAACTGCTGTAATTGTTATCCTCTGTTTTCCAATTGTTAACGTACGTAAGGACATAAGCAACTGTTTTTACAAGGATACTTACAGAGACATGCATTTTGGCATAATTTCGCGGATATATGTCATTTCAGGCCAATAGTAGCGGAAGGAAAATAAAGGAATGGAATTCAGTGTTCACGTGCATCTGCGTTGCTCTCACTGTGTCTACACTGAACGCGAGCGGCGCGATGCGCCAAAAATACAATAGAACCCATTATAATCAGTAATGCTGCCCACACTGGATGTGGAGCGGCGTGACGCGACAAATCCCCAACAGTAAACTGAGGCCTCATATATTCTAGCGTACTGACACAAAGTCAAAATGATCTGAAAACGGCGAATTTGTCACGTTCCCAGTGTAGGACAGACTTTGGGGCGTGCACATGGCACGCCTAAAAACGACTTTGGGGGAAAACGGCCCCCGCCGCGCTGCTTTCTCCTTTTCAAAGCACTCGGGAGCTTGCGCTTTCGTGGTGTCTACCCTTGCTAAGCAACCGTGACATGCGCTCTCCTCGACGACGAAGTTTCAACAAAAGATAAATGGATTGAAAATCGCTTGCAGTAGCTCTGCTAATAAATTTATTTAAAAATGGATGTCTCTGTACAGTTGTCACGTCAGTTGTAGACGTGGTGTCTGTGTGTGAGCAAAGAAAACAATCAGTATAATTTAATATAACGATCAGTATAGGCCTACTAAACATCGTTGTGGATGCTCACATCGCGATAGCGATGCTGAAACGATATATAGTGCAGCCCTAATATTAATAACACTATGTATAAATGTTTTGTGTAATACGGCACCTGGTTAGCTGTAATGACCCCCTCCCCCCCCAAAAAAAATGCATAGATACGTTTTTTTAAGTAATTAATACTTTTATCCAGCAAGGATGCATTAAATTGATCATCGTCATTAAATGCATTTACTGTATAATTTAATATATCATTAAAGGCACTTATTCTAAATAAAATCTGTTTATAGTGGAGAAATGGCTGCTGCAAATTCAGCATTACCATCACAAGGATAAATTACATTTTAAAATATATTCAAATAGAAAACTGTTATTTTAAATTGTAATAATATTTCACAATATTACTGTTTTTACTGTATTTTTTGATCAAATAATTGCAGCATTGGTTAGCATAAACGACTTCTTAAAAAAAAAAAAACTTTTACCAACCCCAAACTTTTGAAGCATACATTTGGTAGTAATGAAATTAGAGTCAAATACTGTATGTTGGGAGCTTTCAGAGAAAAAAAACAGCATTGGAAAGAGATAGATGATTGGGAAAGGTGAAACAAGCATGCTTTGGAATGTGATCTCAGCATGGGGCGAGGGGACAATAGAGCTCATATGTATCTCTGTGTGTGTGTGTGTGAGCGCTCTATAGTAAGAAGGTTTAGGTTTAGCAATTGGGATGTATAGGGTAACTAAGAGACTTTGCCAGTATGAATGGAATGACCTCTAGTTCCTGTCTTCCTCTTTTTTATTTTTTGTGAAGTAGATCTTTTGGTATGCTGTACCAGAGGCTAAAATCTAGAGCAGGGTTTTGTCTTTTGTTCCTCTGTGAGATCACATACCTTTTTCTGCTGTCCAGGTGATCTTCACTAGCCTGCGGGGAGACAAACAGATCAATCCTTGACTGAAAGTCACTTTCACAAACTATGCTACAACTTGTTGCTGTTACACACATTCACAAATACTGAGAAATAATAGATGCTCATATAATTTCATTGCAGTTTTGAAAAGAGAATGTACATTGATGGATGATGTAACCTCTGTTTAACTTCTCAGTCATTTCAGAGTACAGTTGTCTTTGTACTGTACTGACATTGACAGTAGTACAGGATTTAATCTTGTCTTTCTGTGTCTTTTTGTGTGTTCAGGGATCAAAGCTTCAGGAGCCGTGTGCAGGCCGGGACTGCAGTGGACCATGCCCGTGTTTGCCCTTAAAGGCTAGCAGGGTGAGTAATGAGCATCTCTGTTTGCCAGTGTTGAGACTGTTCGTAACACTCTCTTGACCTCATCCAGTATATCATACACAGTGTTGGGGAAGCTACTCTGAAACTGTAGCTTGACCAGCTACAAGCTACTCGTAAATTAAAGTAGTTAAGCTACATTCAAGCTACCCTTCTGAAAAATTGAATAACTATTTAACTATACAGTATTTTATTATTGTATCGAATAGTTTACAAAATCAAATGTTTGGGACACTTTTTGTCATTGAAATGGCTTGGAAAAGTGTCCCAAACATTTGATTTTGTAAACTGTTCAATACACACAATAATAAAATACTGTATAGTTAAATAGTTATTTTAGTTATATTAGTATATTGCTACAAATGTCACATCAATGCAAGAACAAAATGTATGCAACTTAAACTGGATACGGAGGAGTCATAAAATAAGCAAGTTAAACTCACACAGCACATGCAGTATTTACTGACTGTGAATAGAGACGTCAGTCATCAGCTGCGCGCGTGAACACTGCGCTTTGTGTGAATCCCACCGCAACCATCCTTTGCCAAATGATAAGCACACACTACTATATCGTGATTTTATTTTCTGTTCGATTAGTGTTCATTACAAAACTGTGACAGATTATATTATGACCGTTCTTAGACCGCATTTTAATCTTTGTTTTGCATAAATTACAGTTGATTCATGTAACATATCCACTCCTGTATATCCTTTGCAATATCATCAGACGATCTCTTTTCGGTGGAAAGACTGTAAGGCCGCGCGATGCGTGATATCACAACTGATGGCGGTAATGAACAAATTTAGTTTGTTATCTAGTCAGATGAAGATGCTGTGCGAGTAGGATGGGCGATCCACTTATTTGTGTCGCTACGTAACCGATTTTTTCAAGCAGTATCGTCAATATCGATACGATTCGATACTTCTAACTAAACTTTTAAATGATTGAAATGTATATTATTAAAATTATTAAATTACTAAGAGTGGAAAGATGGGTAAGATACGCACTAACTTTATGTTTAAAAGCATTTTACCATTCAATACGCCCTTAATTTAACTTAGAGGTTATATTTTGTGTACACATGGTTCAGATATGTATTGGTTATTACCACTGAGTCAAATTATAAATATACAGTTGAACTATGAGTCACTTTAGTAAAACCAAGTTCATTTTTCATAGGGGACGCCAGTGACAGGCGTTGCATGCATAAAAATGCCACACCATTTTATTCTGACATGTCATGATTCTATAACATTGCAGAATAGAACATGATCAATATTTTCTTTCAACGTTCAATTTAAATAACTGGAATTGCACAAACTATGTAGGCTACAATTTCAATTTGTTTATTGGAAAATAACTCTGCTTCGTTAATTCTGTGCTCTGATAAGCACTGTTCAGGGCTGCCGTTCCCAAAAGCTTTAAGGCTTTCTTATAATACTTTTGGGAAAAGCAGCCCTGTTTGAAATGCACTGTCAGAAGTGAGTGAAACTCTCGTGACCTTGATTGGTTCTGCTTGCAACATTTGCGTGTCCGTATGGCAGGGAAATAGTCTATCATATACAATATTACTCGCCACAAAGGTTATGGTACAATCAAAGCATATTGTAGGCATTATATTTTTGTTTTAAAATTAACAAAACAGGTGTACAATAAACACACATAGTATCGATATTTTTGTTGGAGTATCGATACTTTAGAATACTCGTCGTCAGTATCGATTATATCGATACGTTGGATCGATAGCCACATCCCTACTGTGCTGCTTCAGTGCATTACAGGCTCTCGACTCGTCAGAACGCAAAACGGAATGTAGCATTTGGTCGCGCTACTTGCTGGAAAAAGTAGCTAGCTAATGGAAAAGCTACACTGTTTTAAAAGTAGCGTCGCTACTGTAAAGCTACTGAAAAATGTAGTTACGCTAGTAGCGTCGCTACATGTAGCTAGCTACTCCCCAACACTGATCATACATCACTGTTAACTGCAAATTTACCTTCAGAGATGCAAACACCTGCACGTGCCTTCTCACTCACACACACAAACAGATCTCTCATGTCTCAGGTAGATACATGAAGAAACATTAACTGAGAAACGTATATCTAGACATTCATATCTTTCTTTTTATGTTTCAATCATAGATTTCAAACATTATTCTATTTTATTCTTAGTGCAATCTCATTGACACACTAGATATAGAAACAGAGCTCAAGAACAAACAGAGAGCAGGTCACACAGTCAAGAGTTCATTGTTCAAACTGATATGAAACTGTCTCAAATGCCTTGTTCACACATACCGCTGGAGGTCACAAGGTCACTGTACTGTTAGTTGGTCGTTAACTGGTCATAGCTTGTCAACAGTCTGATCACAAATGAGATATATTGCAATTTGAAATAGGATGCCATTGTATTTTGACAAGAAATAAGTTAATCTTTTCTTAACTTTGTTGCATCGCTGGGCACGCCCACATCACTCATGTGACTTCCATTTGCTATATTAATCACAAAACATAGGCTTTGTTCACTAATAGCTGGAATCTGATTTTTTAGGCACAATTAACACAAGTCAGTTTAATTTATTTAGCCTGAACACCACAAAAGACACATGCCATTTTTAATGTTTACAAAGCTATTCCAGATCATCACAAGGCACGTTTTTCCATGCACCTCATGAGGAACATGAGGCAAATTTTCCATTTTCCGCTTGTCGCTTTCAGTTGTTTTAGAAGAAAGTCACTTGGCACTGCATTAACGCCTACTTCATTGCTATAGCAACAAATGCATAAACCAGATATTGCACTTACTGAATAAACACATCTGATTTGAGTGCTTGTAAAATAAGAGTGCACAGTAGGGTCTGAAGATTAGACCTGAAAAACAAATCACAATTAAATGCATTGTCATGTTCACATTTTATTCTGAAAACTATTAAGGAAAATATTTTCTTTGCACACTTTGAATCTAAGTTATTTATTCCCACTTAATAGACTTGTTGGCAAAAGGTTATGCAGTGCAAGATAGGTTATTTGGTAAAGTACAAGTCTTTACAATGCTTTAATCAAGAGCGGGAATAGAAATATTCATACCCCGTAGATATAGCGTTTCAGCCCACTTAAGGGTGCCAATCACAGAGATGTGAGGCACTGTGCAGGAGTGAGAGACAAGGGTGTTTGCCAAGAAGACATGCCTTCTGAACTGGAATGACTTTGGAGTTTATCCAGGCCACTGTTGAATCCTGCTCACTCACACCCAGTCAGCTGATGGTTGTTGATTTAACGGATCTGTTTACAGCAAAGTCTTTCAAAAGCATACATTAATATTTGCACATAATCACAGAACTGTATCTCTCTAGAAATGCTTAATGAAAACCTTTCTAAAAAGACCACGACATTTCTTTGGTCTTTGGAAAATACTCCGTGGTTCAAAGTTTGGGGTGGGTAAGGTTTTATTTTTAGAGGAATTCATGCTTTTATTCAGCAAGGATGCATTACATTGTGCTAAAGTGGGGGGGGGGGATATATAAAAATACAGTACAGCACAATAATACTGCCATTAAAAGTAGTCTACTGTGTTTTAACACAGAAAATATCTAGCTACTGATTTCAGTCATAGCACACACTAATCCTTTACATGCAATCTGCTAGGAATCACATTATTTACTACATGACACATGCTCACTGGCCTCTGATTCTGCAGCCAATGAGATTGCTTGCTCAAGATTTAAATAGGCTGGTTCATTGTTTGCTGTAAGCTGGTCCTTCAGAGTTCCTCTGAGTCCCTCCACCTCCTCCAGCTCCACCTGTCTAGATATGCTACAGGATTTATGTATGCTTTATGCTCTAATAAAAAACTATTCAGATTGCCATCATGGGAATAAATTACATTGTGAAATATATTAAAATACGGTTATTTAACGTTAAGTTATTATTTATTTAATGGTAATGTTATTTTTTATTTATAAATAAACATGTAATGCAGTAATATTACACGATAATACCCTTTGTACTGTACTTTTGATCAAAAAATTGCAGCCTTGGTGAGCATAAGAGACTTCTTTCAAAAACATTTGGAAATTTTACTGACCCCATACTTTTGAATGGTGTGTGCATTTTGATGCTGTTATGCACAAATGCACATGAATTGTTATCATAGAAAGGCATGCAGTGAGAGATCGAATGAGATAGCAGGAATGATAGAGCAAAGTGTTTTTAAAGTGTCTTTTTTTTTTGGAGAGTATTTTTAATATTCATTCATTTATTATTACCATGATATTAGCATTACCAAAGTCTGAAACAAGCATCATCATTTTAACACACATGCACACAACATAATTTAATTTTGATGACTTTCTCAAATATCGGTTTTCAGTGATTCATCAGGCACATGTGATGCTGGTCAAACCACAGCGCACTAACACTCACAAACCATAAATACACAGACAATCAGTGGTTATTAATGTTCTTTTAAATGGCGCAGAGTAAAACCTAAGACTGAAAAGATGACTGATAAAAGTTAATACAGTGTGAGTTCTTGTGTATGTTGTGTCTCAAATCTTAAACCTCCCTTTGATGTTTATCACAAACGTGGTCATGAACGACTCTTTTTTTATTTTTATTTAAAAGAAAAATTCATAAAGAAATTAATACATTCACATGAGATGAAGCTCTTGTTTTTCTGCATGCGAAAGCATGGTGCCCCTGATGGTGGCCACCATGTAAGGTCATCTGACCATGTGACAGTAATGTAGTGCACCATTAACAATTTTTTGGCATGTTAATTCGCTTTTTGCCTTTTTATACATTTTTTCTGTTTTTCCTGTTGAGAGTTGAGAGTAAACAGCTGCTTCACAAACACACACAAAACAAACAGACATGCACACACGTACTCAGAATGCAAGAGCATCATACCACATCTGTTCCATCTTCCCTGGAGCATGCCATGATGTAGGTACACAAGACAGAACTGCTCTCGAGGTCAGATTTATGATTATTTGTGTTCCATTCCCACCTACAAAATGAGAGATGTTTTTTATGAGCATGAGCACACACATAGCACTCATAGCCACCTGAATGATTTCCATGTGACCTACATGACAGTCATAAGACATCATCTTGAGAAATCAGTGGTTGTTTTGCTATTTGGAACCACAAATGCTTATTAAACTAGCAGAAGGACAGACTGAGGGAAAAGTTGCCACCTCCGTTTCTGATATAAACATTGACACATGCATACAACATGATTTATTTTAAAGGGGTCATATGATGCGATTAAAATTTTTCCTTTCTCTTTGGAGTGTTACAAGCTCTTGGTGCATAAAGAAGATCTGTAAAGTTGCAAAGACTAAAGTCTCAAATCCAAAGAGAGAGTCAGCCACACCTACCTAAAATGGCTCGTTCTAACACGCCCCCACATATCTACCTCACTATGTGGGAAGATTTGCATAACGCCGCCCAAATGTTCACGCAAAGAAAGAAGGCGTAACTGTTATTCTCACTGTAGTATTGTTGACGCTGCAGCCATGTTGGGAAGGAGATGTGTGCTTCGTTGTGAAAGCGAAACTACTTTGTTTGACCTTCCAAAAGAGAACGATATCTGCTTGCAGGTCCTAGAGCATCTGTGCTGCGTCGCTGAGGGATACTCAACTATTCAGCTGGGGACAAGCGGAGTCCAGCCCGGGGTCCGTCACATGGGGTTGCCGCTCATTCTTCGCATCCGCCGGGCACGCCGTTCTCGACCCCGCCGCCTCAGCTCACTCTATCCTGGCCTCAGCGCATGCTAAGCCGGGGCTTCAGTTCACTCTAGCCCGGCCTCAGCTCACTCTATCACGGCCTTCCCCTCACGCTAGGCCGCTGTGTTTTTCTTTGTGAAAGCAAAACTACTTTGTTTGGAGTTCCAAAAGAGGACGATACAATCAGTGTTAAGTTGTATTTAAAAATATCCAATATCCGATGGTTGCAGCCACATTTGTGGGGACGTTACGATCCTGGTGAGATGTAACGGTAGACGACAATGCGGAATGTTCTGACTCACTTGAAAGTACGTTGTAATTTAAAGGATTTGCCACTGATTGATTCAAACGCGGTTTTGGCAGTGTAGAGTAGGGCTTGTTGTGTTTGTCATTTCTCCGATCACAAATGGGGGACGAGTTTAGTTAGTTTCTGGGCGGATTGCAATGCAAACACGCCAAGGTATTATAAAAAAGACAGTATAAGTCATTATGATCAGTAATTATGGCCCCTCTGGATGCAAACAAAATGTCTAGTTTGTAAGGGTTTGATGTTCTGGTCTAGTCGCTCGGCAGGCACTGGCTTTTTCTTTCATTCATCAATAGTATGTGAGGGGTGTAACATTTCCGTCTCACGCTTGAGTGTTTCGGCCAATCGCGTTTGGCGTAGCTGGCCACTCCAGCCACACTCGCTTTTTCAGACTGATGAGCTTTGTAAAAAAATCGGACACGTTCAAAAATGGCGGGGATAGAGGAGATAGAAAACCAATTAATGACAGTAGTGGAAAATAATTGTGTTTTTGAACTCTTAAATGCTTCCATACAAACATTTCAATTACAACCAAATACACAAAATAATGTTCTTTGTAGCAGCATCATATGACCCCTTTAAGTGATGCAGGGTTTTCCAAAGGCAGGAGCAATGATAAAGAACCTTAAAAGAAAGAACAGGATGTTTCCACTTGCTTTAGTCTGCTAGTTTAATTTCAGTGTCTAGTGAGGAGGAAGATACTGTAGTAGTGTTTATTTTTATTGAAAGAACAGACTCAAAGCTTTCTTTCTTTTGGCTTTGAGTCATCATTTTAGTGATACACTCAGGGTTTGACATGTATGTTTGGTGCTGCAGTCAAGTGTAGTTAATACAGTATGCAGCATAAACCCATTGCATTAGTGCAAGTTGTTTAACATCAGTCTACCCATGACAGAGACCTTGTGACCCAGTAGGCCTTGCTCTGTCAGTGTCTGAACACTTGCAACTCAATGCACCCAGCCCTGACTCAAAGTGGGCACAGTGTCAAGTCTGAATTGAGCTGCAGTCAGTGTCCAAGGCAGAAAAAAACAGTGTGGTTGTTTAGCTACCTGTCTGCCCATTGCTATTACCTTTGATTCCAGTAATCCATCAACACAAAAGACACGGCCAGAGTGGGTAAACCATCTTTGAGCTTGACTTCACCACCACCAATAAAGCTGTGGCCCCCAAAAACAACAGAAACCAATGTGACGCGATGCAAAGTGAGTGAGCTCTGAAAAGTGCAGTCAGCCGTACTGGGAATGTCTGCTTCAGAGGAGCACAAAAACAGACAGAGAGAGAATGGGAGAGTTTACCAGTTAACCATGCATTTATTTGCACCATCAGAAAAATATGCCAAATAATGTTACATTTAAGTTAAAATCCTTGTTAATAACAAAAAACATAGACGGAGTTGAAGGGATAAAGAGAGAGCAGTCTTTACTTGACTCACCTTAACAACACATACATTAGGACCATTTTTTTCCTATATTGTAAACCACCACAAAGAATTTGAAATTTAATACATAGAAACTCCCATACCTGCTTGGTGAATCCCTATGCAAACCTAGCTGCAAGCTATGTGAAAGTTAAAGCTAACCAGCGGGGCACATTGCTTCATGTGAACATATATTGTATGTCACATGTATGAAACGTTTTGTTTTTGTAAGCTACTGCAAATAGTTTAATATATATACAATATATACACTATGTTTAAATGTTTGGGGTCTGTAAGATTTTTAATGTTTTTGAAAAGTCTCTTATGCTTACAAAGGCTGCATTTATTTGATCAAAAATACAGCAAAACAGTAATTTTGTGAAATATTATCACAATTTTAAAGGACTTTTCTGAATATATTTTAGAATATAATTTATCTCTGCAAAGCTGAATTTTTATCAGCCATTACTTCAGTCTTCAGTGTCACATGATGCTTCAGAAATCATTCTAATATGATGATTTGGTGCTCAAGAAACATTTCTCATTATTAGCAATGTTGTAAAAAGTTGTGTTGCTTAATATTTTTGTGGAAACCTTGTGGGGAAAAAATTATGAATATAGATGAATGGAAAGTTCAGAGGAACAGCATTTATTTGTAATAGAAATGTTTCATAATGCAAAAAGTCTTTACTGTCACTTTTGATCAATTTAATGCATCCTTGCAGTTATTTAAAAAAAAATCTTACTGACCCCAGCCATTTGAACAGTAGTGTGTATATTAATCTGCACAAAGTATTGAGTTGTGCTCTGTTGACACATGGTAGTAAGGGATAATCTAATGCCATAATTTTGAAAAAAAATTATAGAAAATCTAATTTAATTGTACATCGGTGTTAAGAACATTCTAGAAATAATCTCTGATTAATTTCAAAGTGAAGATATTGCTGTTTTAAAAACTAACTTGCAAGTTATTTAAGGCATGTTTTTTCTGATGTCAAGAATATGTGGAGCTTCATAGAAAGTGTAACCACTGTAGTTCTCGGACAAATGCGTCAAAGGAATACACCTGCCAGCATGAGGCCATTCCTGAAGCATCTGTTTCCAGCCATCTCAGAGCCCTCCTTAAAGACAAACATCAGCCATGATGAGCCATCTTAAAAGAGCGTTCTTCTTTGGTCAGCCACCCAACAAAAACAGGTGCCCATACTGGTCTCGTTTGAACCAATAACATCTGATTCCAGACAGGTCAGAGGTTGCACGATGCTGACATAATGGTTGGGTTAAGAGCAGCCAAAGAAAAGCAACCCTGGCTTTCATGTGTGCAGAGCATGTGTGACCACTTTAGCCACCCTGACTCAGTCTGTCCACTCTTGGAGCAACTCCAACCTTGCCTTTAACAGTCTTGATTTAGTCTCGATTAAGATTAAGATTATTAAAAGACACTTTGTCCAAAAGCAGGGATGCACTGCACATAGTGTGGCATTATACACTACATTAGTCTTATCACAAGTATTTTATCCCAGATGTCACAGCAGACAATACATATTCAACACATAAATACTTGCAGTGAATCAGATACTTTTGTGTGTCTGTTTATGCTGATGTATGCGTCCTTTTCTCTCTTTTATTTCATACTGAGATGATCAGAACTGATTACTTATTGATTAATGTGCCAGATAGACCGAAAAGGACCGACTTATTTTTCAAAGGGAAGGGTTTAAATGTTTATTATCTTGATTATGAAGTAGTGTGTACCTTTTTTTCTATTCTGGTGGGGACTTAAACCCGAGTACACACAGACTCATGTCACAGTGAGGACCTAAATTGAGGTCCCCACGGGGGTAAACAAGCTAATAAATCACAGAATTAAATTTTTTGAAAATCTAAAAATGCACAAAGTAAGGGGTAGGTTTAGGGTGATAGAAAATACGGTCTGTACAGTAGAAAAACCATTACACTTATGGAGAGTCCCCACAAGGATAGCAAACCAGACATGTGTGTCTGTGTCTGTTCGTTAAACACTGCACCAGTACAGTGTCTCGGAAGATAAATATCATTCTAAATAAGTCCTTTTTGAAGTACACTGTGAAATGTTTTCGTTACATAATTTACCTCATGTGGTGACTGTTATGGAAGGAGACTCACACAGAAGGTTAGGAAAAACAGAGGAGGTTTATTTGTGGCAACAGATGCTGGTGGTAGACTGGTAGGTGAGTAATCAGTCCAAATGGAAATGTTCAATACTAATTGAGGTGTGGGAATGAGTATGCTTGCCCTTGCAGGAGTCCGTGGAAGAGCAGATGGTGGAAGGGAAGGTGGCACACACCTCGCCGTAATAAGGACTGGAGGGGTGTTCCCGGAGACGTAGGAGGACACAGGCGTTGGAGTAGAACACAGGAGGTAAGTACACGAGGAAGGTAAGGATCTCAATCAGTCGCTGGAGTAGCATGAAGAGTCCACTTCGTATAAGCGAGATCGGACACTGGAGTGAGGTGAGGTATGTGCTTATGAAGTGCCTTGATGAGGGTAATGATCATGAACAGGTGCGTGCAATCAGAACTCAGGTGAAGGTGTGCTGTGATTGGGTGGTGAGTGAATCTGGCCGATCCGTGACAGTACCTCCCCCTCCACGGCCCACACCTGAGGACCGAGGACCCCAACGTCAGTGGTCTACCCCTTCCTCGGGAAGCAGGACAGTCGGAATGCGTGGAATGTCATTCCTGGGGACCCAAGACTGTTCTTCTGGTCCATATCCTTCCCAGTCTATGAGGTATTGCAGTTGGCCACCACGGCGCCGGGAGTACAAGATCTGGTTGACCTTGTAGATGGCACCGTCCTCCAGAAATCAAGGGAAGAGGGGGTTCCTCTGTCGGGCCAGGCTCTGTGGATGCAGAAACAGAAGGGTGGTGAGGTTTGAGCAGTGACACATGAAATGTGGGGTGAATTTTGTATTGAGGAGGAAGCTGAAGTTGGTACGTGACCGGATTTATTTGTTTGGTGATGGTGAAGGGACCAACGTATCTGGGACTTAGCTTTTTGCAGGGCAGGCACAGCCTGATGTCCCGGGTTGACAGCCAGACCTTCTGACCAGGTTGGTCCGCTGTCATCTTCTGCCTGCGCACTGCCCGTTGGAGCTGAGGGTGAGCTGCGTCCCAGACCCTCTCGGAACCAGTAATTGACGGACGGGACGTCTGCTGGTTCCCCCGACCTCGGCTGGTAGCCGAGTACGCACTGGAAGGGAGTGGGTCCAGTGGATGGCTGACGGAGGGATTTTCCGGGGCTTACTCACCATCTAGGATCTGTTCCAAAGTCGGTGGCCAAGCGAAGATTCGAGGAAGCATCCCCCTCCTGATCTTTCTTCCCCGTCAGTTCCCAGATCGACTGAATGGTACCCTCTCTGACAGGTCTTACAGTCACACCAGACGGGACTGCCTTCCAACCTTGAGATGAACTGTTTTCCGTTACCGCGCAAACCTGGTAGATGGTCTTCGTTGTTGTGGTCGGAAGGCTGAGCTGACGGCAGAGGCTCCTGGAAATGAAATTCCCGCGGGACCCTGGAGTCGAGGAGAACATTTACTGAATAGAGAGGTTAGGGCAGTAGATTACACAGCGAGAGAGGCTGCATATTACCATAGCCGGTATTTATAACCATCCCAAGGGTCGAGGATGCTTATTGGGCATGTCGAGATCACATGCCCTCCAACACCACAATACAGGCACAACCTTTGGTCAGCCGCCTTGCGTGATATGACTGTGTCCCCTGGTGAGGTGGGGGGGGGGGGTGTGGGGTGGTTGGGTGTGGGGTGCGTGTCTGGCAGTGGGGAATGGGCAGCGGCAGGAGTTTGCCAGATGGTAAATGGCGAGTGCTCTTGGCGATGGCGCAGTCCGAACAGCCCTGGACGAACCTTCTCACTTTCCTGGCCATATTGGGCCACCAGAAGCGCTCCCTCAGCAGTGAGAGGGTGCTGTTGGCCCCTGGAGGGCCAGTGCCCAAAGAAGTGTGAGTGGAGTGAATCAAGGGAGTGCGTTGTGCTCTGGTGATGTACTGAAGTCCAGGTGGACAGCCCTGCGGAGTGCCTGTAGAAGCATTGGTGGAGGGAACTAGAGTAGAGGTCCATTGGATTGGGCTGAAAATGAGTTCCTTGGCTATGATGAGTTCTGGTTCTTCCTGAATTTCCCCTGGGGTATGGAGTCGTGAGAGAGCATCCACTTTTACATTCTTTGGACCTGGACGATAGGATATAGTGAAATGGAATCTTGTGAAGAAAAGTGCCCATCGAACTTGGCGTGGATTAAGTCTTTTGGCGTCTCGCAGGTATTGTAGGTTCTTGTGGTCTGTGAGGACTGTGAACGGATGTTGTGCTCCCTCCAACCAATGCCTCCATTCCTCCAAGGCCAGCTTGATTGCCAGGAGTTCCCTGTTGCCGATGTCGTAGTTTTTCTCCGCAGGGCTGAGTTTGCGGGAAAAGAAGGCGCATGGATGGAGTTTGGCGGGAATCCCCTGCTGCTGCGATAGCACTGCTCCTACCCCGGTGGAGGAGGCATCCACTTCCACCACAAATGTTTTCCGGGTCTGGATGGTCAAGGATCGGTGCGCTAACAAAAGCCTCCTTGAGTGACGTGAAAGCTTCCGTGGCCGCTGGTGACCAGAACAGAGACTTGGGCTTGCCACGTAACAGGTTGGTGAGAGGACTGGAGATGGTACTGTAATTCTGAATGAAACGTCTATGGAAATTGGAGAATCCTAGGAAGCGTTGAAGTTCTTTGATGGTGGTGGGTACAGGCCAGGTCTTGATGGCTTCCACCTTCCCCTCGTCCATTTGGATGCCACTGTTGTCGATGTTGTATGCAAGGAACTGCACTGAGGGTTGATGGAAAGAACATTTCTCTGCCTTGAGGAATAGATGAAACTCGGTGGAGAAACTCCTGGAGCACCTCATGCATAAAGTCCTGGAATACGGAGGGGGCGTTGACTAAGCCATACAGCATGACAAGGTATTCATAATGGCCAGTAGGGGTCACGAAGGCAGTCTTCCACTCGTCCCCTCACGTATCCAAATAAGGTTGTAGGCGTTGCGGAGTTCCAACTTGGTGAAGACAGAGGCTCCGCGGAGATGTTCCAAGGCCGCTTGGACGAGGGGAAGTGGATAACGGAACTTGGTGGTGATCTTGTTGAGTGCCCGGTAATCAATACAAGGCCGCAAGCCTCCGTCCTTCTTGGCCACGAAGAAGAAGCTTGAAGCAACAGGGGCCGTTGAAGGGTGGATGTAGCCTTGTTGTAAAGCCTCTTCAATATACACTCCTCCATGGCCTTCTGTTCAGGGAGTGAAAGTGGATAAATCTTTCCACGGGGCACTGGCTCACCCGGAATCAGATCTATTGCACAGTCCCATGGCCGGTGCGGAGGCAGCTTGGAGGCCCTCTTGGGGCAGAAGACATCTCTGAAGGGGGCATAGCAGGATGGAATATCCACTGACTGTTTATCCATAGGGCTCTCGATGGAGGTGGAATTGATGGAGTGTCTCGGGACAGAGTGCTGAGGGTAGAGGAATGTAAGGGAAACATTTATTGCCCCACTTCAGGATCTCACCGGTCTTCCAGGAGAGGACAGGGTCATGCTGCACTAACCACGGGCGCCCTAGGATCACGTCAGCGGTAGAGCCCTCCAGAACCAGGAGATTAATTGTTTCTTCATGTAACTGTCCAACTTGTAGATGGATGGGACCCGCACTGAGGCGAACATGTTCACGGCTGAGAGGTTTTCCGGTTACCGACTGCACCTGGTAGATGGTCTTCATTGTTGTGGTCGGGAGGCCGAAAAGAAATTCCCGGCTGACCCGGAGTCGAGGAGAGCTTGTACTGGAATAGAGAGGTTAGAGGCAGTAAGGATTACAACAGCGGAGAGAGGCTGCATATTAACAATAGCCGGCTTGATTACACTCACCAAGGGTCGAGGAGGGCAGATTGGGCATGTCGAGATCACATGCTCTCCAACACCACAATACAGGCACAATCCTTGGGTCAGCCGCCTCTGCCGTTCAGCCGAAGAGAACCGATTTGTATCCACCTGCATGGGTTCGTTGCCTGGTTCTGGAGTGCTGGTGATTTCTGGCCGATGGAGGAGTGGAGAGACTGAGGGTGGTGGATGGTCCTCAAAGCAGGATTGCATCCGATTTGCACATCTGATGGATAACTGGATGAAACATTCCAGGCCATAGGAGTCATCATACTTCGCCAGCTACAACCGCAATCTCGACTTGAGTCCCAGCCGGTACGTGGTGAGGAGCGAGCGCTCATTCCAGCCGCTGGCCGCAGCAAGGGTTCTGAACCTGAGGGAATAGTCATTGATAGACATGGAACCTTGACAGAAGTGGTATAATTGCTCACCCGCTGATGAATCACCTGCTGGTCTGCCGAAAACGTCATGGAAATGTTCCAGGAAGTTTTGAAGGGACTGAGTAATGGGACCGGCTTGGGCACAGATGGTTTCCGCCCATTGGAGCACTCGTCCTGTTAGCAGGGAGATGATAAAGGCGATCTTAGCATTATCAGAAGGATAGAGATGCAATTGCATATTCATGGTTAGCGAACACTGTAGTAGGAATCCGTTGCACTCCTCCGCCTGCGCCAGAGAAGGGCGCTGGTCGGGCCATGGGACTGGCGACTACTGTTGACGAAGAAGTGCTGGTGCTATTTACGGAAGTGACCGGAGTAGATGTGGTTGCGGTGGTGAGGAGAACCCAGCCGGAGGGAATCCACGAGCCCCTGGAAGGGATCTGGAGCACTCAGGTTGCCTACTGTTGTGGTCCGATCTTCTGTTATGGAAGGAGACACACACAGAAGGTTAGGAATAACAGGAGGTTTATTTGTGGCAACAGATGCTGGTGGTAGACTGGTAGGTGAGTAAGCAGTTCAAATGGAAATGTTCAATAGTAATTGAGGTGTGGGAATGAGTATGCTTGCCCTTGCAGGAGTCCGTGGAAGAGCAGATGGTGGAAGGGAAGGTGGCACACACCTCGCTGTAATAAGGACTGGAGGGGGGGTTCCCGGAGACGTAGGAGGACACAGGCGTTGGAGTAGAACACAGGAGGTAAGTACACGAGGAAGGTAAGGATATCAATCATTCGCTGGAGTAGCATGAAGAGTCCACTTCGTATAAGCGAGATCGGACACTGGAGTGAGGTGAGGTGTGTGCTTATGAAGTGCCTTGATGAGGGTGATGATCATGAACAGGTGCATGCAATCAGAACTCAGGTGAAGTTGTGCGCTGTGATTGGGTGGTGAGTGAACCTGGCCGATCCGTGACAGTGACAGCTAATGTACCTGGTTTTATTGAAGTCAAATTATTTATACAATTATTGTACATAATATTTAATATGACTGAATCAACTTGATTTCATTAAGATACACAAAAGTCATTTGTGAGGGTCAGATCATGTTACTTAGAGTGGTAGTTCCCCCAAAATTCTGTTGTCATGTCTCATGTGGTTTCAAACCCATAATACTTAAATTTTTGGAAAAATGAATTAGAAATTGTAAACTCTTTTCCCCCCGTTTTGTTTTAAATGAGTTGCCAGTCACCCCCAGCATTTTTGATCGTTTTCACAAAAGTTTAATGGCACCCAGAATATTTTGTTGTATGAATATCTGAACATGCAATATGTCAAAACAAAGAACAGAGCCTCTGCTTTCAAACAAGACAACCCGTTTTATTCTATCGTCATGCAGTCTTTTATCAACACTTGAATGTTGTTAAGTTTCATGAAAAAAGCAACATTTGGAACAAAAAGCTGAGAAAATCGTGTTTTTGTAAAGGACTACATCTGGATCAGATTCACAACGATGATCAAAACAGAGTCTATCACTACCATCAACACATCCAAATCTTGCATGGTCTCAGTAAATTTAGGCAGTTTTGATTTATATAATGATTAATAATTGTTGATTGCGTTATTTTACATATGCATCAGCCTAACTACACGATTGCTTGTTTCTGCTTCTTCTTCACCATGTTTTGATCCAGACATTCAATACTATAGTTCTGCGCGGGACGTTGTTTAGTCCCCCTCCCATAAGGTTCTATTCCGCACACCACGCCTGCTCCCATCGTAGGTATATGGTCACTCTTTTGTCACGCCGCTAGTCCTCTTAGAAATATTTTTTCTTCCGACCCACCGTGGTCCCGGGGGGGGGGGGGGGGCTAAAGTTAGATCTCATTTCCAGAACTCACATTTAAATTTGCTCACTGAAAGAAAGTAGCGATAGACTGACAAATAAAAGTGTAGCTGCACAATGTATGTCATTTTATTCTTCTTGTCACGATCTTGAATTTATGACTTTGATTTGAATTGATTGATTATCTTAAACACAAATTCGTTTAATATTTTTATTGCAACACAGTAATGAACAAATGCAGAGAACATCAAAATGTGTTATTTGTCTTGTCAGGATACAGTTCGTTTAACATTGACTACACAATAGGGAAAAAGTGTTGCAGAGAGAAAAAAAATAAAAATGTAGGTTGTACAAAAATAGCCTATTTGCTATTTTTATTCGTCTTGTCAAAATATTAAATTAGTTTGACATTTTTCTGTTAACACCGTAGGAAATGTGTCGCAGAGAAAAATAAATAAATATGACTAATATCTTTCATTTAAAATTATAGGCTAATCAAAATATAAACAAAACCGAGTTGAATGTTTTTCAAGGACAGCGCATCCACACTTTGCTCCATCCTTATTCTGCTCTGTCACTCATCGACAACCTGCCTGTTCTGTCTGAGGGCCGTATATTTACCACAGGTACAGCCTGCTCTGAGCATCGTCATGCACATGCTGCGCACAGACCCCGCAAAAAAACGTGTGACGCAGAAAGCATGCGTGCAGCACGTGCATAACAGTCCAAGTGCAGGCTGTACCGGTGGTCAATAAGAATAAAGCGCAGATATGCTTTTCTAAATGGACGTCGGGAACGGGATATTGTTAGTACCGCCCGCTCCCGTTCGAATTACACCAGAGTTACTGACCGCTACCGCGTTTTATTCAGGAATTAAATTCTGCGGTGCAAAAAATCCGGTCGGGTCCCACGGCAGACCTCTAGTTAGAACTCTAGTTCAATACTCTTTCAGAAGATGCGTGATAGTGCCTCCTACCATACACCAGTGAAAACACAGAAAGCCGGAAAATTCGAGTGTGTCCTCGCTGCAGCCTGTAGCACGATGACGTAGCTGGATCAGATTCAATACGTATTGGATGTTTGACGAGCATGCTCAGTATTGGATTTTAATGCGCATGCGCAAAGTGGGGCTGTCATTAAAGCTAGTGTTTAATGTAAATTAAACTGTAATTACTAGATATAGGTGTGTTTCATAGGCTTACAAAAATTATATTATGCTGTGATTTTAAACTAGTAGTGTATTCAAACTTTATTTAAGCAACGATGGCTTAGTTTTGAATGAAAGGGTATGTAAGCTATGTTTATTTTTATTAGTTTGATTCGTTTTAGAAATAAAACTCTGCTAATTACAATTTTGTTTGTTCTTTATGAAAAAAATGGGGTGTAACTATTGTCTTTATTTTTTCCTCTGATAGTCAGATAGTTAGATAGTTCTGTCAAAAATTCGTTCATGAATCAAATATTATTTTTCGTTCTCACTCGCTGTGCTATACGTGACAGAGTATAACTGTTATAGGCCTACTAAAATATGCGGACATAATTTTTATACCATATAAAAATAAAAAGATGAAAAACAGTCCTGTCAGTCGGGGTTCCGTATAGCCGACAGATCCGTTATCCCGGGTTATACCGGGTTTTTACAGTTAATCCCATGTCCAGCAAATAAATACACACACGGTCGGGACAAGCCATATTAACACAAATATGACCATTTCTTTTTTGTGTGTTAGGCCTATAAGCAAGTAAAATCCCTGGAGATAGATATACCAATTAATGGCGAGACATAACCTGCATTTCCTTCGCGAGGCACTCTTCTCTCTCTCTTCTCTCTCTCTCTCTCTCACTATATAGAATAATATAAAATCTAAATAAACAAAATGGATCGGCATTAATCTAATATCCCCAATTAAATTTAAATAAACATGACGGATATAATCAAAAAGACATTTAGGCTAACTCTGCTAGAGTGATGTATCAGAATCAGAATCAGAATGAGCTTTATTACCATGTATAATGTTCACATAAGAGGAATTTGTTTTCATGACAGAAGTACATCTTAATAATTAGTTATTTACAGTGCAACGTCTGCATATCAATCTTGTTGTATCCTTATAATAATGGATACAGCATTGATGTGCATCCTGGCGATAACATATGAATTGCAGGCTATTCAAAAAAATAAACAATTAAATAAATAAAGCTTTGAAGTTGCCGGTATAGACAAAAACATCGCGGATGAATTTAGACATTAAAGTTTTTACATTGTAATGTAATGTAGGTCATCGTGTAGATATGTAATGTAGGTCAAAAACCCTTGCTACATGTACTGCATTAGACTTAAGTTAGACCAAGTCGTTAGACTAAGTCGCTGTAGATAAAAGCGTCTGCAAAATGATCAAATGTAAATAAAAATATAAATTTATTCGAGACCTACTACAGCGCACACGCGTAAAATATCCACTACGTAAAGAAAACTTAATTTGATCACTTTTTGGGGAATAATCCGGGATAAACTTACAATTTTTATGCGTTTTAAAGGACACTGATTATAATAATAGAATTTAGTTGAGTACGATCTGATCCCCACTCCTATCCATTAGGTGGCGGTACTGCCCCTAACAGTGTATTCCATCCGCCATTAATCACCAAGAAAAGAAAATGTCCACTACGTAGTGGATATAGTCCAGCTACGTCATCGTGCTACAGGCTGCAGCGAGGACCTCTTGGAAAATTCTGTCAATGGCGGGGAAGCGTTGTCTCATAGTGATTGTGTCTCTTTAGAAGACTTGAATTAAACTATCTGATTCATATGGATATTTTACAAACATTCTTTTTTACAATATCTTTAACTTTTTGAAGCATCAAAGTTTTGATGGAATGGACTTTCAATAGAGGGACATAAAGGTTTCAAAGGTTTCATACCATATATCTTCCCATTTTGTTTTCTGAAGATGAACGGAGGTCTTATGGGCTTGGAATGACATGAGTATCAATAATTTTTATGGAAGTATTTTCATTTCATTTAGGTAACAGCTGTACATTTTCAACTTTTATAGTGTACAGGAGAAAAAAAATCACATAAAAAACACACAGATGTACTGTTTTCTCCCCCTATTTGTTATCTGTTTCATTCCTGTACCTTGCTCTTCTTTTAGAGAGGTCTGCCTCAAATACAACCACAATCCAAACGTGAGCTATGTGTTTAGGCTACAGACGGTTTGACTAGACAGAGACATGCATGAGGCACACAATCCAGTTAGAGCCCCCTGTGTCTGCATCAGTAATTGTGTTAACATGGCCCATTAAGTCAAGTCACCTTTATTTGTATAGCACTTTATACAATACAGATTGTGTTAAAGCAGCTTTACAGTGTTAAACAGGAAAATAGATTGTCAATAATGCAAGAAGACAAAAGCAGAGCCATTTTTCAGCTAAAGTCTGTTCATTGATGATTCAGTGATATCATCATCCCGTTCAGTTCTCTTCAAGTAGTGTCTGGGCAATCCGTCAAGTGTCCCCAACTAAGCAAGCCAAAGGCGACAGTTACAAGGAACCAAAACTCCATCTGTGACAGAACTGGAGAAAAACTTTGGGAGAAACCAGGCTCAGTCGGGGGGCCAGTTCTCCTCTGTCCAGACGACACCAGCATGGTGTGGTTTAATTCCAACCTGCAACACAGGTGCAGAGGACTTGTCTGGTTCTCGTGGTCTTGTGCCGATGGTCGTCGAGGTGATGAGGTCTTCGCAGGGGATCTGTCTCTGGAGCACATCTAGTTGACGTGGTCTCCGCTGACATTCAGGCCTGTAGAGGTCGTCTCTAGGTGCTGACCCACCATCTGATCTGGATACAGACTGGATCCGTATGGCTACTGTGACCTCGGAATAAGAATGAAAGAGACTAATATTAGTGTAGATGCCATTCTTCTTACAATGTAGTGAGACTTGGAGAAACTTGTTCATGCCTATATCACCAGCAGGTTGGACTACTGTAATGGTCTTCTCACCGACCTTCCCAAGAAGACCATTAGACAGCTGCAGCTCATCCAGAACGCTGCTGCCAGAATTCTGACTAGAAGCAGAAAATCTGAGCATATCATACCAGTCCTCAGGTCCTTACATTGGCTTCCAGTTATATTTATGATTGATTTTAAAGTACTTTTACTCATTTAAAAATCACTCAAAGGCCTAGGACCTAAAAAAAAAAAAAGAAACATAGCAGATTGTTCACGGATATAACCTAACAGACCACTCAGATCATTAGACGAGTCAGTTAGAAATACCATTTCCCTACAAAACAGGGAGTGTGTTTTTTAGTTATTATGCCGCCGTCCAGTTGGAACCAGCTTCCAGAAGAAGATCAGATGTGGCTAAAACATAGTCACATTTAATTGCAGACAAAAACTCCATCTGTTTAGCTGTGCATTTATATGAATGAGCCCTGTGGCCTACGGTCCGCACTGATTGCACTGTATTTTCTATATAATCATTTCCTCTTTTTAACATGGTTTAAATCAATTTTAATCATTTTCAAAGTTTTTAATTCCTTGTTTTATTGTTGTGATTATTATTATTTTTTCATTCATTTTATGTAAAGCACTTTGAATAACCATTGGGGGGGGGGGGGGTATGAAATGTGCTATATAAATAAACTTGCCTTGCCTTGCCTTACATCGGGTGTTATGGGAAGTGTTCCCGTTTCCGGTTGACCTATTAAGATTTCTGCCTATGCTAGGTAGATTGTTCCAGGGTTTGGGTGCTAAATAGGAAAAGGATCAAGTTGATTTTGATATTCTAGGTATTAAATTATCAAATGGCCAGAGTTTTGAGATAGCAGCGGACATGAAGGACTATAATGTGATATGTGCTCACTCAAGTATTGAGGAGCTAAACCATTCAGGGCTTTATAAGTAATTAGCAAGATTTTAAAATGTATTTGTTGTTCAATAGGGAGCCTGTGCAGAGTTGACAGAACCGGGCTAATATGGTTGTACTTCCTGGTTCTAGTAAGAACTCTAGCTGCTGCATTTTGGACCAGTTGGAGTTTGTTTATTAACCGTGCAGAACAACCACCCAATAAAGCGTTATAATAATCTAACCTTGAGGTCATGAACGCATGAATTAACATTTCTGCATTTGACATTGAGAGCATAGGTCGTAGTTTAGATATATTTTTAAGATGGAAAAATGCAGTTTTACAAATGCTAGAAACATGTTTTTTAAAAGGAAAGATTGCTATCAAATAGCACACCTAGGTTCCTAACTGATGACGAGGAATTAACAGAGCAGCCATCAAGTGTTAGACAGTGTTCTAGGTTATTACATGCTGAGGTTTTTGGTCCAATGATTAAAACCTCAGTTTTTATAATCATACTACAGCAGGTTTTTGCGTAGTTGTCTGTCACCTCTGTCTTTGAGGCCAATTGTAGTCCAATTAACATGCAAAATAAGAGCTACAAGACTGGCATGATTTCAGTCTAAGGCACTAAAGCAGTCTAAAAGACTAAAGCATTTAAATGATGAATTCATGATTTAGTCTGACTAAAATCTAACGTTTAAAATGTATGTAAGCAAACGTACTGTGAACAGCTAGGTGTCGCGTGTTGATCCAGATCAAGAGGAATTAACCAACAGAGTGTAAATAATCCTTAGCCTACTTGTTTAGACTGACCAGGTGTGTTTGAGTGTTACCTCTCACAGATTAAGTTAGATTATTTTTAGATTAGATTAACAAGACCGATAATGTTACATCCAGATGTAAAATATTTACACTTCCTGTTTGTTTGTTTTGTATCCTTGTCTTTGGTGTTGTTCTAAAACATAATAATTTATAATAAGATGAAAGGAGGTGAGAGGTCATTTCCACAAAGACCCTATCATGACCTTTGGCCCTAGTGACCTTTGACCCTTGCGGTGATGTCTTGATCTAACAGGTTGAAGTTGTTAGTAAGTGTCTTAGTTATTAACCACACTTTCTTTGCATGAACATCAGTTGTATCTATGGAAATAAGACTGTCCCCTACTGGAAATCATATGCAAGTATTAGGGCAAAAATTAATGTTGATAGAACTTGTGAAACGAATGTGGGTTTAATGCATCATATATGTATACATGCCAGAATATATGCAATAGGGCCGTACATATAACAAGATATGATAATATTGTTGGCACTTGATTTCAGATGTATAATCTGATATGAGGTTACAGCAATGAAATCCCATTACCTATATGCTGGTAGACTGCAAAACACTGTAATGCATGCAATGCCCTCTCTCTCGATCTCTCTTCTTAATCCTTTTCATTCTTTGTCTCTAGCATTGTTATTACATACACATAGTTCATGGAGTCTTTATGTCTAAATTATGTCTTTATGTCTTATATATGTCTTATATTTTGTTTGGAAAATATACAGCCATTGATGTTTGATATGACTGAAACTTGTGATAAGCTTTTCCTGGCAGCCTTTTTTTCCTATTCGTTTTTTGTGTACAACTTTATTCCGTAATTCCAGAATCTAATAACATTTTATTATCAAAATTGTTAAACGGAAAGTGTAACTTCTAAATGCAAGTAGCTATTGTCACATCTGTTATTTTATTATTATTATTATTATTATTTGTAATTATTATTTGAAGGTGCTTTCTTCTTGTTTTTATTAATTTTTTCATAGTATTTATTTTTTTTATTTGTAGGTGCTTTCTTGTTTTTAAATATTAGTTTCATAGTCTTTTGGCTGTATATTCTCATGACATGGATCACCATGGATATATATATAGAGAGAGAGCATTTAATGCTGTACCAAAATCGATAAATCAATCAATCAATCTCATCCAAACATGCACAGAAACACACAGAATACATTAATTAGACCTAGAGATGATAAACAAACCAGGTAAACGTTTCCAGAAAGCTTTAAAGTAGATATTTTAAAATGAAGGTCTCACATAAAACCATTACAGCATTAAATGCCCAGCTGTTTATAAATGTTGCATGCACACTTAAACACACCGTGACTCATTCATATATTACATTTGCATGCCTGTGGGGTTAAGTTTTGAACAAGAGAAAGACTGCTGAGTCAGAGCACACTGCTGTCTGCCTGGCACTGCTGCTTCTTTCGCTTCTACAGGCGGGGTGGTGCACTCAGAGAAATTTGGTGATCATGGCTGAATCACTCAGTCCGCACCCTGCCACTTTTTGATGTTTCCTAAAGCTGCTTCCATCACCGCTCCCGATGAACACACGGTGCGACAGGTAAATTCACGCCTGAGCCTCGCTGCCCACGAACAATGGTTCCTACCAAATACTCAGAGCCAACAGTACTGAGCCGGGGGAATCTGTTGGCTCATGGATTCTGTTGGCCGTTCCAACAGGAAGTGAGGTGCATGCTCGCTAGCCAGGCGAGTAAGACTGGGTGGCTTAGAAAGGGAGAATGTGTTCTATTGTGTCCATTGTGAGGGGTGGGATTTGTGCCACAAACGAAGCAGTCTAGTGCGTGTTAACTTGGCTGAAAAGTCATTTTTTTCCACCTTCGTGTTGTTAATATTGGTGTATACAAGTTGAAACCCTATTAAGCGTTGTGTGAAGGAGACAGATGAGAGCAGATCATAATCTTGAAATGCCTTGCAGTAGTAGAGAAGAGTATTATAAAGTTTTTAAGGCTTTCTGCTTGACCAGAGCGTTTACTAGTGGAATGCAGTTCCAAATCATCATCAGAACAATCGTCCGGTCACACCACTAAGCATGTATGAAACAACTAGATTTCTATGTTTTCTGAAGAAAATGTATGTTGCCCATGCTGAAGTCACCAATCCATGTCAGTTCCTGTTTCTGGAAGGCCACTTTCCTGCAGAGTTTAGCTCCAGACCTAATTAAACAAACCTGTACCAGCTGATCAAGGACTTCAGGATTTCTAGCAACTTCTGTGCTGGCGTGTAGGAGCTAAACTCCCTCCAGGAGCAGGACTGGACACCCCTGTGTTAGGATGTTGTGGATGGTTACCAGGGTGTTGCTGTATGGTTGCTAAGGTGTTCTGAATGGTTATTAGCACATGCCTATGCAGTTGCTAACTTGATAGAGTGTTGTGGGTGGTTGCAAGTTGGTTCCTTTCAGGCCCAAGCCAAAAGAGCAGATTCAGTTCACCGTGATTCATTTTGTTATTCCAGAAGTTTCAAGAACTGTATGTTTTTCAGGAAAAATAATTTAGAGTTAGATTATTTGGTATCACTTTACTAAAAAGGTTCCATTTGTTAACATGAACATCGAACAATACTTCTAAAGCATTTATTAATCTTACTTACTTAATGTTAATTTCAACATGAATGCATTATTAAAATCAAAAGTTGTCTACTAATATTTAATGGACCTGAGCTACAGTAACATGATTTAATAATGCACATGTATTTTTATTAAGTAATGTTAACAAAGATTAATGAACACTGTAACAAATGTGTTGCTCATTTTAGTTGATATTAATGAATTAACTAACACTGACTAATCGGGCCTGTATTGTAAAGTGTTAATGATTATTTTAATATATTAATAGCAGTTTATTAATTTAAATAAAGTCAACCTGGAACTTTGCTGAGGCCCCCTAGTGGCCCCCGACGTCATGGTTGAGATCCCAGGTCACTCCATAAAATAATTTTATGCGATAGTTTTGCTCATTTGCTTGTCTGTTCATTTGTTTGTCTTCCACTGAAAATATGTGGGAAATCTTCACCAGACTGATAGCATTCAATAACTGGTGGGAGACTTTAGAAAAGTATGCTATTAGTATATTACTCAACTGCAAACAGATCTTGTCTAATGCTTGGTGGTTTCCCAATACCAACCACTTTTAAACCTCAAACCAAGACTGCATGTCTGGTTTAGCCTCAGATTGGATGTTCAGCTGCTGACTGCTGATGTGGGCAAGAAGTTACACATTCCTTACCTCCTCATCACTGTCAGAGGAATAGCTTGAAGGATAAAATGAAACCACATTAAAAGTGAAACTTCCTACAAAAGACCTTAGTTGCTTTGACACAGCTATACTTTCTATTCTGTTGTTCTGTATTTCTCCACACTTAAGCTCTATACTTCTTTACTGTGGTAGAAGTGCCTTGAAAAATCCACTCCGCAATGGCACATGGATGCATACCGATGCATGTTGAAAAGGGCCTGCAGCTGATTGCTTCAATCACAAAAATGTGCATACATCCCCAAGGATCGTGATTTTGTGGCTATAATCTTGTTAAGATCCCAGTTCTTGTTTTTTGTTTGTTGTAATATTGTACCATGTGGTGAGTTGCCAAATTTGAATACTGTAGTTACAGCAAAGTTGAAAACCTTTCCCACACAAGCAGATGCATTATATTTAGACACTATGTTTAGAATGTAAGGTTTGTTCATATAGTGCCTTTTGATTTCAAGAAATGCAGTTTTCCTCAGCTAATTTTGTACTAAATGCACTTTATTTGTGCGGAAGTAGTGCTGAAGTCCAACTAAAGATATACTGAAGTATATTTGATTGTGCTAAAGTGGAACTATTGCAAGTATACTTTAGGTACACTTTAAATATCTTGCATTTAAAGACCGATATTATTCAAAGATTATACAGTCCTCATCAATAGTGATGTTAAAACACATTTTAGGCTTAATATTAAGAAATGTGCATTGTGCACAAGTAGTACTCCAAACCAAGTTTAATTATAATTTTTATTTCAGTAAGTCTCGAGCGATGTAATAGATTTGAACTATACTTAGTATGAAATAAATGTATTTGAAATATATAACTTTTTTTACTAGGGCACTTTTTATTGTTATAATGTATTTTATTTGTATTTTCTGGCATATAGGAATATTGACTTCACAGCTTAAAAATCGCACTAGATAATTTAGAGGTTTGAGGCATACAGTATGTGAGCTCACCTAGGTCCTTATCTTCCTTTAAGCTATATGGAATAACTTTTTAGCTAACAGAGTAACATCTGCAAACATCAATAAAAAAGGCTTGTGTTCAGCTGTCCAGTCACATAATAGATCACCATTATAGAGATATAATAAGTTTAAGGGCTTTTTGCCTCTACAGGACAAGTGAGACGGGACCAGAATTGGTATGTGAAACATATCATAACTCATAACATATCATAAGCTCTTCATATTATGTTAACTAACCACTGTGCCACAGCTCTAACAATATGTATATTTTTAATGCTGCTAATAATTATTTCTTAGTAATAGCAGCTTTAACTGGCCTCAGAGCAAGCACGGTCATGTGTATGCTAATCTTCAGTCTTGTTTTATATAGGAATACTTCATAATGGGGGCCTGATTGAGTGGTTATATTTAGCCAGTCTTCACCCTTGAAATGCAGTCACAGCCGGGCTCTTCTCTGGAAACACCCATATGCATCAGTCTTATATTGAAGGGTTTTTAGCTCTTTGAGCCCCAATATGTGTGTGTGCTGCATTTGAGGGGCCAATATCAGATGAACTTTCTCTGGTCTGTTGAGTCGAGGAGGAGTAAGTTGCCAAATCACACTTCACACAATCACACTTTCTGCTGTCAATACTTGTTCCTTACCTGCCCTTTTATAAGCAATGCCTTGAATAATTCTGTCAATATATTGCTCCGTACTCTATGTCAAAAGATTTTAATGTTTGTATTGTGTCGCTCCCTTTTGGTCAGCAGTGAGTATTACTAGTGGTTATGACAATGAAGTCCAGTCATTTTACTACTCTTACTATGCTATTCTTTGACATTTCAAATTTGTTCTACTACAACGCACTAAAATAAATACTACATATTATATATAACTTTATTTTATTTCTGTATATAAGTTTTCTTTTTTCAACACTCAACTTGAATGCTGAAAACTGTTCTCTTCAAATTGGGTAAAGTCATGGTAGGTTTTTGTTGTGTTTATTTGCATTCCCTCATGTATCATCACGAACATCCTCACCGGTATTAAAATAAAAAAATAAAAAAACCACACACACTTAGTGTGTGTGTGTGGGGTGTTGGTTGGTGTGTGTGTGTGTGTGTATTATATATAATTAAATATATATATCTATATATATATCTAGATTATATCTATATATATATTATATGGGAGTAATGAAAATAAAAGTTTGTTTTACATAATATAGGTGTGTACTGTGTATATTTTATTTACCATAGGTGGTGGGTGCTCCGATTGATCGGCTACCGATCACCATCGGCCGATAATCACGTTGGGATGATTGATCGGAGGTCTCTAAAAAAGCCGATCTCAAAAAAACGATCTCAAGCTGATGACACTGCCGTCAGAAGGTTTGGCACGACATGCAGCGTCACAGTCTCAGTCTCTGTCTGGCCCGGTGAAATAATTATAAAATTATAATCATATTTTTTATTAAATAACTTAATACAGTAATTTTGAACATTTATAAAGCCGTTCACTGCACACTGATATGGTTTCAGCAGTGCATTCCATTAATCGGCTCATCTGCAGCAGTGTCGAGATCGATTCCGTACCAAGTCTGAAATTGCTGCCTGTCAAGCAATAATAAAGTCATGGTGCATTGTTTTCAGTCAATATTACATGGATTGACAACGAAAATGGATACTTACCATAAGGAAATTCATATTATTCGTCTACTGTATTTTTTTTTCCCCCCTTTCACAGTCAACACGTAAGCCATATGTGTTGACTGTGAAATACAGTAGACTTTACTAGGTTAGTTGGGTATTTTTGAAGGAAGCCACTTAGATAACAAGGCAATAAGAGACTGCCTATGTAGGTAGGAAAACAAATCCGTTATGAACCGCAGGATGCTTGATTAATGCAAAAGGAAAGGCAGTAGCGCTGACTATTTCTGTCAATGGTGAGTTTGTGATAACGTAAGAAAGGTAGTTTAATTGTTTTGCCACTTGCTTGAGTAACTTAATATATAAATCTAGAAGTAATTGCAAAAGTAAAAAGCATTGAATAATTTGTTGCTTATATTTATTGTGTTTAAACGTGTCTTTGAAAGATTGTATTACTGTACTGTGTATAAAAAGAATTGCAATGCTGAAAAAGCATTTTCAGTGACAATGTTTGGATTTGAAATCTAAGTAATGGATAAAGGTTGTGTTTGTGGTAAACAGCCACGGATCAGTAGCAGACTCCTGTGTGAAAGCTGCTTCTCCTCTCACAAGAGTCACCTAAGAGGGGAATTCCCCCCATTTTCAAAATGAAATTCAGGCCCTGAATAAATGTCTAAAATCCTGATTGGAGTATCAATATAAATAGTTATAAATGATAAAAAGAAGGCTTTAAAAAGATCGGTATCGTTATCGGCAGATACTGCTTTCTGCGATCGGTGATCGGCCTCAAAAACCCTGATCGGAGCACCCCTAATAGGAGGCGTGACAACGGAGTTGAGGATTCATCTGCAGGCTTTATTTCATTGAGTGTATTCAGAACAGGCAGGGTAAAACACAAGCAAAACTGTAACATCCAAAGCACAGGCAATGGTCAGGACAGGCAGCAAATGATCAAAAAACAAGGTAAACAGTCCAAATGTCAAAACTTCAAGAACAGGCAGGAAACACGGTAAGAAGACACGAAACCCCATTCGCTACAGGTTAACATACTCATTCATTTGTGTGAGTGTACCGCAGTCCTCCTAATGGGAAACAGGTGTGTTCGTAATCAGTTCCAGGGCAGAGGGTTATGGGAAATGGAGTCCGGGGGGTTGAGTGGCCTCTAGCGGAGCTCATGGGCACTCCACCTGGTGATCGTGACAATGATATAGATAAAAAAACACACATCACTTGTGTTTGTGTGGAATATATATTTAAAGAAATAAATTGTATATTTATATTTATTTAGGTTTCTGTTATGTTTAATGTATGTGTTTTATATATATAAATGTAAATATACACAGTACACACACACACACACACATTATGTAAACACAAACTTTAATTTTGGATGTGATTAATCATGATTAATCGATTTTACAGCCCTAATTTTTATTTATTCATCTAGCAGATGCTTTTATCCTAAGCAACTGTACAAATGAGGAATACAGCAAAGCAATTGATTTTAGGAAGGCTCTGTACTTCTATCTCTTATATCCATTTTTGTCTCATTTTAGGGTCAACCTGGGGAACCTGGACAGATGGGCAGCATTGGTCCTGAGGGTATTATTGGGGCCCCAGGGCCAGTTGGGCCCAAAGGAGAAAATGGCCATGTAGGACGCAAAGGCCCCCCTGGACCAAATGGAGATAAGGTCAGATTTTATGGAGGGGCATTATTTGTTTTTATTCTCGATACTTTGTGAATGTAATGAAATGTTTACAAATGTGTATATGCCTTCATATTAGATCTAAATACAGGAAATGTGCCTTCATATTAGATCTAAATACAGGAAACAATGCATAGTGTATGTGATGGTACAAAATGCCTTTGTGTGTTTTATTAATTATTTGACAGGGTCCAATGGGTGTTCCTGGGTTTTCTGGTAATGGTGGAGTTCCAGTGAGTACACAGTTCTTGTCTCTTACTATAGTTTCACCCTTTACAGAAAATGGTTAACTAAACTGTTTTTACAATCCTGTGCAGGGACACCCAGGTCAGGAGGGGCCCAGGGGACCTCTAGGTTTAGATGGCTGTAATGGCACACGAGGTGATCCAGGTGACAGAGCCCGTGATGGATTTCCTGGTCTTACCGGTGCTCCTGTAAGTTTGAGGGCTTTTTCTGCATCTCAAGAAGATTGTAGCATATGATATTTACCAAACTGAATAATAGTAGACATTTCACTTACTAAAGAAACAAATCATCTTATCAAAAGCCAGTTGAATTCTTTATTTATTTTTGAGGATCACATATATTTCTTTATTTAAAATTGTATTAAATAATGGTATACAAACATTTTTATTATAACACAGTTTCAATAACCAATTATAAAAAAGCTCAATGCACCAGACACTGACATGTAAACTTAATTTTTATTTTGACACGTTGCATGCTCAGTTGCTTATTAGTGTAATACTTTTTGTCCTGCTATTTTGTCCATGAGCGTAGCTGTGAAAATTTAGTGATATAATTCATAAAGTATAGATCAGTTTTCATTTACAATGATTCATTTTCATTATTTTCCCTCTTGATTTTAGGGACTCTCTGGTCAAAAAGGTCAAAAAGGAGAACCATATTATATAGATCTTTCTGGACAAGTAAGTTGCAACCATTTTTTATGAAACCCAAGCAAATAACTATGTAACGATTAACCGCAAGCCGGTCGAAAATCAATTCAAATATGTGACGATTGAGATCGGTTGAGATGCCAAACAAATCGCGATACAATTGGAGTAGAATTATATGAATGTATCTCTGAGGGGAAATGACTCTCTTTAGAAAAGTTGACATGGTATTTTCTTGTCATCTTGCCTCTGAACAATGCATATTAAAGTAGTGTTCATAAGCGCAGCTCTGCTCTGTTTACAGCGGTAACCCAGGAAACACTGTATCAATAGCCGCCTTTCCACTGTCAGGCCAGTGCGAGCCAGTGCTTTAAATGGGCCGGGCGGGGCTAATAGCCTCGGACCTGTAGCACCAAGACCAAAATCACGCTGCGTTTCCACCGTCAGGCCAGAAGCTCCACTGCGCTTCACTAAAACACGGCCTTTACACGCCTCTCAGGAACAACGCCACGAAACCCCATCATTTCACCAATAAAGAGAAGTTATCAGAAAACTAATAAGAAATAAGTCACTGGAACTAGTGCGAATACAAAACGAACATGATAAATGCAGCCGTTTGTTTGCATGCTTTGTTAAAGATTTAAATCCAAAAGCATCAAAGTTTTACAATAATAAGTGATACATTGATCATAATGAATTAATTTATCAGGATTGAAAATTAGTCACACAGAAATAAAGCGGTATGAACATAGCCTACCTACTTATTCAGTCAAGTCTGCTTCTGTTTATTTGTAGTCACAGAATATACATCACATTTAGAAAGAATGATAATTTCTCCCGAACAAAAACCATTATTATATTTTTATGACATATGCGGAGCTAAACTCTCGAGACGAGACTTATGACAGATAAAATATGTTACTAAATAAATACATGATTGTGATAGAGAATAAGAAGCTGACGTCTGATTTCTTCAAGCGGTCGTATTTACCATGTTTACTGTGGTAACGTTAATGGCTAGCGTGCATAGTCTTTTGCATCGCTTATAAATATTTTTGCCTTGTATGCGATCATAATCCACATCGGATCAAGTTATTTCAAACACTCGCTGCTGTCTGAAAGTGAGTTTTGAACTAAAATTATTTTAAAAGTCTTTATTGCTGATGTTATAGCTGTTAACTTTCTGAAATGATCCGCGGCGCTGATGCTCTCCAGACATGGAGAAACTCCACCTTTGTTCATAACCACTCCACTAGCCCCAGCTGGCCTGCTTTGGCCCAAGGTTTTCGTCGGTGCTTCCTCGGGGCTAACGGCCCGGGTTGGCCCGACGAAAACCTTGGGCCAAAGCAAGGCACGATCAAGCCCTGGAAGTGACAGTGGAAACGCGACTGGCCTTGGCCCTGGCACGCACTAGCACGCCCGCTTTTGGCCCAACAGTGGAAACACGGCTATTGCTGTTCATGAGCACCACCTGCTCTCAGAAGCTAAGTTTCCATCCAGTTTTGTTATCGATAAAGAGAATATGCGTTAAAAAAAACTTTGCGAAAATTGCTGTCTACAGCTTGTTTCATCCAACTGGCCTTTTACCGATAAAATGCTGTGTGTGATGACGTCATCCCTAAAAAAACGAATTGTCGCATAAGTTTTGGTGTATCACAAAATAAATTGCCCTTGAACTCTTAAGAAAGCGGCATCCTGTTTGTTTCCTTTATTTTACAAAAGCACAACGATTTGTTTTTATTGTGAATGTACACAAATAAAGGAATATTTAGAATAGTTTTGAATAATGTCTTACTCACATATGACCACAAATGAAGGAGTATAGTAACACCGTGTCTACACCTGACGCGACAATTGCCTCGCCACTCATGTCTGGTGTAGATGATGTAAGTTGTTTCCATTTTTAAAAGGAGACAAAAAAAACAAGTGATTGTGCCGGTGCCTCACTCGCGCAGCTAAGCATTACTAACTGGACATTGTCATAATAAAATACAGTCAGCCAACATTGAAAACCATGCTATTTTAGTTCCCCTCTCTCCACAACAAATAGGCCTATACTTTAAATTTAACGGTAGAACAGAACGGAAATAAAAATATAAGAAGCTACTAACAGGCCAAAACTAATTAATTAAAAAGTTTGTACTTCATGTTCCAACATCCACGTAAAACAAAATGTGCTTGGCATAGTAATGTCACGGGGGTATGGTGGCCACGCTGAACGGCACGGACTACAGGTTATTTAAACTGAGCAGTGCAGTGTAAAAAATAACATAAATATAGGCTACTAAAGGAACATCAAATTAAGATAAGTATGTTTGAGATGTAACTTGTCTTTTTCTTACCAAATATAAAATAATTTTAGATGTAATAATATGAATATGATTTAATGCCCTTTTGAACTACAGGGAAAGGTGCTTTAACGTAGCACACATACCGCTGGATTAGGCTAATTTGCCATGTGTACACCACATTATATTTGCAGTTAAAGCCCCTTTTCTCGACAAAAAGTGTTTCCAAAATTTTTTTGCGACATTTGAAGTATTGATATAGAATTAATGCGCTAAAGTTAAACGGAAAAAATAATGTCGACACATGAGAAATTTTATCGATAATTTCCATCAACTATATCGGTAAAAATTTTGAAGCGCTAAATATTTTTTCATTAAAAATCCTTGGATGGAAACCTGGCTAGAGAGGGAATCTGCGTCTCATCATTCAAGCTCGTCTGCTGTTTCGTTCAGATATGTTTTATTTAGTATAGTTTCACAACACTAAAGTCAGACCATTCTGTTTTTGCTTCAAATTTCGAAATTATACAGTCTAATTTAGATTAAAAACTACTCATGCTGCATGTATGCCGCATCTTTGTTTGGATCATGATTAAAATCCAGTGGTTGCCTCTAATTTTAAATGGAAAGAGCACAGACAAAGCCTTAGTTTGTTCAGATTAAGAGATTTCTTTTATTTGTGTAACTTGTGTGATTTGGGGTTTGTTTTAAAATTTCAATTTATTTTTGTTATATTTCAATTTCACAAAGAAACATGCAGCAATAGCCTAATAAAGCAACACTTTTTCATTTACTGTATAATGTCTTCAATCTCATTTTGTTAAAAAAAAATTGTGAGAAAATTGTATTGTGAATCGCATGGCATTGTGATTTGAGTGAATCGTTACATCCCTACAAATAACACATGTGAGCATTTTAAATGTACACACTCATACACACATCCACATTCGGCATGTGTTAATACTGTAGCTCATGTGGCATTTACTGTCAGCCCTGTTAATATGTGTTGTGAGGTAGTTGTATATCTGGGTGTGGAGTGCAGACCTGTTTGGGAAAATCCCTCGGTCATTTGCAACACCTCAGGCATCTTTTATTACCTGTGGTTTTAAATTCTCTCAGATGGGCCATGTGTGTAAGCCCATGTTCTTAATGTTGCCACACATAAAGAGGTTAATAACTTCTGCTGTTTTAACACAAAAGTACGGTGCCCGTAAGGTGACATGTTTGGTTCACTTAGTTTTTTTGTGGCCACGACATAATAACTCGTGGGAACGTGATAATATGTCGTCGGAACGAGATATTAATTTGAGGGAACGTCATATTAACTCGTGGGAACGTGATATTATGTCGTGGCCACGAGATAATTTTGTCGAGGTAACAACATCCATTTCTCGTGGCCATGACTTCTTATGTTGAGGGAACGTCATCCATTTCTCGTGGCCACGAGTTTAATGCATAAACAAACCTGCGTGACCATAGCAACCCCGGATTATCAGAGATGGATTCATTAATATTTTATTTTGAATTAAGAAATTATTATATTATTATATTAACCATATAGGCCTTGGCTACCGGTCTGTATTACGTGCGATTGTCAGCATTCAAATGAAGTTTATCATGAATAAATGTTACAAAGTGCATAATATAAAATAGGCCTACAATAAAACATTTTTATCCATCCTACAGTCTTGTAGTCCATTAACTGATCGTATTTTCCCAGAAGTTGTATATTATTTATTATATTATAAAAAAAAAAAAAAATATTAGCCCTATATTATTTGGTTAAATTTTATATTTGTTTATATTCATTTTTTCCCTTTATTTCGATCTCTTTACTTAACGTACTGTAAATGCTCGACATGCCAATAAAGCTTTGATTATGCTGACTAGAATTGTTTCTGGAATGCAGTTTAACATTTATTTCATTTTATTTCGGCTAATTAATAGACCATAATTATAAACACTATAGTGTTTCGTTGAGGAATTAATCATTCAAGTAGTAACATTTGTAATTGAAAACACAACACGCTCATTTATCACACATGGGCATAAATACAATCACAAAGTCAAAACTTTATTGGCATAATTCATAATTGTCAGGCGTTTATTTGCAAAATATGTAGGCTAAGCAATGCTATCATAAGTAGACAGTGGTCACGGAATGCCAGGAGGAAACAGGTTGACAGTTCATGTTGGCAGTTTTTAAAATATAACCGAACAAAACAGACAAAAACGTATCAAAAGGTCTCCAACCTGAACTCACAGAACCACAACTGCAAGACGAAAACAATCCAGACGCAAATGACAGACAGAGAAGGCATGATATATATATAGCTGGGATAATGAGTAAATGATGAACATGTGTTACAGATCAGAGCAGGATTAATGAGCAGGGGACTTTGGGAAATGGAGTTTAACACAAACAACATAAGACAGAAGAGCGCCCTCAAGTGACCAGTCTAGGTCACTACAACAAACACTGTGACATTACCCCCCCTCTATGGAGTGGATACCAGACGCTCCACCAGACACACAAAGTTCAGGAGGGAGGTGGAATAGAGGCAGACCAGGGGGAGGGATGGCGGGCCAGGACAAAACAAAGGAAGGACCCGGGACAGAGATAGACCAAGGCATGAGCACAGAACCGGCAGGGTGAAAGGCCAAGGCGGGACTGGCAGGATGGACCAGCAAGACCCCAACCACGCAGGACTCCCAGCAGATGGCCAGGACGGGGCCGGAGGAATGAGCCAATGAGGCTCCTGCCACCCCAGAACCCAGGCGGGCAACCGGGACAGAGCCAGAATCCTATCAGGCAACATTAGTGGGACCGAAACCCCTCTCAGCAACTCAGGAGTACCTGAAAACAAAAGCAGAGAGAGTTTAGTCTCAGCGAACTCTGCGAGCTCCCGGACTGGAGCGGGCTCAGTGAGCTCCCCTGACTGGAGCGGGCTCTGTGAGCTCCCAGACTGGACTGGGCTCGGCGAGCTCCGGGACAGGACCGGGCTCGGCGAGCTCCGGGACAGGACCGGGCTCGGCGAGCTCCGGGACAGGACCGGGCTCGGCGAGCTCCGGGACAGGACCGGGCTCGGCGAGCTCCGGGACAGGACCGGGCTCGGCGAGCTCCGGGACTGGACCGGACTCTGCGAGCTCCGGGACTGGACTGGACTCTGCGAGCTCCCGGACTGGACTGGACTCGGCGAGCTCCGGGACCGGACTTGGCTCGGCGAGCTCCGGGACCGGACTGGGCTCCGCGAGCTCCGGGACTGGAGCTGGAGCGGACTCCGCGAGCTCCGGGACTGGACCGGACTCGTCGAGCTCCTTACATGGACTGCTGGCGAGCTCCGGGACTGGACTGGACGCGGCGAGCTCCGGGACTGGACTGGACTCGGCGGGCTCCGGGACTGGACTGGGCTCTGCGAGTTCCGGGACTGGACTGGGCTCTGCGAGTTCCGGGACTGGACTGGGCTCTGCGAGTTCCGGGACTGGACTGGGCTCCGCGAGCTCCGGGACTGGACTGGGCTCTGTGAGCTCCGGGACTGGAGTGGGCTCCGCGAGCTCCGGGACTGGACTGGGCTCCGCGAGCTCCGGGACTGGACTGGACTCCGCGAGCTCCGGGACTGGACTGGTCTCTGTGAGCTCCGGGACTGGACTGGTCTCTGTGAGCTCCGGGACTGGACTGGTCTCTGTGAGCTCCGGGACTGGACTGGTCTCTGTGAGCTCCGGGACTGGACTGGTCTCTGTGAGCTCCGGGACTGGACTGGTCTCTGTGAGCTCCGGGACTGGACTGGCCTCCGCGAGCTCCGGGACTGGACTGGACTCCGCGAGCTCCCGGACTGGACCGGACTCCGCGAGCTCCCGGACTGGACCGGACTCCGCGAGCTCCCGGACTGGACCGGACTCCGCGAGCTCCCGGACTGGACCGGACTCCGCGAGCTCCCGGACTGGACCGGACTCCGCGAGCTCCCGGACTGGACCGGACTCCGCGAGCTCCGGGACTGGACCGGGCTCCGCGAGCTCCGGGACTGGACTGGACCCCGCGAGCTCCGGGACTGGACTGGACCCCGCGAGCTCCGGGACTGGACTGGACCCCGCGAGCTCCGGGACTGGACTGGACTCTGTGTGGCTCGGACTGACTGGGTTCGGTGGCTCCGAACTGACGGGCTCCGTGCATCCGAGATGGAAGCCGTGCTCCGTGCATCCGGACTGGAGCTGGCTCCGTGCAATCCGGGACTGGAGCGGGGGCTCGTGCCATCCGGACTGGAGCGGGCTCCGTTCAATCCGGTACTGGAGCGCTCGTGCAATCCGGGACGGGAGCCGGGCTCCGTGCAATACGGGACTGGGCGACTTCCGTGCAATACGGGACTGGAGCGACTCCCGGGCAATACGGGACTGGAGCGGACTCCACGTGCAATACGGCCTGGAGTGGGCTGTGAAGTGTTTCTTCCTGTCCGTCCTTCTCTCCCCTCTCCCGCTTAGTGGAGTCTGAAAGAAAGAGTGGTGTAGCTCCGGGGCTTGGAGCGGGCTCCGGGCACAACCGGACTGGAGCTGGCTTCCGTGAACTCCGTACTGGGCGGCCTCACGTAACTCCGGACTGGAGTTGGCTCCGTGAACTCCTGGACTGGAGCGGGCTCCGTGAACTCCGGGACTGGATCGGGCTCCGTGAACTCCGGGACTGGAGCGGACTCCGTGAAACCCGGAACTGGAGCGGGCTCCGTGAAACCCGGAACTGGAGCGGGCTCCGTGAAACCCGGAACTGGAGCGGGCTCCGTGAAACCCGGAACTGGAGCGGGCTCCGTGAAACCCGGAACTGGAGCGGGCTCCGTGAAATCCGGGACTGGAGCGGACTCCGTGAACTCCGGACTGGGAGCGGGCTACGTGAGATCCGGTACTGGATGCGGGCTCCGTGCGATCCGGACGAGCGGCTCCGTGAATCCGGGACTGGAGCGGCTCCTGAGACCTCGACTGGAGCGGGCTCCGTGAGACCCGGGACTGGAGCGGGCTCCGTGAGATCTGGGACTGGAGCGGGCTCCGTGAAATCTGGGACTGGAGCGGGCTGTGGAGTGTGTCCTCCTGTCCTCCTTCTCACCCTCCGCCGCTTGGTGGGAGTCTGAAGGACAGAGGTGGTGAGATCCGGGACTGGAGCGGGCTCCGTGAAATCCTGGATTGGAACGGGCTCTGGAGTGGACTCAGCGAGCTCCCCGCCTGGAGCGGGTTCCTGCATCTCCCGGAGCACTGCAAGAGACTCAGACCGACATGACATCACCAAGTTGCGGTAACCAAGGTAATCAACGAGGCCCCAAAAGTCAAGCATTTTAAGACCATCCATCTCCCGAGGAGGCACGGGACTGTCTAAACAATCATTAATGATTTCCTTTAAGTCAGAGTCAAAAAGTCCCATCCCTACCGCAAGGTTCCAAAAAGACTGAGCAAAACCTCCAATCTCCATCCCCCGTTGGCAAAGATCCACCAACATCCGGAGCCGAGCCCTGCACTCCTTCGAAGGAGGAGGAACAATCCGAACGTCCATGATCCACAAAAAGGAAACAAAAACAAACTGCTGGAACTAGTAATAGCATCTGGATTCTGTCACGGAATGCCAGGAGAAAACATTGTAAGTTTCCATTTTGCCGTTTATTAAAATATAACAACAAACAGGACAAAAACGTAGCACAAGTACTCAACCTGACCAAGAACCCCAAACGCGAACGACAAAACAATCCTACTCCAATGCAGACAGACAAGCATGATTCTATAGCTGTGTTACTGATGAACATGTGTTACCGCTCAGAAGGATTAGTGAGGAAGGGGACTATGGGAAATGGATTTTAACACAAACACGTAAAACAAAGAGCGCCCCTCAATGACCGTCCATTCACCACAACAACCTTGACAACAATACTTAACTAGGTAAAGCGATACACAAATTGAAAGGGGAAATAAGCATATATAACAATAAATATAATAATATAGCCCTAATAAGTTAATGTAATAATAACAATAATAATATACAAATAGCCTATTAAATTAATTGTTTAATTTTAATAAAAATGTTTTATCTGTTTTTGATAATCCCAGGTTGCTATGGTCACGCAGGTTTGTTTACACATTATACTCGTGGCCACGAGAAAAATATGTCGTTCCCTCGACAAAATGATCTCGTGGCCACGACATAATATCACGTTCCCACAAGTTTTTATGTCGTGGCCACGACAAAACTAAGTGAACCGAACATGTCACCTTACGGGCACCGTACAAAAGAGGTCTGAGATGAACATTAACATTATGTTAACATTAATAACATTTTGATAGTGTTAAAAAGAGGTGTTCTCTATAAATGAATTTCTTGTTTACTCACTGTCATGTTTAATAAATAAGGACTAAGGGATTTGAGCTTCAAAATAACAAAAACACCACAAAAAAAAGTATGATAAATGGTCTGGTGATGACTATTTAAAAATGTAATTAAAAAATGTTGAGGTCTCTTGAATTGAGCTCCATAATGGCATTATTCTTCTATAGAGCTGTGTTTGAAGTTGTTTCATAATTTATGAACATTGCAGCAGTGACACTGTTATTAAACTGAATTCAATCAACACCTAATCTGAACTGAGCTGAAAAATACTCTGCTTTACAGCTGAAATTGATTTATTGGTGATTCAGACCAATCCAGTTCTCAAATTCAACTCAGTGAATCTGGTTGTAGTAGTTACAGCATACTGGAGATGAATAGGATACTAGATTGTTTGTCACACAAAAGTATTTTCAGCTCAAAATAACCCACAGATCATTTAAGAAAATGCGTATTTTGAGTGGAAGCAGAAACACGCAGTTTTTCGTGCCTGCAAATGAGCTGCTGCTCCCCGCCCCTTTCCAGATTAGGGCTGTGCCTTTACAGCTCATCCCTCAAATACTGTGCCAAAACAAATCATCTGTTTGCTTTTGATTATTTTGATTCGAAGCACGCACACAGAAAGCGGCTGTCACACGGCATGTGAGCACTAAACTAAGTTCTCTTACATGTCTTATCATGTAATTTTCATATTACCGTTTGACCTGAATATAAGACTGTTTTTTTCTTGGAAATTCATCGGAAAAAACGCGGTCGTCTTATATTCAGGGTCTAGACCAGCAGTGGCGAACTCCGGTCCTGAAGAGCACTGCAGCCCTGCCGGTTTTGCTTCCACCTCTATCAAACACCCCTGAACATCAAATCCAGGTCTCAAGGGTTACTAGAAAGCCTACATGCAGGTGAGTTGTAATTAGGGTTGGACTGAACTCTGAGGTTGCGGCTTCTCCAAGGACCGAGTTCGCCACCCCTGTCCTAGACTTTGACAATGGCAATAAGAACACCCACAACAATAGTGGCGCCAATCGCATAAAACGAGTGTGTCCATGAATACATAATGTAATGCGTGTTTGTAAAGATCCGCAAGTAAAACCCTTAACAGCTGCATGAGTTGACCCTACAACTTGTCATGTTAGCCTGAGGGACCAACTCCCTTTGTGATTTTAAAACGTCAGATTTGAAGACTACAGTAAGATTTCACTTCTACTGTTAATAAGATTTTGGTAGGCTACTATTAGATGGATAGCCTAATGTCCTAATTCAGATGGGCTACCTGTTTTTTTTTTTTTTATGGTATATCAAAAAGTGTATATATTTTTAATGTAATTGTTGGTACATTTTACCAGTTTTTACCATACTTTCAAAACAAAAATTAAAATAGAAAAAATCTGCAATATGAAAATAATTGAAGACAAATGTGTTTTACTGAGAAAAAACAAAAAGGTTTTTAAAAAGCCTTTTTCCAAAAAGTACATCTGGAAAAATGGGGTAGTCCCCATTTTTTTTTATCTTCGGCCAATACGTAAAACACACGTAAGTTACAAAAGCACAGTCGTTTATGTCTGTGAAGGTAAACAGCTTGGAAAGAAATTGCATGTTAATTATATTAGATATGTGTATTAAGTGACAGCAGCGTAATATACATTACTTATCCTGCTGCCGACGCTGTGAATATGACCCAAACAATAAAATAAAAACAGAAAACGACTTCACTGCTCTGGACTGAATAACCTCTATAGGTTTAATAAGAAGACATTTCTATACGTCATGTCGTCACCATTCGTGGGTGGTGCCTGTGAAATGTATGGTCCCTTTACAGATTCTGCAAAACGGCTTTTACTGACACTGCTTATGATTTATGGGAATTAAAAAAAGGGTGGATTTTTATCATTATAGGGTGGTTGTGTACACACACTGCCAACACACATTTATGTTCAAACAACATGTAAAAGTAAATTTTGCATAATAGGTGCCCTTTAAAGAAAAGCTCCGGGAAATCTACCTTGGTCTCCCTTCACTTATTTCCTATTTGGGATTTTGACTTTATGTTCAACTTTAAGTACTAAAAAACAAATGTTGTCTTTTTGTAACCAAAAATTATTTCTAAAATCCTTAGAATTTTTTCATCGAAGGCCCCCGGGGTGGGTGGGGGTCCAAGGTGGTGCTGGGTGTCAGGTGGCCGCGGGGGGTTGGGCCCAGAGGTCCAGATGGATTTACTGTATGTATTAAATCTATATATCTATCTAGACTGTCTACAAAGACCATCTCTCTACAGACTGTAATTTCACTGTTCTCTCCCTCCACAGGGTGCGCCTGGTCCACCTGGTCCTCCTGGACCTCCAGTAAGTTCAGCTAAGGGAACAGTTTTGAAATAGCATAGTTTACGTTGTATAATCCTATCATGTTTAACATGTCTTCCTCCTGTCAGACGGGGGGCAGTATGTAAACATATACAGTATGTACTTCTGAGCACTAGCACTTGATTTGGAATGAAAGTAACTAGTGCAATCATTAAAGATGCATTAAGTATTATAATTGTCTGCTTTAAACTGTAGCTCCTGAAGTGTCAATTGTTAAGTATAAATGTCCTTTAGTAAAAGTGATCTCTGACTCGAGTATGGCTGAAATAGCCATACATAAAGGTTTGCTGAATGTCTCTGCTTATTCTACAGGGAAGTCCAGGTCAAGGATACAGAGGAGAGCCAGGAGAAAAGGTATGGGTTTCATCAGCTTACAAACTACTAAGCATTCCTCCACACACAACTGCTTTTAGTTTTCACCATTAGTGTCATTAGGTTCAGATAATAGCCTCATTTCATCCAATACTTCAACATATTTGTTGCATAAACACTTAAGATGCATTTTAGATATAGATCTTTAGCTGAGTCCTGGGTGTTTGCTCATGTTTGTTTGATTGTCTTAATGAGAGCATTTTTTCCTCTCTACTGAAGGTGTATTGCATGTGTTTGTTGGTGGTTGAAAACAAACACTTCTCTGAGTGTCTCTGATGTTAAAGACCCCAAGAAATTTTTTGATGACCAAATTTGTCTGTCTTATGACATTTTTCCTATTTGACATTTTTATTATGACATTTTTCCTATTGAAACAGAAAGTCTTGGCAGGATATATCAAATGGCTTGTCCCTTTGTATTTTAATTTGACTTTAATTATGGTATGTCTCAGTCATTAACCGTTATTTTGTACTTGCTGGTTGGTTGCAGGAGAGAGGCGTTCTTATTCTAAAGAGCATTCAACTGGACAGAAGTCTGTGTTGTGCAAGATGTATTATCAATATCTTTACTTTCTTTCCTGGAAGAGAAAGACTGTAAATCCAAATGCTTATTTGTGAATATTTAGGATTACACAGCATATAGATGGCCTGAAAGCTAAAAGACATGGACTAAAAGCCCCAAAACTCTCATTTTGGTTTCATGGGGTCCTACAATCTATATGTTCAAGTATTGAATGTTTTTTCATATATCTGTAAAAAAAAAAAAAAAAAAATCTTTAAAGAGTCTGGCACACTCAGAGAATGGTTATAGTGTAACATTCAGTTAAAATAGTGTTTTAGTCTGCTAGGAGTCTGATTAATAACAAGCTAGCTAAGGAAAGGATATTGTGCCTTGCACAATAACACTGCATCATTCTTTCATTCTTATCATCTCACCCTATATCGTCTCACTCTAGATTTTCTTCTTGTCTTCCCTTTCTCCAAAATAGTTCTGTACTCCCAGCATGCCTAGCTTGTTCAATTTATGTTTTAACCCATCTGCAGTATGTTTCCACTCATCTCAACACACACTACACATAAAAGCCTTTTCCTGTAAAGGAATGTATCCTTATGGTATGTTCAATGTGGTAAATGCTGTTGAATCTTACTAAGCATGGTAACACTACAATTTGGAATGTATTTTCCTCTGCTTTTAAATAGCAGTTCACAGATTTCATAGGTGTACAGAACACTCCCGACAGTGTCTGTATACCTTGTAAAGCCACTCATACTGCGCATGAAGTCTCTGAGCTGCTATTCATTTTGGTGTTTTTGAGTGGTTTGTGCTGGTGTTGGAATCACCTGCTCCAGTCTTCTGTGTGCCTTTGTTTCCTTTGGTTGGGACACTTAACCCACAGAACTCAAGAGAAAACAAGGACCAGCTAGTTCTACAGTATATTCAATTCATTGAACTTGTCAGATAAATCTATGAAATAAATTCAAAATAAAGCAGTGGCAGCAATAATATGCATGCATTTGTAGCAGTAAATATTACAAAAGGAGCCCTTAGTCCTGCTGCTCTCACTTTTCATTTCACCTTTCATTCTCTATTACTTCTTTCCTGTTTTTTCTTTGTAAAAATCACTCTCTTTATGTTTGTCTTGTTTTCCAGTAAAAAATGTAAATAAAGACCCCATCAAATCAAAATGAGAGTTTTGTGGGCTTTAGTCCATATGTGTAAGCTTTGGCACCATCTATATGCTAGTGTACTCTAAACATTGACGTTAAAATTAAAGCAGATATACAGTACGCATTTACAGTTTTTCTATTCTGGGGAAAAATGACCAAAAAGGCTGATGACTCATTCTGCATTTCTGGAATGAAATTTTAAACCGAATCTCACAGAAATGTTAAACTACTGACCAGCAAATAGCAAATTATGGTTCATTGCTGTGACATAACTGAAGCCTTTTCTTCAAACACTTCATCAATATGTCAAATGTCCTAAAATAAAATAAAAAATAAAAGGCAACATGAGAAAATGCAGAAAACTTAATTCATCAAACAATGAAAGGGGTATTTCACATACACTAAATTTAAAAGCAGTATTGCATCAGATGAAGACTTTTCAGAGAAGTTGTCTTGAATTGCGTCCATTTTTCTTACACAAAACAAAACTTGCTAATGGGGTGAGAAATATGAACAGGATAAATATTAAGAATGTTGGGACATTTTTACTGGAAAATAAGACAAAAATACTGATAACAATCTGATTTCTGCAGTGTTTCTTCTGCCTTGTTGTTCTCACACTCTTTCACTACCCTTTGTTTTCAGTCCCTTTTCTTTTATCTTAACATTTTTACTGTCTCTCTCGCTCTCTCTCTCTCTCTGTCTCTCTCTTTCTCTTCTTACTCTTGCACTTTCCCTTTTTTCCATTAGCTTTTTCTAAACCTGACCAAGACTCTCTCTCTCTCTCTCTCTCTCTCTCGCCTCTCTCTCTCTCTCTCTCTCTCTCTCTCTCTCTCTCTCTCTCTCTCTCTCTTTCTCTCTCTCTCTCTGATAAAATCCTGAACTCTAATGTGTCAAATGTCTGTGTTGTGGATCTCAGGGGGATGTTGGTCCAGCGGGACTCAGGGGCAGTCCGGCTGTTCAGTTTAACGCGCCAGCAATAAGTACTATCAACAAAGGAGAGAAGGTAACACACAGGGGAGCAGTGATGCCAACCCAGGGAGAGGCACTGCCAGGGTGAGAGGGTGTGGATGGTGGGGGAGAGAGGAGCATTAGAGGGCACTGAGCCACATCATCGCTCCAGGGAAAATGGTCTGGAACATTCTGACAGTTTATTAATTGGGACTGACATTTGTAAACACCTTTATTATGAGAATGTTTTCTGAATACACATCATAGAAACCCTGACAGTTAATAGAGGGGGGATGGTTAGTTGCATAATGATTGAATGGGGAGAGATAACGGCACATCTATTGTGTTAAATATGTGGTTCATTACCAAAGCTCCTTCATTCTGCCTATGTCCATTCATCTCCTCCTCACCCTGATCTCCCCGCTGCTCCAGCAGTGGTCACAGTCCTTTTAACGTCCTTCTTGAAAATGCAAAAAACTTACCACATGCCACCTCTTCAACATGCTCCGCCGCTACCGTCTCCAAACAGCCTCCCCATCACACCTCATCTTGTCCCATATAAAAAAAATCTCTCTTCCTTGGTTACCGTGTCCAGGGAGATGTGGGCTCGCCCGGTGACCCAGGCCGCCCACTGGTCAATGGAGTGGTGGAGCTTGTTGGCTTTCCAAAAGGAGACAAGGGAACTAAGGTTTGTGAGGAAAATGCAGCTGTGAGGATCTAAACCTAGGATGAAGTCAATCGACACCGTCCTCCTCAAAATCTTTTCTACAGTTTCTTTGTCCCCTTGTACCCCAGACCTGCTATCCAGGAGGGTGACATCCACTTTGTGCTTGATGTATACATGCCATACTTCACCCTGTGGTGAACATTGAGGCTGGTGTCCGTAAAGTCTTCATATTTGTTGGTTATTTCATTCACATGTTCCAAAAATGCTTAAATTATGTTTGCATATTTACAGTGACCCTAAAGGGACACTTCAGCAACGCTTACAAATGTATAAATATCACTAATCATCTAATGTAGATTATGGTAGATAATATCTTGTTTTAATACAAAGTAATACATTGGTGTGAAAGTTGTTGGTTCAAGTGTTAAATTAGTTTTTTGAAACGGTATACTTCCATTTAATGATTTACACTATTACGATTTTTTTAAATAAATACTTTTATTCAGCAAGGATGAATTATTCGATCTCAAATGACAACAATTGACATTTATAATGTTACAAAAGATTTCTATTTCAAACAATTTATGTTCTTTTGAACGTTCTGTTCATCAAACAATCCTGAAAAGATTATCACAGTTTCCACAAAGCAGAATTTTAATTAATAGTATGTTAAGCTGCTCAACTGTTTTCTGCATTCATAACGATACAAAATGTTTCTTAAGCACCAAACAAAATAGAAAGCAGTTATTTGGTATAATACTGTATGTCACAGTATGGTTTTTATTGTATTTTCTAACAAATAAATGCAACTGCATAAGCATAAGAGACTTTAAAAAAAAATATAAAAATCTCACCGAACTTAAAGTTTTGAAACTTTAAAGTTTTTTTTTTATTATTATGTAGGTGTTAAAATGTAAGATTCTTGTTTGTTTCATTTGGAGCCCAAATCACACAGGACGTTCAACTGAATTGAAATATGTAGATTTCACGCATAGATGTGTGTACAACAATAAATTGCTGCATGTTGTATTAAATATTGTGTAATATTTCTTCACCATAGAAATATCAGTATCATTGAATTTTCGTCTTTTCTGCATTCACAGTACATATTCTTCACATACTGATTAACATTTATATGCCATTTTTTACAATAAAATATGGAGAAAAAATGTTTAAAGTTTAAATACCTTCAAAGCTCAGTTGATTTTCAGGTGTAAAATCTACTTAATCCCTAGCCCAGTCACAATTGTTTTTTTTTTAAACACAAAGTGACATTATGAATTCTGTCTTCTTCCTTCTCTTTCTCTCTCTCTTTCTTCCTCAGGGTGATAAAGGCTATGATGGTACTCCAGGTTTTCCAGGGAGATCAGGACCACCAGTGAGTAATCAAAGACAGCTTGTTACCCCAATTCATGTTTGATATGTTGTCTGAAACTGACATTCACATTTCTTCATTTCTTATCCATATATAGGGCCCATTTGGGTATAGAGGTGAAACTGGAGAAAAGGGAATCCTGGGCTTGCCAGGCTTAAGGGTAGGGGATGTCACAGCTACATTTTGTGATTCACCATAGGGTACAACATTTCAGAAGATTTTACACATCTTCTTTTGTTTGTTTATACTGTATTGGAAAATTAAGTATACATTTTACATTTATATTTTATTAGTTTCAAATCAAAATTGAATTTCTTCTTCTGTATTGTTCGACATGGCAGGGTCCACCTGCTCTGAACGGTTCTCCTGGCCTTCCTGGGATAAAAGTAAGATATGAAACGCTTTACTTTAAACAGTTTTCCTCTTATATTTTCATTAGATACCAACCATCTTCTGTCTCCTCTGTAGGGCTTCCCTGGGACTCAGGGTTTTCTGGGACAACCAGGTTTTTCTGGCCCAAAAGTAAGAACAGAGAACAGGGAAAACACAAATATATATTTCAAAACAGAAATATGTTACACAATAGCATATTGTACTGAAAATATATTTTTAGGGTGACAGGGGAGACCCAGGTCCACCTGGGCCGATTGTGGAATCAGAAGTTGGAATTAAAGGTATCAGGAATCACCATTATTTCATTCATAGAGGTTGTGTTCATTTTTGCGAATTTTTTTCATTTTTATACACTTTCGTGATCTTATATATGGTAATTGCTTCTTCTAATCTCTCATGCACATGGTCACTCGTATGTTTGCTGATGTACAGTCTTCAGAGATTGTTCAATTTACTTGTACCTAGGTCCTCCAGGTGATCCTGGCTTTCCTGGTTATCCGGGGATAGCTGGAGATACGGGTTTTCCAGGGCTTCCTGGTCAGCCTGGTTCTCCTGGAGCGCCTGCTTTTCTCACAGGTACTAGTGGAAAAACTTTTGCATTTTAAGGCTTTATGGCTCAAATCATACAGCTTGTTGAAGAGTGTGATCTACAGTATTGCTTTAGTAACAAGAAGCCACGGTCAACACATTAGACTGGAGAGCACATGGTACATAGAAACAAATATGACAGAATCTATGTCATCCCCTCAAAAATGGCTCTTGGTTTTCTATTCAGGTCTTCCAAGCATCCCTGGGTTCCCTGGTAGTCGTGGACCCAAAGGACAGAGGGGAAACCGAGGTCGGAATTCTTATGGTCCTGAAGGTCTTCCTGGAAATCAGGGCCTTTCTGGACCTCCAGGTCTCCCTGGGCCACCGGGCAGTACACGTAAGCCTTTGCAGAAGATGATTTCATGAAACTTAAGAATTTGACAAATTAGATCCCACCAAGAAAGTAATTTTTGTGGGTCACATCAAACAGAAGTAGATCCTTGGGGTAGCAGATGCAGGTTGCCACTTTTCTTATTTAATCTTTCTATCTAGCAAACCAGTACTGCGCTGGACAACCTGGTTTTCCAGGTGAGCCTGGTCCGAGAGGACTTCCTGGAGACAGAGGCTTTAAAGGGTTTAAAGGTAAGGCACTTTGTTGTAGAACTGAAATGAGAAGTATATGGTTTAATTTAGACAATTATGTTGAATGGCACTCTTAGACTTCTTTCCTACTTGACTCTGTGCCCTTGCAGGAGAAAATGGTGACTGCAACTGTTTGGGTGGAGGAACGATTGGTGCACAGGGACCTCAAGGGCCTCCAGGGCCCCTGGGTATTACAGGCCTCAATGGTGCGAAGGGAGAAATTGGTGATCCAGGCTTCCCAGGACCCCGAGGTCCACAGGGCTTTAATGTAAGATATTAATTATTAAAACATTAGCTTGGATCAATTGGGCTAATGCCTTGATGTTTTTTGGGGGGTACTGAATGATGTTACATGGAGAGGTAGCAACTTGGTAGTGAGAGTGGAGCAATATAAATCACAAAAGTTCACTGCCAAGGTTAAAGGTTTTGTTGTTTCTTTAGAAGTCAGGTGCAATGCATTGAATACCATATTGTCTTATTGATCCTTGAGAAACATTGGGATCATCAGGTAACTTCCGAAATTGTTTAAAATTATAGGTCTTGCTTTGCTTTTTGTTTTAGGGTCGTGCAGGTGATAGAGGATTTAGAGGGCGTAAAGGAGAGAAAGGTAATACTTTCTTCCCAGAAGGCAGTATCCAAAAAGGTGATATGGGTCAACAAGGTCCTCCTGGACCACTTGGAGCAAGCGGCGACTCCGGAAGGGATGGATCTCCTGGCTTCCCTGGACAACCAGGCCCACCTGTGAGTAATTTTTCCTTTTCCTAATTTTCCTTTTTCTTACTGTCATTTCATTTTATCAGCTCTGTAGTTACTGCCAAAGAAGACGTGTGGTTCTTATTGCTTGTCATTCTGATTCTGGCTTTCAACCAGTGAGATCTTTAAATTTCTAAGTTCTTTCTTTCAGGGGGAGCCTGGTTTTGGGGTGACTGGAGATAAAGGTTTTCCTGGTATTCCAGGGTCCAAAGGTCGTCCTGGTGACAGGGGTGAACCTGGTATTGGCTATCCTGGTGTAGCTGGGTTCAAAGGGTCACAAGGTGATCCTGGATTCAATGGTTTTCCTGGAACACCTGGACCTCCAGGTTCTCCTGGTAAGTAGAAGAAACACCTCAGTAAAACTTTAACAATAAGTACACCGTCTAAAATATTTAATTATATAAAAAAATACAGATTATGTGATATTATTTCTGAATTATTATTACAGATTAATAATCTCGCATGTAATGTATATGATAAATTTTTTAAACAACTCATATTCATATACAGTGAATTGGATGTACACAAATTAAGGTAGTATTTTGTCAATCCAAGCCTTCTCAATCTCCTCAAGAGGCCCACTTAGCATATTAAGCTTGTTTTGTGAGTTTACTGTACAATATTAAACAGAATAAGATGAGCTGAGCTGAAAGAGATTCAGTTTAGAGGTTGCTATACCTCATTTTAACAAGCTTTGGACATATGAGAGTGAATGGGTGTGCAAATGAATCTTTATATTTTGCCTGTGCTAACAGAACTTTTGACCTATTTGCAAGCCATTCCATTCAGAGAGAAATTGAGCAGGTGCAATTAAATCATAACAAGTCTTAACATCCATGTCTGAATCACCAAATCCTTTCACTTCTCTGCATGCTCTCCATCTCTCTCTCTTAGTAATGGAATGGCATTGACACAGCCATGCACATGTTCCCCTTTTGATTTCTTTATTTGCACTGCTTTAACCGAATGTGTTGGAATTTTTTAGCTTTTTAATTCTCTACTAAAGGTACAAACATTTTCATGCTAATGCATTTGATTTCTCATTGATGCTGCCCGAATGAACTGATTCATCAATCGATTGATTGACAGCTTCTCTTGCAATCTCTCTTGCCCTTGCATGTTGTCTGACTAGGTGACAGCTGTGGGCAGGCGGGGCTTAATGATGCCTCTTTGGAAGAGGGAGGTGAGATATGAAGCCCAGAGCTGCAGCCAGTACAAAATAAATCAACATTTTCCAATGGCCTGACTGTATCAGACAGCTTAACTGTAGAGTGCCCACCAAACCTGGCCATACTTGACCTTCATTATGACTTCCCTATAGCTTGAAATGTCTAATCCAGTTAGTCTCTTGCCATTCTGGAAAAGTGGTAGTTGCCATGTAACAACCCTTTTTTGCTAGTCATTTAACAATCTTTGTGCATGTTATTAGCCCTTCTATACTGACTTTACTGGGGCAAATGTGGTTATTTTCTTTCTCTTTTTTCTTCTTTTTTATCAGATTTTGAAGACTCTAGTACACCATCAAAGGCCTATTACTCAAATTTTGCTTTGCAAACCCTTTGTAGCGACACAACATTAGTCCCAACACTTGCTCACCTTGGTCACAAACACCCATGACATATCATCGATAACCACAGAAGATATTTAGGCTAATCCTTCACAAACAAAAATTGCCTCTACATGCACTTACAATGAAAGTCTATGCAGCAGTGTATTGCAGCACTAAAATACACACTGTAATGTGTTATTATGAGCCTAAATGGATAAAATTATGCATAAAGCTCTGTCACTTAGTCAAGTCAAGTTACCTTTATTTATATAGCGCTTTTAACAATACAGATTGTGTCAAAGCAACTGTACAGCATGTATTAGGAAAATAGTGTGTCATTAAAGGGGTCCTATTATGCTTTTTCACTTTTTCAACTTTAGTTAGTCTGTAATGTTGCTGTTTGAGCATAAAAAAGATCTGCAAAGTTACAAAGCTCAAAGTCCACTTTAAAAGGAGATATTTTATTTAACAGAAATCACTTTTCAAAAACTACAACGAATGACTCGTTTGGACTACAACGCATATTTTTCCGGGATTTGTGATATCACAAAAAATTACGAATGGGACGAGACCTGGTTGAGCAGCACTAGAGAAGACAACGAGTGTTATCACTATGTCAGAGACCCGCTAGCTTTCCCGAAAAGAAAAAAAAAATCCCCAAGGCAGACAAACTTAGAGTGGTTACAATCATCCGGGTTTAAATCGCGCTCAAATTGATTTGATTTTGACGCAATATTTACACTGAAGCTCGCAGCAGGCTGCTATGGTAAGGGGCATGACATTTCCCGACCAGGCGCCAAGTGCTGCCAATCACAACACACACTGGCCCAGCTAACCAATCACAGCACATTTCGTATTTCAGAAGGCGGGCCTTCATTTGATACAGGAACTATTCGAGCGTTCATGCCAGACTGGGGAGAGAGGTGTTGTATTAATGTAAAATATGTAAAAAATAATGCGTTTTTCACACCACCAAGCATGAGAGCATGTTCTAGTACACCCCCAAAACAAAATCAGGACTTTGTAAAAGAGCATAATAGGACCCCTTTAATGTAAAATGACAATAGTTAACATTAGTAAAAACAAATTTTTCAGTTAAAGGCAGTTCATCATTGAATTCAGTGATGCCATCATCCAGCTCAGCTCAGTTCAAATAGTATCTGTGCAATCAAGTCAACGATATCGCTGGAAATGATGTGTCCCCAATTAAGCAAGCCAGAGGCGACAGCGGCAATGAACCAAAACTCCATCGGTGACAGAATGGAGAAAAAAACCTTGGGAGAAACCAGGCTCAGTCGGGGGGCCAGTTCTTCACCTGCCAGACGAAACCAGCAGTTCAAATCCAGGCTGCAGCAAAGTCACATTGAGCACTCGACTGGTTCCTGTGGTCTTGTCCCAGTGGCCATCTAGGAGACAAGGTCTTTACTGGGGATCTGTCTTTGGGGCTCATCTAGTTGTCCTGGTTTCCGCTGTCTTTCAGGGCTGTAGAGGTATTTTCTAGGTGCTGATCCACCATCTGGGCTTGATACGGACTGGATCCGGGTGACTGCAGTGACCATCTGATCTGGGTACAGACTGGATCTGGTGGCTACGGTGACCTCGGAATAAGAGAGAAACAGACGAATATTAGTGTAGATGCCATTCTTCTAACAATGTAGAAAGTACACCGCGTGTTATGAGAAGTGTTCCCGGTTCAGGTTGTCCTAATTAATGCAGCCTAACAATCCTTTAATGGATTTTGAATATTAGAAATGTGTTAGTGTGTTATGTGTAAGCCAGGTTAAAGAGATGGGTTTTTAATCTAGATTTAAACTGACAGAGTGTGTCTGCCTCCCGAACAATGTTAGGTAGGTTATTCCAGAGTTTGGGCGCTAAATAGGAAAAGGATCTGCTGCCCGCAGTTGATTTTGATATTCTAGGTATTATCAAATTGCCAGAGTTTTGAGAACGCAGCGGACGTGGAGGACTATAATGCAATAAGAGCTCGTTCAAATACTGAGGTGCTAAACCATTCAGGGCTTTATAAGTAATAAGCAAGATTTTAAAATCTATACGATGTTTAATAGGGAGCCAGTGCAGTGTTGACAGAACCGGTCTAATATGGTCATACTTCCTGGTTCTAGTAAGAACTCTAGCTGCTGCATTTTGGACCAGCTGGAGTTTGTTTATTAAGTGTACAGAACAACCACCCAATAAAGCATTACAATAATCTAACCTTGAGGTCATGAATGCATGAATTAACGTTTCTGCATTTGACATTGAGAGCATAGGTCGTAGTTTAGATATATTTTTGAGATGGAAAAATGCAGTTTTACAAATACTAGAAATGTGTCTTTCAAAGGAAAGATTGCTATCAAATAGCACACCTAGGTTCCTAACTGATGACGAGGAATTAACAGAGCAGCCATCAAGTGTTAGACAGTGTTCTAGGTTATTACATGCAGAGTTTTTTAGGTCCTATAATTAACACCTCTGTTTTTTCAGAATTTAGCAGTAAGAAACTTACTAGCATTATTTCCAATATGTCCTGTTATGACCATGTAAAGCCAATAAACACTTTTGCATCATACACCAATGGATGGACAAATCCAACAAAAGAGGTATTAATATAATATTTAATTAATGTAAGTACTTTAATTATTATAAGTTCAGTCAGGACTACTTTGTTTGATTAAGATTATTGTTGAGGTCCTGAACATTATTTTGGTGGCAGGCTTTGCTCTGAAGGGTTCAGATTCTAAGCTGTCCAGAAGCAAACCTCACTGAGGTTTGAAACCCCCCCCAACACAATGATGTAGTATGTTCAATTCTAAGATCAATCAGAAGTGGCGTGCCTTGATATTGAAAGGAGTAGCTCCTGTCTGTGAGACAGACTAAGGCAAGTGTGAGTACCTATGAACTTGTATATCTTATTTAATTGTAGTAATGCTGGCTGTCACGCCGTGGTCTGCCTGAACTACACTTAAGCTCCATACGTCACTCAAACTATATTTCTTTAATAAAAATATTTAAAGCCATGATCCGCACTCAACAAAAATAGTCTTCTTTTTGCAATTTATTTTACATTAACGCAAAAAGAAGACTATTTTTGTTGAGTGTGGATCTTGGCTTTATATACTAAGTAATTTAACAGATTGACTCACCAAAATAAAATATTAAATGACAAAAGAGCGCGATGCAAACAGCTTTTGTGGAACTGCATTTTAATAAAAATACAAACTACACATTACTTTAAACCCTCTGAAAAGCATTTTCATTGTATGTGTATTGTATGTGTTTTTATAAAGTATGGGATGAATTGAAATTATTTTCTGTAAAGCTTATTTAGAACACTATGAATTAAAAAGTGATATATGAGGAAAACTGAAAATTTTCTGTGGTAATCGACAGCATATGACAGATCTCCCATCAACATTAAAATGTGGTCCTATGTTTCAGTTTATACAGGTTTTGGAATCATTCTCATTGTCAGGACAGTTCATGAAATTGCTGGACTGCAATGCAATTGCATAGTTACAACAGTATATTCCCTCCTGTCCTTTTGCGTATCAGCCAACATTTACTGATCCTAGATATTCAGATACATTTTTTACTAACAATTAAAGCAGAGAACACACTACACGACTGTCATACCGATTATGAATGTAATTTGGTCTTGATGGTGATCGTGCCCAGTCAGTCAGGGCTCAGTCGCTGTTTGCAGTCGGCAGAAAAATCGCATAGTGTGTGGTGTAGTTTTTTTCTGCAGTCGAAGAAAGCAAAATAGCCTACATTACATCAGTGATATCTCTCATTTTAAAGATATTTAAAAATAATTTTTTATAAAGAATTTTTAAATCAACTTCATAACAAATAAGCTATTCTTCCTAACAAATTTAGTTCATAACGATTATCTGAACATAACGAAATTACATAAATTTGATAAGAAATCACCAACATATATTATTTTATATGCATAGATTAATTATAGGCCTATATAATAGTTTTGTGTCAAATGGATAAGGACATTACAATGCCATGAATTTCTCTGCAGTTCTTCTGTCAGCTGTCAGAGTGCAGTGTTGACAGCGCCATTGGGAGTTTTAATGTTTACTGTAGACTAATATAATAATTTAAATACACAAATAGCATTTTATATGACTTTTGTTTCTGAATAAATGGAGCAGTAATGTTTTATTTCGTTCTAATTGGTAACTCGGGAACTGTAAGGAAAAAATTGCCTACTGTTTTTAATCAGAACCAATTCATTTTTAATCCCTGATTTCAGACATGGACATTAGATAATTAATATATTATTGTTTGACTAAATGTTTAAAAACAGCGCTAGAAATGTTATAATTAAGGAAATTAAACAGGTATCTTAAAAGACATAACGAAACGTTTCTGTTCAAGCAATAATTCAAAAAAGAAGGAGAAACATAGTGTCACGGTCTTGCTGTTCCAGAGAACGACGAGGATGCACGAACACTTTAATAAATTCACAATAGGCGCACACGCACAGGATAACATTCAAAATAACAGACAAACTGGAACACAATGGACAGGAACTGATATAGGGTGGCTAACGAGGGGCAGACAGGTGAGCACAATGAGGTGATTAACTAATAATGAGAACAGGAACAACCAATAAGGACACAGAGGGAGAAACCACATCTATAGTCCACAGGGATGTGACACATAGGAAAAGTTAATGTTAGAAAAAAATCAAGACATTGCTGTGGCATTTTTTAGCAACACCTACATAGCAGGAAAGCTATATTTTTATTAAGCACAAACTAAGAAATTAAAAACTAACCTTTAACGTTTCAGTAAGTATAAGCACTGGTGTTGTCCGCTTTGTTGTCTTTGGTGGGGCGGGAGGAGCTGCAGGAGCGCGGGTAGAATCAGATATTGCATTTTTTTGTTTGTTTCTCTGTTTGTTTTTTGGTTTGGCAGAATTTGTCCAGTCATGACGTGCCAGTCGTTAAGTGTGTTGTGTAGTGGACTGAGTCAGTCATGTGCTCATCTCTGACTGTCAAAGACTAGAATCTGCTCCAGTCGATGGAAACAGTCTTTAAATGTGTTGATGCCAGTCTTAAATGTGTTTTCCAACTAGTCGTGTAGTGTGTCCCCAGCTTAACACAAACACCCATCTTTTAACACTTGGTTTGTCATGGTTAGTTGCAGGGAATGTGTGTGGAATGGGCCATCTTTGACTATTTTTATATGTTACTGACAATGATATGGGTGTCAACAGGAACACCACTGCCCTGCAGGATTCCTGGTGAACTTGGAGATCCAGGATACTTTGGAAATCCTGGGGTGCCAGGTAATTTAATTTCTAAAAGTATATTAAAGTCGAAAATTGTAGTGATTTAACTATAAAGAGTAATTTAACATTGAAATTGCTTTAACGTGTTCTTTAGCATGTTTGTGTGTATATAAAAATTAGGGCCAAAGGGTCAGCCTGGTTCCCCAGGAGTGAGCGGGCGCCCAGGGTTTGATGGGCCAAAGGGTGAGAGAGGAGAACCAGGCTCTGGAGGTCAGCCAGGAACTCAGGGTAAGATTACGGCCTCAAATGTGAATGGGTGCTCCATCTAACCACAAATTTTACACACCGTAATTGCTCAGCTTGTTTGGGCTAGCCATATATTTAAAACTATAATTCCAATTGCATTATAATGCATTAAATTGTATTAAGGTGCAGTCACATTTACCGTTGAATTTTGCATGCAAAATCCAGTAATTCCAATAGGAATCCTTGTGATTGGGAGTTTTGCAGGAGGGCAAAAAACTTACAAGTTTTGCTCATTTTCAAGTTGGTAACATAAAATCACCTTGTTGAGCAACAGAATTTTGAAATTGACTTCTGTGTAAGCAGTGCTTCTTACGTCTCTACGCTAAAGTGACAATGAACCCTTTTACGCTGCAATTTCACTAATGTGACTGCACATTTTTTTAATTGGCTAACTTATGATTAGGTTTCCCCGGACCCAGAGGAGATCCAGGTTCACCAGGAACAACAAATGCTGGCTTACAAGGGCCTCCAGGAAGAGATGGTTTTCCAGGTTTGCCAGGAGCTAAGGGAGAACCCGGTGTGGTCCTTGGGGCCACCCCTGGAGATCCAGGTTCTCCAGGGAGACCAGGAGAACCAGGAGACAAGGGTCAACCTGGTGCACGGGGTTTATCAGGGAGGCTTGGTAAGTTAGATGAGATGTTTTTTTCAAATCTACTGCCAACATCATTAGCCCCAGCCATGTTAGACATTGTAAGTCATGCTAGATATCAAGCATTAGCACTAATGGATTCCTCCTTAGGTAATGATGGACGCAACGGTTTTCCTGGCATAAAGGGAGAACGAGGTGTGGATGGAATACCTGGTCCCATAGGTCCCATAGGTCCACCGGGAGAAATCCCTCCTGGGGGTGTTCCTGGTCCCAGAGGGCCACCTGGAGCTCAGGGATTTGATGGACCTCCAGGTAACCAAATCTAATCAATTTAGGTGGTTTATTTAATATTATGAGTGAGTATTTGTTCAACAAGAGCTGCTCAGATACATATACTAGGGTAAACTCTACCTTGAGCTCTGCAGTAAGCAATTTTGTCGGTAAGACCTTTCACATAAAAATTTTTTGTCAGATCTACTCAACTTCTAAGACTTTGTTATGATGCATCTTTTCTACAATCTATTTTATTCACCATTAATAACCTGGGTAGTTATAAGTGTTGGGTGATATCCTCTATAGTCATATCGTCCTATCGTCAGCCTGTGAGATCGCGATACATGATATTATCATGCTAATTTATTTAATTAATTACTTACTTGGATTCATAGACGGAGAGTGAACCAACTCCAGGGTAAGGCTAAAAGCAGCCTAATGTTAGTGTAATCTATTAACTACACATTATATATTTTTAGTCAAGTAGCATATGGATGTCATGTCATAAAATAGAATATTTTTAATATGAATGAATTTGTATTTAACAGGATAACAATTTAATAGAAACATTGTAAGTTACTAATTATTGTAGCGGATCAATTGTGGGGAAATATGAATAATTAACCATAACTAGTTATTTAATTATGAATATTTTAGATCCGCTGTTGATATTTAGCTGACCACTCAGGGTCACCCGTCTTGTCAATTCTAAGAACGTTATTTCCTGGTTAAGGGAAATAACTTTCTTTCTGTACAATTCTACAAAAGCTTGTAGCGTATATCTGCATGATTAAGTGACTCCAGTTTATGATCAAACAATGAACCACGTCAAGTGTGACACGAATGGTTTTATTAACTACATAAATACTTAAACTAGTCCAACATACTACATTAACACTTAAACTGGTCTAACATACACCTACACACACACACACACACACATACAGTTGGTATAGGAAAGGGTTAAAGTTTAACTCAGCATAGAAAGAGGCATAAAGAATGGATTTTATGGAACACTTTGCATGTATATTCAACAGATCAAGCCTTCATGATCGTCCTATCTTAGTTCAAACACCTTTGTAAAAAGGTGTAACTGATACTTTATGTATCAATTAATAAGACTAAGTTGATACTTAGCGAGTCGCGGCGGTCTGAAAGAGATTCCTGATGCAACTCTTAAAGCTTCCCGTAGATCTTTGCTGAATTCGGGTCGATGAGAAGAACCAGTTTGAGTCAGTGTCACTTGATGAATGGAAAGGACTAGGCCGAAGAAAAGGCCTGGCACAGATGCTTTGGTATCCTGAAGCGTTTTTCTCACATCTTCATCTTTGCTTCTGACCGAACCACCGACTGCGCGGTCCTCTTGAAGTGTGGCCTTTAAAGCCTGCAGAGATTCACGCCTCTCAAGATGGGCTTGCCCAATGGGGAAGTCCGGAATCTCAAGTGGGAGTTCTGCGTTTTTATGGCCCTTTGTCTCTAAGCATGGTATTTTGCATAGGTAATTCGCTGGAGTGTTGAGGCACAAATTAGTAACGATTCTTAGAACAATCCATATGTTGCAGAGGTATCAGCATGTAATATGCACTATCAGTTAGATCATCCGAAGACGAATTCATAGATCCTAGACATGGTGAGTTTCCTTATATGAATGCGTGGTTTATCGTAAGCATGAATAAAAATAGTCTATAATACAACAAATTAAATACAACACAGCAATAATATAAACAATGGCCTGAAGAAAATGTGTGTTAATTCATAGGAAAACCTTTCTTTGAATTAATTAGAGAACAGTCCATTTCTCCTGTGCATTTGTACCCCTTGTTTCTGGAGACAACAGAATGAGAGCCGGCTCGCATTCCACAAGGTTGTAAATGTATCGGGTTACCATGAAACCAGGGTCTTGTTCGGCTTCCTGGGGTGTTACAAAGTATTTGTTAAATATAGCTAACAAAATATATATATTGTGTTTGATTGGTCCAGATGCTACAAATTCCCCCTTTTCGGGCGTTGTTGTCCGTAGTATAGACAACAACGAGCGATGTCAAAGTTGCAGAACAATCGAACACACACCTGCCTCTCACGGCTGGGAGACAGTGGTGGCTTTTTGGTTGTTGGTGCCGTGGTGGATGCTGTCAGGTTGTGTGCTGTGGTGATGTAGGCTGTAGCAAGGTGTGGGTCCTCGAGCTTATGCAGCAGGTGTCTAGGCTGTGTCACCTGTCATCCTGAAGAGAGTTAGTCCGGGTAGGATGTTTTTTTATTGATGTTGTTAGCCAGTAGGCTATCAGTGGTACCCACGATGTGGAACAGCCGAGTTAGACTCTCACTGGTGAGAGTGCAGGTGTTTCCAGGGATTGCAGGTAATTGTTATGGAGATTTTGTAGTGGGAAGAGAGTTTCAGACTGACCTAGTGATTATGGCAGGAGAGCAGCAGGTGGTTGTTAGCCCTCTGTTTTGCTCAAATGTCACTAGAAATCTGATGTTTGTGGTGTCTCTTGGCTCTTGTGGCGGCACCGACTTTAGCTTGCCTGAGTTGTGTTGGTAGAGGTTTCGTTGTTGGGCATGTGGGCCCGTTGCTCATTCCAACGTTGTCTGGCTGCTTCTAGGGTGTCGACCGGTTTCAAGGGATGCTACTCCCTTGGAGGGGCCTGATGCTGTGATGCAGCAAGGCAAGGAGTCAGAGGTTTGTCCTTCTCAATACTCCTAAGTTGAGTTTTGTTCAAGGAGCTCTTTGCGAGTGTCAGCAGCTCCTGTAACCCAGATGTAGGCGTGTCCAGCTGTCCTTGTGTTGCCTCCGTTGTGTGGAGGAGGATGTTTTGGTGGACTGCTGTTGGACATACCGTGGTGTTTGCAGGATGAGGACGCCTTTTCCCAGTGGTTGGTCTGGAACCTGGGTCTGTTGCCATGGTGATGGCTCTGTCCTCTTCTGGCTAGGTGCTTTCTGTAGAAGGGTTTTGCATTGTGGCAAGGCTGGGTGCCTTCTGGTGCCCGCTTTTGATTCTGAGTTGTGAAGTTCAGAATCACTGGGGTCTGACAAACACCTTTAGTGGAGGCCTTTTGCTTGTTAAAGGCCTTCTGTGTCAGGTTACGCAGCTGTTGATTAGGCATTGTGCGGCAGGCCCTAGTGCCTAGATGCCTTCTTGCAGCTGGTGTCCTCCGCCATCCCAGGGTAATTGTGAGCTTTGGAGTAAGTTTGTCAAAGTCTGTGGTAGTAAGCATGGGGAGTTTCACGCCGGCCCTGCTTGGTGTCTGGGGCAGCGATCAGTCCGTGTTCAGACTCTGGGTCTGAAAGTATTTAGGTTTCCAGATGTGTTGTCTCTGGCCAGCTCATTGGGGTCTGTGGGATCACACGGTGTGTGTGTCTGCAGTGATCCTCGGAAGGTCCTTGCACCACCCCCCTTGTGGCTGCTGATTGTGACGTGTGAACGTGTCTCTCGCCCCCCCCCTCGCAGGTCCAAACTCTTGGCTGAGGGGGTGGGCCTGCTGGCCAGGGGAAGTTCTGTTTCGTGTTTTCCCTATCTGTTCGCCTTGTGGTCTGCAAGCATATTTCAGTTCATTTGTGACACTGAATTCACCTCGTTGCGTTGCTTCGGTTCGCCTGAATTTTTTTTTTTTGTTGCAGCTGCAGAGTTTTTCAGGGAGCTGACTTGTGAAGTGTCAAGCATAAGGCTTTGGCTCCCTTTCCCCCCTTTCGTAGCTGTGCACAGGCGTTGAGGGCTTGCACTGCTGGCGACCGATTTTCAGCCGGCTGTCTTTTGCTTAAGTGTATGCGCAGTCGGTAGGATTGTTTAAATTCTTTCTGAACCATGTCAAGCTGCTCTTTAACCGCTTAGTCATGGTTTGGACCTCAGCTCTGGCTGTATGCAGCTGGCCTTGTAAGGCCTTAGATGTGGTGTCTCTCTCATTTAGTTCCACATAAGTTGTTTTAAGAGTGACTTTGTGTGAAACAGTTCTCTTTTCAAGTCCTGTGTGATGGCTTTTTCCAGCGGCGCTTGTTGTTTAGCAGCTGTTAGAGCCTCTGTGAAGATTGGTGATTTCCTTCTGTCGCACCATTTTGTGAGGTTCTTTGCATCCGTTCTGTGCTTTCTCTCGTTGAGCAGGTGTCAGTTCTCTGCAGAATTCTGTGACTTGCAGTTTCAGCTCATATACCTCCTGTCTGAGGCCCTTGAGGGTGTGGGCCGAGGAGAGGATGATGCTGGTCAAGTGTTCGCTTATGTCGCAGTCTCGCTGTTCCTTTCTTTGCCATGGCAGGTCGTTGGCTGCTTGGAGGTGAAGGATGTCCATTACAGTGCTCTGTTGGGTTTCCAGGTGGTCCTGGTGAGCTTGCAGGGCTGGATGTCTGTGGAATGTCGGCGACATACTGGCACACTTGTGGGAACACCAAAGAGAGAGAGACACAAGGCAAATGCAGGTAAGTACAGAGGTGTTAAACTATCTCTAAGGGGAAAGGCTGTGTAGGCCGTGTAAGGTATGACTAGCTGGTGGGAGGCAGCTAGTGAGGTAGGGTGCTATGATTTTGTGTTCGTGTGAACAAAGGAAGAGTTTGAGTAACTTTGTTGGGGGGGCCGTAAGCAGGGGTCAGCTGAGGACCGGGCTATACTACTGATGGTTCATGGGTTTGGTCACTATGACGAAACTGAAATAAATAAGATGAACTCAAAAAAAAAAAAAGGAACATTTTTAACTATTTTAGTTTTGTTTCTAAGAGATAAGGCTAAGCAGGTTTCACTTGTGTGTGAAGCTGCAATAGACTTCATAACCCTAGGATTAGGCTGTTAGCTAAACTAGCAGGGAACCACCAAATACCTCGTCAAAAGAAAAAAAGCATTGGGAATGTGGTGATCTATAGTAATTTAATGTAAAGGGTAGGGTCAAGGCTAGGCAGGGGTGGGTGGGGTGGGTGGGGATGGGTAATGGAATGGTGCGAGAGTAATGGGTAGAGAAAAAAGAAACATATGGAGCCCGGTTAGGGGGTCGCGGACATAAAACGGTACGTGCGAATTGAACGACAAAGGCGTCGTCACCTTAACGAGGTTATACAGTGAGTAGAAGTATGAGTATGCCGCAACAGGGATTAAGCTACTAATAACCTGTATAACTCGTTAAGGAAACGACATTTGCTAGAACTACTGTAATCCTATCCAAAAGCGACTATGGTGATGGTGAAAATACTAAAATAAGTTAAAAGTAAAACACAACAAACAAAAATTTAAATAAAAAGGGGTCCTAAGAGCTGTAGGAAATTAAAAGGGGAAAGTAAATAAAAAAAATAAAAATAAGAATAAAAATGGAATAAAAAAAAATAAAAAAAAAAAAAAATTTGATTTAATTAAATCTCAAATTTAATCCAAATCAATTTGCTGAATTGGTACATTTGTGCTAAACAAATGTAAGTAGATGCAATAAAATTAAAAAGAGGTAGAATAAAGTCAAACCAAAAATAAACAATAACACAAGTAAACCCAGTATGTGGGTGGGTCCCACAGGGACCTGTGATGGCATCAACAGGAAGTGACACCAGGAGTGACGGAGAGAGAGAGGGAGAGAGAGGTGTGGTTAGAAAGTTACACTTTACACGCCTATCTAGCGTTAGTCGTATGCTAACAGCTAGCAGTTGAGGTAAAGGGCTTAGCTTAAGAGTTAGCGTTGGTTTACACGCAGTTCTTTGTTTACACACAGGTCTGTGAAGTGGGTGCTGTTGTTAGATTAACCGGAAGAGTCTGCTCACATTTCCGGGGTCACGTGTTGCTAGGAGACGAATGCAAGCTCACAACAGGTGCATGTGGAGCAGTCTTGCACTGCTGTGAGCATGCATGGGTAACTCATGCATGTCCCATACAAATTCATTCATTACTCAAAACAGCACATTCACTTCACAGGCAATGGTGGATTCGTAGTTAGCTACGCTAGAATAACACCATTAATTTTACGTAAATGTTTCACATGAGCGAGTCAAAATGAAATACAATGATACGTAACACATAATAAGGCCTTAAATTAATGAAATGAGGAGTATCGCTCAGATCACCTACACAGTGCTGAAAAAGGGGATTTCTTCGCCCAAGATCAGACCGATTCATTCTGGTAACATTTATATGAGCTGCTAATCCTGAGATTGCGTCGTCAGAAAATAGACTTTTGCTCTACTAACACAGAAATTAGGATTTTTTCGCTAAAGTCAGGTTAGTTTCTTATCGTACGATTTAAAAACATTATAGCACTGAAACTTTCTAATACCTGTAGGAAGGCACCTTCAAGCTATAGTTTTATCTGATTATATTCAGAACCTGGTGCGCGCATGTATAAGAGTTACGTAAATGTTTCACATGAGTGGGTCGATATGAATACAATGATACATAACACATAATAAGGCCTTAAATCAGTGAAATGAGGAGCATCGCTCAGATCACCTACACAGTACTGAAGAAGGGGATTTCTTCGCCCAAAATCAGACCGATTTATTCTGGTACCATTTATATGAGCTGCTAATCCCGAGATTTCGTCGTCAGAAAATAGACTTGTGCTCTACTAACACAGAAATTAGGATTTCTTCGCTAAAGTCAGGTTAGTTTCTTATCGTACGATTTAAACACATTATAGCACTGAAACTCTTACTGCTCGTCACGGGCGCATTCAAACTATAAGTTTATCTGGTTTTGATCAGGAACTGGTATGCGCATGGAGAAGTTACTAACTTATGAGACAGACACATAAGATTGATTACTGGGTCTGCTTGCAAGCAATGTTTAAAACGACTCCACCGTTCTAAATTACTGCTCGTACTGCCTAAAGTAGGAAACTATTGTTTCGCCAGCAATGTGAATGCCGGGATTTTTTTGGCTAGCTTGTCAAAGTTTCTGGGGTTCACATCATGCGCTGCTGCAGGGATGCTTGGAAGTATTACAGTTCTTTTTCTGTCAGTTGTTAAGCAGAAAGTGTTGGCTCCCCCCTTTTCGTAGCTTGTTGCATATGAGGGAGTTTGCACTGCTGAGTGAGGGTGAGGGAGTAGGGTGTCTCTCCCACTGCGGCTCTTTTCGCCGCCTGTAGGAGTCCCTGAGTTCTCTTCGAAGCATTTCAAGCTTGGCTTGAGTGTTGTTTCAGCTGCTGATCAGAGGCTCAATTCTGGCAACTTTGTCTAAGAGCTCAGAATTTGCTGCTTTTATAGTAATTTTGTGTGGGTGTTTCCTTTCCAGGTCTTTTCTGGCTACCTTTCCCAGGTGCTCTTGCTGTTCAGCAGCTGTCAGAGCCTTTTGAAGTCTATTGATTTCCTCCTGTAACTCCATTTTGCTGGGGTCCTTGTGGGCTACCGCTGTGATCTGTTGCTTGAGATCATTTACCTCCTGTTTCAGACCCATGAGGTTGTGGGCCAGGAAGGTGATGCCCTTGGCGAGCTTTTTGTAGCCACAACTCTCGACCTAGTCCTGAGTCTGAGGCGCACCCCTCTCCGCGCCCAGCCGCTTTCGGCTCAGTAGGTGGTCGTCGGGCCTGGGTAAAGGGTGTGTTCCTCACGACGCCTGGCCAGCCATCTCTGTTCTGCATTCTGGGCAGTTAGTTTGAGCATGTGCAACATTTTGGCAAACTTGTGTTGAGAGTAAGGGCTAGAGACTACTACAAGATCAAACAGAGTGTGAATGCTAAGATAGGTTTGTGTCAGCATATGTTTGCTGAAAAGGGTGTAAACAGTGTTTTGATTGATGACTTAAGACTACTTTCAAATTATTGTCAAATTATCACTCAAAATTTACTGACGGTTCCCCAAACAGGCATAATCTCTGAGGTATGAAGGAGAAAAGGGAAAAGCAGAAGGAAAGGAGAGCATTTCTATTCAGATTATGCTGATTATTTTTGAAAATAAACAAATCAAAAATAGAAATGTCTCTGGTTCCTTTTGAGGTTCAGAGAGAACATCAAGGGGGCATAACATGTAAATGGATTTAAAATTAGCTGACTGCTATTAACAAAACAAGGTAATCATTCTGGTATTAGGAACAAATAGCAGCACTAGTGATTAGTGTGTTACTAAAAGCACCCAATACCTTAATGAGACTTTCCTCGATAGACAGTTTAGATTTAATTAAATTTAGATTTAATTGACTAGTAACTGAGCAATAGCATTCAGTAAGGATACATCTAGATAGTTAAATTCGCTGAGACGAATTGAAGATTGAGAAACATAGAAAAAGAAGAAAAAGAAGGAAGAGAAATGGAAAAATCAGAAACGAGGGATTAGGTTAAATTCAAATTGCTTCACACTGCACACACACATCTGTATTTAAAAGCTTCACATAAAGAGTGTTAACCCCTAATTGTTAAGCTATTTGGTAGCTTAGCCTAAGATGAAACTATGCTAAGTCGTGTTATCTTAGCTGCTTCAGGTGGTTTGTTTACAACATGGCGTGTTGTGCTGTGTGAAGTTAGCACTTCCTGTGACAATTTGTTGTCACGGTAACCAATGCATGCCTGTGTAATTAATGCAGTTTAATGTCTGTCTATTTTAAACAGTCATAGTTTTAGAACGTGGTACTTTCAACCTTCAAGACTTGTTGCATTACATTAGCACTTCGGTGAGTGCTTCTCTAATGCAACAATAAACTTCTTGCACTTGTTTAAAGAATTACAAAACGGGTTTACTGTAAGTTAAAACCGGTTTAAACATATATGTAGTTATGTTTGCCTCACACATGAGTACTAAAGTACAGTATTACACCTTTAATTTCACTCAGCGAGTGAAACACAGTAATGACCACCAGGTTGCTTGTATATATGCAGTCAAAGTGTAGATGAATTTCTTCAATCTAATTATAAACTATAAGGCCTTTATGCTGTAGAAAGGGGAGCAGCGCTCACATCTACCTTGATATAACTGTACTGAGATTTCTTCTTCAAAGAAACAATTTAAACAATACTGCAATTTTGTGATTTCTTCACTAAAGCATATTACATTATGGTACAGTTTGGACATGCCGCTGAGCTGAGATTCAGACTTACGCTTTGTCAGGACAGATTTATGCTTTAATACTGAAATTAGGGTTTCTTTGCTAAAATCTGATTAACCTTACACCGATGCCATTAATCATGAAATACATACAGACTCTCACAATTATAATAGCGGTACCAATTCAAACCCCAACTTTATCTGCATCTCAACAAGCCAGCAAATAGGGACACCGGGCATCTGAAGTCACGTCCTATTTTAACCTGGCTATCAAGCACACACTTTTAAGTTGCCATTGTTTAAACTCATAACTTTCGTTTTATCATGGCCGCATATTCTCCACCAAATCTGTAGCGAATCAGCTCATGGGGAAATATGAATAATTAACCATAACTAGTTATAATTAACTATTCATATTTTAGATCCGCTGTAGATATTTAGCTGACCACTCAGGTTCAACCGTCTTGTCAATTCTAAGAACGTTATTTCCTGGTTAAGGGAAATAACTGCCTTACTGTACAATTCTATAAGTTGTAACGTAAACTGCATGATTATTGACTCCGGTATGAGTAAACAATGAACACGTCAAGTGTGTTACAAGTAAGGTTTTATTAACTACATAAACACTTAAACTATTCTAACATACTACATAAACACTTAAATTGGTCTAACATACACATGCACACACACACACACACACACACACATACAGTTGGTATAGGAAAGGGTTAAAGTTTAACTCAGCATAGAAAGAGCCATAAAGAATGGATTTTATGGAACACTTTGCATGTATATTCAACAGATCTAAGCCTGAGGGATACGTCAGATTCTTAGTTCCAACACACCTTGTAAAAAGGTGTAACTGATACTTAATGTATCAATTAATAAAACTAAGTTTGATACTTAGCGAGTCTCGGCGGTCTGAAAGAGTTTCCTGATGCAATCTTAAGGCCCAAGATCTTTGCTGAAGTCGGTTGATGGAAGAACCAGTTTGAGTCAGTGTCACTTGTTGAATGGAAAGGACTAGGCCGAAGAAAAGGCCTGGCACAGATGCTTTGGTATCCTGAAGCGTTTTTCTCACATCTTCATCTTTGCTTCTGACCGAACCACCGACTGGGTCGGGTCTCTTGAAGTGTGGCCTTTAAAGCCTGCAGAGATTCACGCCTCTCAAGATGGGCTTGCCCAATGGGGAAGTCCGGAATCTTAAGTGGGAGTTCTGCGTTTTTATGGCCCTTTGTCTCTAAGCTTGGTATTTTGCATATGTAATTCGCTTGTGTGTTGATGCACAAATTAGTAAAGATTTTTAGAACATCAATATGTTGCATAGGTGTCAGCATGTAATATGCACTCTCAGTTATATCATCCGAAGACGAATTCATAGATACTAAACACGGTATATGTAAGTTTATATGAATGAGTGGTTTATCGTAATCATGAATAAAAATAGTCTATAATACATCAGATTAAATACAACACAGCAATAATTTACACAATGGCCTGAAGAAAATGGGTTTTCATTCAAAGAAGGTTTTCCTATGATTTAATTAGTAGAAAAGTCCATTTCTATTGTGCATTTGTGCCTCTTGCTTCTGGATAATGCAGCTGAGAGTCTGCTCGCATTCCACAATGTTGTAAATGTATCGGGTTACCATGAAACCAGGTTCTTGTTCGGCGTCCTGGGGTGTTACAAAGTATTTGTGAAATCTAGCTAACAAAATATATATTGTGTGTTGGAGTGTTCCAGACGCTACATTATAATGCTTACGTTTCCTCAGTTATTCAAACATCTGCAACAGAAAACGAGAAAAGAATATTTACATTATCAAAGAAAAGAGATGAAACGGTATGAAAATTTCTTATCACGGTTTTAGTAACCAAAATTATCACGTTATCAGTATTATGGTATTGTTAAAATGTGTTGGAAATTTTCAAAAAGTACTGACACATAAATAATTTCACCAAGTTTTACATTTAAAATCAACAAATAAAATGAGTTTTTGTTTGCATAATTAAAACAATAACATTGCCAATGATTTTAAATGACAACATGACTGACAACAGTTTATCTAATAACGTACGAAATGTTCAAATAAAGTTTTGAAAAAGTTTCATAAAATGGTAAACCTAAAAAAAATAAAGAAAAGGGTTGTCAAAATGATAATTGATTAATAAATGGTTGTGTATTTTATCTGCTCCATAAATAGTTCTAGATACCTTATCCAAATTGTTTAAATGTGTAGAATCCACATAAGCTTGTCTTTCATCAACCGGTCAAGATTTACAGCAGGGCATGCAAATTCAGTCCATTTTTTGGACAGACAAAAAATGCACACAGGCTGAATGTAAAGGTAACTCTGTAAATCCACTCTCTGACAGCAGGTGGCGCTTATGGAACAGCAGAATTGGAGCTGTTTCCCGTAACCTTCGTGGACAAAGCAGCATTGCGATTAAGAACACTTTATTACATGGAGCGAAGATGAAAACAAAATTCCATCGAATCCTCTGAAAACATGACCTTCATCATACACAGCGTTGTTAGTGGCACGTAAAAAATTATTTATCTTTTTAAACACTTTAAAAAGATAAACTCGTAATATTTGAGAATACAGTCAAAATTACAGCATTAAAGTCAGTAGGCCATACGAGAATAAAGTTGAAATATTTTGAGAATAAAGTCAAAATTACGAGAATTAAGTCGTAGCAATTACAAGATTAAAGTTATAATATTTTGAGAGTATAGCCTATGTTGCGCAAGCAAATGCCTGGATGGCGAGACTGGAAAATTCTGCTGGCCTGGACATTAAAAAATTTTTTTTTTTGAATATATGTTGGATTATTAGCAGAAATCATACCATGTGTCATAATCATACCATGTGGACAGTATGCTTGGAAATAATATTTCATGGCTTTGATTGCATTTGTTATTTGTAGTGCGCCAGCCACCCAATAATATAAGCTTTGTGCTTTTTGGTTCTTTTAATATAAAACAATATCTCAGCTTTCAAATTCTCTCAGTTTTATAGCAAAATACAAACAATATGTCTTACAATAATGTGTTTTCCACACTCTTTAATGTGGCATAACAGATCGATGTATTCGCCTCAGTTTAAGCGGCATGTGAATCAATCATCTTTTCATTACATTGAGACATTCGTTTAATTATACAGTTTTTTGTGTAAAGTTCCACCACCTGACTCCGCAAAGACATCTATTTCGCCCACATTAATTCCTCACAATTACTAATTGAAAACAGCAATAACATTATAAAGGTTATAAACTTGAAGTTATTGTTGTCTTTTCGAGGTAAATACGTAATTACTATTCACAAGCTGTTTTGTCCATAGTATAATAAATGATTGGAAATATGTCTTCAAGTCCATTCATTACTTTTAGTGTGCCAGCCACCCAATAATCGCTTTGTGCTTTGTTGCTTTGTTGCTTTTAATATAATACAGCTCAGCTTTCATGTTCTGTCATTTTTATCAACGAAATACAAATCACAAATGTGTGTTTCCTCTTTATTACAATTTATAGCAGGAGATAAACTGAAGGAACGATCAAAGGCATGAAAAGAAACAGGTATGCCTATAATTTAATGAAACCGAATTATACCTAACTAAAAGATGATTGATTCACATGCTTTATTCTCGGAATATCGACTATATTCTCAAAATATTTAAACTTTATTCTCGTATTGCTACGACATTATTCCCGTAATTTCAAATTTATTTTCAAAATATTATGACTTTATTCTTGTAATCTTAATCTCATAATACGCTGTCGTATTCAGAGGTACATTCATATAATTAATTCATTCATATATTCATTTGTATAATTCCCTTAGCACTCTTTTAAAGGGGTCATATGACGTTGCTAAAAACATTATTTGGTGTAATGAAATGTGTTTATGCGGGTTAAAAAACACATTATTTTCCACATAATTTATATTATTGTTTCTCCTCTATGCCCGCCTTTCTGAACCGCGTCGATTTTTACAAAGCTCATCAGTCTGAAAAGGGAGGTGTGCTGTGTTTGGCCAGCTATCCAGTGCATTGTGATTGGCCGAATACCTTAAGCGTGTGACGTAAATGTTACGCCCCTTACCATATTGTGATGCCCTGTCCGGCCGGAGCGATGAGACAAAAACATTAAAACCCATTATAAACGAGGCATTTGTTGCATCCAGTGGGGACATAATTACGGATTATAATGACTTATAGACTGTCTTTTTACGTCTTGCGTTGCATCGCGCCGAATAAACATAAAACCATTCTGCATTTGTGACCGGAGACACGGTGGGCTAGAGTGAGTGGAGGCCGGAGGCCTAGAGTGAGCGGAGGACGGCGGGCTTGAGAACGGCGCGGCTGGCGGATTCGATGAAGGAGCGGCCGGCGGGCTTGCGGCAACCACATGTGAAGACCCCAGGCTGGACTCCGCTTCATCCACGGTGAAAGCCGATCCGGCGATCGACAGTGCGAAGTTGATCTATTTCCTCAGCGACCAGCAAGGATCAGCTCCAGACATGACGAAGCGATATCGTCCTCGTTGGTAGGTCAAACAAAGTAGTTTCGCTTTCACAACGAAACACACAGCGCCTTCACGACATGGCGGCGGTGGCAACAACAATACTACAGTGAGAATAAAAGTTACGCCTTCTTTCTTTGCGTGAATATTTGGGCGGCGTTACGCAAATCTTCCCACATAGTGACAGAGATATGTGGGGGAGTGTTAGAACGAGCCGTTTTAGATAGGCGTGGCTGACTCTTAACTTTTATAAAGAATATCTCTTTGGTTTTGAGAATTTAGTCTTTGCAACTTTACAGATCTTCTTTATGCACCAAGAGCTTGTAAAACTCCAAAGAGAAAGGAAAAATTTTAATCGCATCATATGACCCCTTTAAAACCTCCCAGCATTTCTGCCATGTTTTCACACAAAATGAAACCACTCTGCGTGCGTACCTGAGACTGTCACTTAAAACTTAGCTTTATTCTGAATAGTATTTATTTATCCTGAGTTGATCAAATTGCGGTAATCGAATACGGTTTTAATGATAATTAAAATACGAAACGATAATACTAAACGGGGGGCATTTTATCATGATTTATCATAAAACCGGTAATCGTTTCATCCCTATCAAAGAACATTGTCACTGACTTCAGTCTTGCACAAGTTTATGCACTTTAAAAAACACTTCCGTTATAATCAGTGAAGCTATCTACTCTTTATGATGAATAAATCTCTGATGAAAACATCTGCACTTTGTTCTTTATGATGAGAGAAGAAATCAGTCAGCGAGCGCACTGAACAACAAAACTCTGGTGCTTCAGCGGTGACTCATCGGAACGCCTCAGATTGGCCATTGCATTCATAAACTCAACAGAATCGTGTGTGATTGGTTATAAATAATGCACAACACTGTAAAAATGCAGAAAAAGATTGATGGAACAAATAAGCCATAATATTAATTGGATAATAATACTAGCCTGATAATAATCAAGTCAAGTCTGCTTTATTGTCAATTCTTCCACATGTACAGCACATACACACAGAGAATTGAAATTGCGTTACTCTCAGACCCTTGGTGCATACAGATAACATAAATACAGATGGGTACAGATTAAATACAAAATACAGAATACAACTATACAAATATACAAATAAAATATATGTAAAATATATGTAAAAATATATATATAAAGCACAAGGCATATGGCAGATAGAGTGCAAACCATTAAAGTAAACAACAGTGCAGATATAATGATTGTAGTGCAAAAAAATGATTTGTGGTGCAAAAGAGCTTATTCAGACTGATTAAGTGACAGTGTGTGTGTATTTGGGAGGGGGGAGTGGGAGAGTCCATCATAGGGTCAGAGTTCAGTGGTGCGTGGGACAAAAGAGGGTAGGGGGGGCAAGGTCGGGAGGGAGTTCAGCTTCCTGACAGCCTGATGGATGAAGCTGTCCTTTAGTCTGCTGGTCCTGGCCTGGAGACTCTGCAGTCTCCTCCCTGATGGCAGCAGACTGAAGAAGCTGTGTGTCGGGTGGGTGGGATCACCTGCAATGCAGAGGGCTTTGCGGGTGAGACGGGTGTTGTAAATGACCTGAAGGGAGGGGAGAGAGGCACCAACGATCTTCTCAGCTGCTCTCACTATGCGTTGAAGTGTCTTGCGGCAGGACGCGTTGCAGGCGCCATACCACACAGTGATGCAGCTGGTCAGGATGCTCTCGATGGTGCCTCTGTAGAAGGTGCACATGATGGGGGCCGGGGCTCTGGCTCTTCTCAGTTTGCGGAGGAAGTAGAGACGCTGCTGTGCTTTCTTGGCCAGTGCTGCGGTGTTGTCAGTCCAGGAGAGATCCTCTGTGATGTGCACACCCAGGAACTTGGTGCTGCTCACCCTCTCCACAGTCACACCATTGACGGTCAGAGGGGCATGCTGAGTGCGCGCACTCCTGAAATCAACAACAATCTCCTTCGTCTTCTCTACATTCAGAGAGAGATTGTTGTCACTGCACCACCCGGCCAGGCGGCTTACCTCGCTCCTGTAGTTTGTCTCATCTCTGTTGCTAATGAGACCCACTACAGTCGTGTCATCTGCAAACTTGATAAGGAGTTTGGAGTTGTGTGACGGTGTGCAGTCTTGGGTCAGCAGAGTGAAGAGGAGGGGTCTCAGCACACATCCTTGGGGGGCCCCTGTGTTTGTTCAGTGTGATGGTGCTGGATGTGGTGCTGCCGACCCGTACTGCCTGAGGTCTTCCAGTCAGGAAGTCCAACAGCCAGTTGCACAGCGAAGTGTTGAGCCCCAGCTGGACCAGTTTGTGAATGAGCTGTTGAGGGATGACTGTGTTTAATGCTGAACTGAAGTCTATGAACAGAATTATGACGTATGAGTCTTTTTTGTCCAGGAGTGCTGAGTGGAGGGTAGTGGCGATAGCGTCATCGGTCGACCGTTTGAACCGATATGCAAACTGGAAGAGGTCCAAGGAGGGGGGGAGGGCAGACTTGATGTGTTGCATGACTAGCCGTTCAAAGCACTTCATGAGGATGGGGGTAAGTGCAATTGGACGGTAGTCATTGAAGCAGGATGGAGACGGCTTCTTCGGGACTGGAATGATGGTGGTAGCTTTGAAGCATGTGGGGACAACAGCCTGGCTTATCGAGATGTTGAAAATGTCTGTGAAGATATCGGTGAGTTCCACTGCACAGTCTCAGTACACGCCCAGGAATGTTGTCTGGACCCGGAGCTTTGCGTGCGTTGATCCTGCTGAGGGATCTCCTCACGCTGTCCGGGGACAGCGTCATCACCTGGTCGCCGGGAGGAGGTGGAGTCTTCTGTGCAGTGGTGCTGTTTGTGCCTCAAAGCGAGCGATAATAATAATAATAATAATAATAATCTCGCTATCGTCAAAAGCATCAGCCACAGGTAATATCTCTGACTATCGTCGATACACGATACTAGTGTCTATTGGCACAACACTAGTTGTTATGGTTTTCTTTCAACTTTCATGTGAGTATTATGGTTTTTACTACTGCAGATTTGAGTTGTGGTAAAATGTTTCACTGGATCTTTCTCTTCTCATCAGTCTTCGTCAGCCTGTGTTTACTGATCTGATCTTCCTCACAAAAATATCTGTTTTCGTTATTCTTTTCTCTATGGTCATCCTCCCCTTCTCTTTTTCCATCACCATATTTCCACCCTCCCGTCCTTCCATTTGTGGTGTCACCGTCTTCTATATTTGGTGGGTCACCTCACTAGGCTGCCAAGGTGAGAAATATTGTCCTCCCTGATGCCCTGATTTTGTGCTGATGTTCCTCTAACACACAATTCACACTCTTGCAATGCTTCCTCTTAATGCAATTGTCTTTACTTGTGTTTCCAGTCCTCTTAATTAAAGCACTGAGTGCCGGGGAGCATGTATTTTTTTTCACCCTAAAATGAAAATTGTCATCATTTACTCACTCTCACCCTTGTTCCTAATCCATCTTCAAGATTTTTTTTTTAGTCAAACCTGACAGATTTCTGTCCTTCCATTAAATGTCCATTCCACCAAAATGTAGGTTTAATCCAAATCTTCTGTAGAGACACGATAGCTTTATATGCTTTTATACTTAAACAGAATTTAATTATTTTATTTATATATTGTTTTATATGGATTGCTTTTACAATGTCTGTATGAACCTTTTGAACTATCAAAGATTTGGTATAAGATACTTTTACCAAAGGGACATAAATCATTTGGGTTTCATTAAAAATATCTTCATTTGTGTTTCAAAGATGAAAAGAGTTTTATGAAGGTAAATGATGACAGAATTTAAATTTTTTTAGGTGTACTCTCCCTTCTAGGCATCTATTTCAAACTAGTAGAGTGATTTGTTCATGCTGACAATGCAGAATTCATGTTTATTTGAATCTGCAAAATGTTAATGTGTAATTTCTTGGATTGACCATATTTTGAAAAGAGTTCATCCATGGTCTTTTGTCACTGGAGTGGTATAAACTGTTTCTCCATCTTTTTGTGTGTTTGTGTACCATGAAGCAGGCAGCACATAGAACACTCACACGTAAAAGATGACCTAAACTTGTGTGCTTAAGTACTAATCATCAGGTTCAATGGATTTGAGCAATCTAGCTTCTAATCTAACAATCTAGCCTCAGAACTTGCTCTAACCCTGATGTGCTTGTGTGCCTTTACCAACTAAAGATGCTGCTGTTTTACCAGGAGGTGGGTTTCTTGTTAATGTCAACTTTAGTTAGTCATGAAAGTAATATTTCATGCTCCAACTGCTTGTACATTCAGTCTAGATTTAGCCTTTACTTTGAACTGACATTACCACAAATTGTGGAATATGTTGTTCATCCAGAACGTTTACTACATATTTTTGTAATTTGTTAATGAACAGCGTTGCATTCATTAACATTTGTTTTGTTTTGTTTTTTCATTAATTACCTTTGTTCAAAGCACTGCATACTGTTTTTAAAGTATTTCGTTAGTGGGCAAGTGTGTTCACATGTTCAGTATTGTGAGCTTATGTACTATCTCATATAAAAAAATATTAATGGAATATATTTCAGTGAAATCCAAGTAATTTCTAGGCACTTTCAGAGCCAATCCCTATATTTTTAACTATTTTTTCCTCCACAGGTTTTCCAGGGCTGAAGGGTGTGAGAGGAGATCCAGGACCTCCAGGGCCTGGTGGAATAAAGGGTATACCAGGACTTCCCGGCATCCCAGGGTCACAGGGATTTAGGGGACCTCCTGGACCTCCTGGAACCCCTGGCATTGGAACACGTCCAGGCATACCTGGAAGACCAGGAATAAAAGGTATGATATTGCAGAAAGAGCTTATTTTAAATTGATTTGATTTTCTTGAGTTGTATTACTGATATAAACTACTTTAGATTCATTTCTGGAGTCATTTTAACATGCTTCTACGATCTCTAAAACCACACTATTTAAATTTGTTATGCTGTGCTTTATTACAAAGACATCAAACAAGCATCTCGGAGATTGTTTCAAATAGCATAAAATAGTCTAATGAGCACATTTTACTTTTAATGATCATAATGTAGATATTTTGTTTTCTGTGTCCAAGGGGAGAAGGGGTCTCTTGGATTGTTGGGGTTCCCAGGATTACCTGGTTCTCCTGGAGTCCCAGGTGGCCCAGGTGTTAAAGGTTTACCTGGTTTCGCTGGGCAGGATGGCTTACCTGGGGGAACTGGATCAAGAGGAACCAAAGGTATATTGATGGCATTTGCAGGACATTTCATTGTTGGAATTTTTTGTAGTTAAGTGAAACCATAGAAGGCACTCAAAAAAGAATTTAGAACTTCAGAAAGAAGCAAGATATAAAATAGTTTATTGTAATTACATTTTAAAATGCACTGCAGTAATATAGTGCATACTACCGGTAATTTAATGGATATATGTTTGTGTTTTAAAGGGGAACGTGGTGCTCCTGGTCTTCCAGGACCCTCTTCTCCATTGCTTCCAGTAGAGCAGCTGGAAAAGGGTGAAAAAGGTGACCCAGGAGGTGGTGGACTACCTGGTTTCCCAGGACCAAGAGGTACAAAAAGTGGACAGACCATCCAATTAGACCTCAGTTCCTTCATTTCTAATGATGAATTCATGCTGTTTAGTGGCATCGAGGTGTTCATGGACCTGTGATGTTGAGCTGTAATGTAGAGTCATTCAATGGAATCTTTAATGACAAGCAAAGTTATTTTTTTCAGCTTGTGATAAAAGTGTGGGATTGTAATGATACTAAAGACCAGTCATTCTGTCATTAAAATCAAAGTGAAATAAAAACAAAGTTTTTTCTCTTTTTAACAGGTGATAAGGGTTTTCCAGGGCTACCTGGACGTGAAGGCTTTCCTGGATCACCTGGTGTTGCAGACCAAGCAAAAGGTTTTCCTGGCCAGCCTGGACTCCCAGGTATTCCTGGCTCCTTTGGCTTTCCTGGTCCCAAAGGTTCATCTGGAGTTATGGGCTTCCCTGGCTTACCAGGCCTGAGGGTAAGCGTCCTGTATTCAGGCCACAAGTATAATTATGTAAAAAAGTGTACTATGCACTAGCAGTACTAATACTGTTATTGGCACCGGGTCTAATATGGTCTCAGAGTCTCATACTTGTACTTGTCAAAATGTTTTATACACAGAAAGATACATTGTCTTTTACTTTTTGTGTTGTCCTCCACTGCAGGGTGATGATGGTGTACCTGGGGTTCAAGGGTTCCCAGGCACTCCAGGACAGCCTGGTGGCAAAGGTGAGATCTCTGTGATTCTGTCAATGCCAAGTATAATAATAATAATTATTAATCCTTATTTCTGGCCTACACTACGTATGGCAAATGCAAGTAGTTGAATAGTAGGGTGATCTCCCTAAACATTGTCTTTAAGGTGAGAAAGGTGATTCATATGAATTATCTGGACCCCCTGGACAAAAGGGTGTGATTGGAAATCCTGGATTCCCAGGTGAGAAAGACACTTTTTCAGGCTCTTATTATGTGTATGTTTTATAAACTCTTCTATTTTTTGTACTGTATTTCATTTTGTAATGTATATTCCAGTATGATTTTGTAAATAGATTTTTGTCTTTCATAACTAGGTGGTCCAGGACTTCCTGGTGATCCAGGGTTCCCTGGAGTCTTCGGATTCCAAGGCCAGAAAGGTTTTCCTGGAGAGCCGGGAGGACCAGGATTTGGTGGTATGTGGAAGTTTGGATCCACCCTTATGATTCTATTGAAATTATTTCAGATTTTACAATAGCAGCTCTCTTCTTTCCTAATGTCAATTTCATTTTATTGTTGTATTTGTTTATAGGCTCACCAGGCCTTCCAGGCATTAGGGGTCTCTCTGGCTATTCAGGACAGAAGGGGCGTGATGGAGATCCAGGCCGTCCTGGAACTCCAGGTTCATCAGGAGAGAAAGGTGAAACAAGAACTTGTACCAGTTTACTGTTAGATATTGCTAAAAACATGTTTTGCACCTGTAGTCATTCATCTTTTTACAAACCAGTAGAAACCAGCATGTTGCCATTTCTGAAATACCCTGCCTTAAATCTTTCTTCAGGTTTTCCAGGATCACCTGGTTTAGATGGACTCAATGGTCTTCCAGGATCCAAGGGGCTGTCTGGAGTTCCAGGTACATTAATCAGATGAACCTTTGATTATAAGGTTCTTCATTGTGCTTTAAACATGTGCAAACTAGTGACTGCTCATTTATTTAACTTATGTCCTCAGGTGTGACTGAATGTGTTCAGCCTGGAGCTCCTGGTGGGAATGGCCTGAAGGGAGAGAGAGGCACATCACAGCCCGGAGCACTTGGGCGCCCTGGAGAAAAAGGATCCAGAGGAGACCCTGGTGAGGAGAATTCTATGTATGGACCACTCTTTAAAAATTAAAGCGGGAATCACACCAAAAAAGCAAGTAATTATGGAGTCATTGCTTCTCTGACCAGCTTTGTTTCTCTTTTATTTTCATACATGTTTAATGTTTTCAGGTGCCACTGGTTTGAGAGGCTTCCCTGGTAATCCAGGCCCCCCTGGCCCGCCTAGACCTTCTAATATCCCAGGTCCTCCCGGAGACCCTGGACTTCCAGGATTAGATGGACGAGAAGGTACAGGACATCTCTCTTCTCATTACTTTTATTGTTTCTCTAAGATAGAACTGATCCTTTCTAATATAACAAAAATATGCTTGATGTAGAGGGCTAGCAATTATCATTCCTTGTAGATCTGTTTCTCTTTGAGCGTGAACTTCACCTTTTGTAATAGCAGTTGCTCATAGTTCCTGTGATACAGTGAAATCAGTTGAACTGGATCATTTTTAGGTCCCTTTGGCTCTCCTGGCCTACCTGGTCCACCAGGCCCTGGAACAGTCCAAGGAGACAGGGGAGATGCTGGACTTCCTGGGCGACCAGGAATACCAGGACCACGTGGAGACCCCGGTGGTTTTGGAGCCCCTGGATTACAAGGCAGTCCTGGTTTTAAAGGTGTTTTTTTTTTCTACTGCTTTAATATTTTTCTGTCTCTTTAACTGTGCTTCAATAGTTTATTCTTTGGAGTTTATTCATTTTTGTGCTCTCTGGATTTTCAAGGACAAAGAGGTGACCCTGGATTTAGTGGTGTACATGGACCACCAGGGTTACCTGGAGAACCAGGAGATTTTGGCAGGAATGGACCCAAAGGATTAAAGGGTCAGTAGGCATTTTGTATATTTAAAAAATTTAGCTAACAGTAATAAATCACGAGCATTCTTGAAACATCAGCTTTTGCTTATTGTCCTCTCAGGTTTTCCCGGTCTTAAGGGACTTCCAGGTGTTCTGATCCCACGTAACATAACCAGCAACATGCCGTTTGGGGAACGGGGCCCACCAGGTCTTGATGGGTCTTTTGGTCAGGCAGGAATTCCAGGCCTGCCAGGCAGTCCAGGAGTCCCAGGTGAGTGTTTTTTTTATTGTCTTTGCAGAAGGTAAGAAAAAAGTAAGAAATATTAAAATGAAAGTCTGATCAATTATTTATCTTTTAACTCCAATTTCAATTCCTCTGAAATTCCTCTAGGTCCCAAAGGACTCAGAGGGCCAGTGGGTAGACTTGGTCCTGTTGGTGCAGCTGGATCTCCTGGAACTTTTGGTGACCACGGACCTCTAGGAATCCAAGGACCCACAGGAACCCAAGGTACAAAGTGTGTCCTGCTACCTTTTACATCCTTTATTTTTGGAGCAGTAGTTCTCAAATGGTGGTTTTATATGGGTGCACTTAAGTTTTTCAGCCTGGTTCTTATAAGAGAACCTGGAGATTTGGTTTGGTCCTCACACTGCACATAGTGTAACCCATTAAATACAACTATAAAAAAAAATTATTGTGTGTATATTGTTCATCGTGATTTAGGGAGTTTTTTTAAAATAAAATAAGGAATAATTACAGTGATAATACATATATATTTTTTAAAAGGACTATAAAATACCAATTCCAACTATTATAGTAAACTTAAAAATAAAATGCTAAATTACCTCTTTGAAGTGTACAGAAGTTGATGTCTTCAGGTTTAGCGTTGCCGGATGTATGCCGCATCAGTGAAGAAATGTCAGGTTTGCATGTGCTTCACAAGGCAGCGGGTAGCATAGATTATTTTATCTATCAGTTTGAATGGAATCTTATACAGTATTACAGTTGTCGATCCTAAATGGTAATTGGTCATTAACTAGCTGTTCAACTGGCGGTACAGCATATGCGCTGTGAATTTATTTACACAGTGTCTTTATTTTGGGCGCGCATGCGCACCGGCGTACCCAACTTATGCACCCTGTATATACATTCGTGGTCAGAATTATTGGCACCCTTGGTAATATGATCAAAGAAGGCTGTGAAAAATAAATCTGCATTGTTAATAATTTCAATCTTTTATTTAAAAAAATTCACAAAAATATAACCTTTCATTGGATAATGGGAATTTAAAATGGGGGGAAATATCATAAATGTTTTTCTCTAAAACACATTGGCCACAATTAACGGCACCCTTTTATTAAATGCTTTTTGAAAACTCCCTTTGGCATAATAACAGCTCTGAGTTTACTCCTATAATGCCTGATGAGGTTAGAAAGCACCTGACAAGAGATCAGAGACCACTCCTTCATCCAGAATCTCTCCAGACCCCTCAGCCAGCTCCATGATGGTGCTTCTTCTCTTCAGTTCACCACACTCGTTTTCTATAGGGTTCAGGTCAGGGAAGCTTGGTTTTGTGCTCAGTGACCCATTTTTGTGTTGTTTTAAGGTTTGTTTTTGGATTATTGACCGGTTGGAAGATCCAAACATGGCCCATAAGATTTCAAACAGAATCAGTCACTTATTGTTTTTTTATCTGTTGGTATTTGATAGAATCAAAGATGCCATGCATCTAAACAAGATGTCCAGGACCTCCAGCAGAAATTTAGGGCCACAACATTAAAAATACAGTAGTATATTTCATTTTACACATGGGGTACTTTTTATCCCTGTATGCACCAAACCCACCTTGAGTGTTTGTTGCTAAAAAGCAAAAAAATTTTTTTTAGTTACATCTGACCATAGAACCCAGTCCCATTTGAAGTTCCAGTAGTGTCTGACAACAGAATATGCTGGGGATTGTTTTTGAATGAGAGCATTTTTTTTTTTCTTTCTTGAAACCCTCCCAAACAAATGTGGTTTGAATTTTAAGGTTTTCTGACCCTGAGACGCAACTATTTTCTGCAATTCTCCAGCTATGTTCCTTGGAGAGTCTTTGGTCACTCACACTCTCATCGTCACGGCCTTAGGAAGATATAGAAACAGTCCTGCCAGGCAGATTTGTAAATTTTCTGGTGATGGGAAATTCGTAATCTTGCCTGATGGTGGAAATGGACAAATTTTTTTTACTGCTTTTAAAGGCACTTTCTATGTGTGAAGCCCATATCTTTGATGCACATCAGAATATATTCTTTGGTTTTACTCATTGTGATGGATGATTTAGTGAATTTGGCCTTTGTTTTCCCTCATATTTATATTCCTGTGAACAGGAAGCCATGGCTGTATAATTTCATGTTCATAATCACACTGGTATGCTCAAATTTGTAAATATGAATGGAAATATACTTCACAGACATTTTACTCCATAAGAATTTCTAGGGTTGCCAATAATTGTCCAACGTGTATTTGAGAAAAAACATTTAATTCATAATGAGATTTCCCCCCCATTTTAAATTCTTATCCAATGAAAGGTTAGATATTTGTGAATTATTTTTTTTTTTAAATAAAAGATCAAAATTATTAACAATGCAGATTTATTTTCACAGCTTCTTTGGTCATATTTCCCAAGGGTGCCACTAATCTGACCACGAGATATTGTGTGTGTGTGTGGGTATATATATATATATATAAATATGGATGAGAGGACATTTATTAAATACACAAAATAATAAACATATAAAAAAGGCTGTGTGAGCCACAAAGCGTCATTAAAATTATATTTATTCAGAAATATTAGAAAGAACGTTTATTCAGGCAAAGGATGCATTAATTATTAAAAAGTGATAAAAGGACAATTTAGAATTAAAACAGAAGATCTTAATTCAAAATAAATGCTGTTTTTTTTTTCTTTTACTTTCTATTCAAGGATCCTGAAGAACAAGCCTCATGGTCTAGAAAATATTAAGCAGCAACTGTTTCAGCAGAATAATGATAACGGGTCGTGAGCACAACTCGACATTGTACTTATTTAATCAGTCATGACCCTTTTAGTGGTATTTGATTCAAATAAATCAGCCTTGGTGAGCATTAAGACTTCTTTAAAAAAAAAAACACCCAGATGTTTGAATTTTTTAATAGAAAAGTGTTTTGCACTAAGTTTTTTTTTTTTGTATAAAACAGTTGTGTGTGCAATAGACATTTGCGGTTTGTTTGGATTGGAGATGGATGCTACAAGCCCCCCCCCCCCCAAAGCCAAGATATGGAAACATTAATTCTGTATATACTTTTGATCGGTATTCTTGCACCATGTTGCGTTGTAGGTATACAGCTAATTATTTTGATGATTTTTCTATCAACATTTAGTAATAGAGTCAATCGCGGTAATCCCATAGGAACCACCCACAGAAGTAATTTAGTGGTCAGATTAGGTAGAATTCATGAACTGAATAGTATAAGCAGGTTGGAAGTTACTTGGGAATAGTCATAGGTTACAGAACAAGTTACCCTATTTAACAATTAATAAGTAGTATAACTATTTATAATGTGGTATTAATGTAATGAACTGATACATTTTACTTTTGATACTGTGTTTTTTGAAATCAAATCCTGCATAGCTACGACAGGAAACAAAGGCATCTACAGCTTGGAAAAAGGTTAATTTAAAAAATAAAGCATATACATAAACCCAAATAGGAAATTAAACAGTTATTGAATAAGCATGTGCCGTATTCTGTGTCCTAAACTCTGAAACAAAGTGTCTCATTTTAAGCAGGCAATGCAATTGGAAAGAAATCAACAAATCTGAATGTGTGTGAAAAAAGATTCAGATGTTTCAGATTACAGTAAAGGTCCTTGCACACTGAGTCCGAAATTTTCGCACTTTAAAAAATAAATACGATCTCACGTTGTGTCAATCACGTTTACACACTGCCTCCAAAACTTTCGTCCGTCATAAAAAAATTCAGATCGGGTTTGATTTTCTGCGTTTTTCGCATTCATAGCAAGCATTTTGAGAAGTGTTTTGACAATTCAGAGCCACTGTACAAGCGAACGCCAAAATCCAGAATGGCGTCTGACAAGTTGATCCATTTCTTCTCACTGCACAAAGCACTGTATAGGTCCATGCACACTGAGTTCACGGAAATTGGGGGTCTTCTTTTTAATATGTGGCTCCAGTATCGCTAGCAAAAGCATCAAACTGAGCCACTGACATCCTGAAGTAAACTTTGAATCGCCAGGGATAATCCCGCAGCTCCTTGATAAGGAGGTGGCACTCTCCTTCGATTGGATGATGGATCCAATATTTCCTGTTTCTTTTTCTCTTTTTAAGAAGAGAGAGGACAACAAAATCATCCTCAGTTTGAAGACTCCATTTTGTATTGTTTTGCAAATCTTTTCGCAATGGATTAATTCACATCGGACTCAGTGTGCAAGGCTTCTGTGCGTGACATTTTTAGGATGACGAATACGAAAAAACGCATACGAAAATTTCGGACTCAGTTACATTAATTTTGTAACTAAATTACGTAATTCAGTTACATGTAACTAGTTACTCCCCAACACTGTTTATAAGGTAGGAATTTCATTAACAGCATATTTTCAAGTGCGTAAGGTAACAATAGATTTCACTACAGTTTTCTGGGTTACATCTTTCACCCATTTCCTCTCTTCCCTTTTGTAACTGCCTTTCAAATTCTTACACTTTGACATATCTTCTACAGGAACCTGTGGCTCACCAGGAATGCAAGGTCTTCCTGGTCCACCGGCACGCAGTACCAGTATCGGTTATACTTTGGTGAAACACAGTCAGTCCAGCCAGGTGCCCATGTGTCCTCAAGGCATGTCCAAGCTGTGGGAGGGATACAGTTTGCTCTATGTGGAGGGCCAGGAGAAAGCACACAACCAGGACCTGGGTGAGACACTACGGTTGTTATTATAAGGGCTTTCAGTTGTTTACAAATTTTTATCATTCTGTTTTGGAATAGATAGATTTGGAATATTAATCGTTGTGGATCAGTTTATTGTGGACTGTGTAATATACACAAGTTCACTTGTATATACTGATAAGCTGACTTGCCTCAAGATAATGTTGTTAAAGTTGAATTCAAATGTTCTTGTCCTCACAGGATTGCCCGGCTCCTGCCTGCCGCATTTCAGCACCATCCCCTTCCTGTACTGCACAGTCAATGACATCTGCTACTACGCTAGTCGCAATGACAAATCCTATTGGCTGTCCACCACAGCACCCATTCCCATGATGCCTGTGGCAGAACAGCAGATATCTCAATACGTTAGCCGCTGCTCAGTGTGTGAGGCTCCATCTCAAGCAATTGCTATCCATAGCCAGGATCTCAACATACCGATCTGCCCTCAGGGTTGGAGAAGTCTGTGGATTGGTTACTCCTTCCTTATGGTACAATTGAGTTATACCTGACTGCACATGCACAATCACACATCACTGCAGATTCAGATCAACTGAGCTTACTATAGCTGTGTCTCATTTAGAAGGCTGTGTCCTCTGGAGGTCACATCCTCTGAAGGATACATATAGCGGAGTATCCTCAACCTAGAATTACACGAGACAGCCTTCGTAGGATAGGTGGAAAAGGAAAAAGGATGCATCACGTTGCTATGCCAACACATTTATAGCGTCGTTGTGCTCTCATGCTAGTTAAATGTACATTACCAGAGGGTTAAACAAATTAAAGGAGTGTTACAAGCTCTTGATGCATAAAGAAGATCTGTAAAGTTGCAAAGACTAAAGTCTCAAATCCAAAGATAATTTTTATAAAAGTAGAGGTCAACCACGCCTAACCTAAAACGCTAATTCTAACACCCCAACAAGTCTACGTCAATATGTGGAAATATTAGCATAATGTCACCCAAATGTGCACGCAAAGAAAGAAGGCGCGGTTTCAGGAACAGCAGTAGTGTTGATGCTGCAATGTCAGGGAGACGCTGTGTATTTCAGTGCGAAAGCAAAAACACTTTATTTGGCCTTCCGGAAGTAGATCAATTAGGAATCATTGGTTAAGATTTAACAGAACAGCACAACCCAGATGTTCGAATTTGTGCAAAGCATTTTATGGACGACAGTTCTTTGAACCTAGAAGAGTACAAGGCGGCTGTGCACCAAGGGCTTATTTTTAAAAAGAAAAAAAAAAAAAAAAAGGGTAAATTCGGACTTTGCTATGACAATCTGGCGCTTATTCTGAATCAGCGACTGTAAGTATGTTTTATTACTAGTTTAAGTATTTGCTATTGACTGTCAAATGCGGGTTTTGCGCAGAGTAACAGCGTGTGTGTGTGGTGTGTGGTGTGTGTGTGTGTGTGTGTGTTTGAGGGGAACAGGGTCACATCACAGGGGAGTGAACTGCCTGTCAGAAATCATAGCAGCTGTCTTAAATGCAGCATGTGTACTGCTCATCACTGACTCTGTTGCCCTTTCAGGCTTAAACTGATGGTAAAATTAACAACATTATTAACTGTCTTGATATTTACTTTGAAAGCTGAAGCTCGCGATTTATGGTAAGGGGCGTTACATTTACGACACACGCTTGTGGTGTTCGGCCAATCACAACGCACCGGGTCAGCTGGCCAATCAGAGCAGACTGTGCTTGTCAAAGGAGGGGCTTTGTTGAAAACAACGCATTTCAGAGAGGCGGGGCATAGAGGACCTACAATAATGTACAGTATTGAAAAATACTGTGTTTTTTGAACATTAAAAGCATGCCAACATATTCTGTTAAACCAAATACACAAAATAAGGATCTTTAAAATAGCATCATATGACCCCTTTAAATGATTCCAACATTAAAAGTCACTAAACACGTTGTAATCAGGTTTAACCACATATTACAACGGAGGGAATAAACTTAAATAGAAAAACTTGAAATATTCCATTTAAACACCACATCTTCGCTTCTGTGTACGTTACATCTTTTCAAATTAACAATGGTTGTTTACGGCGACGCAAAGAATTGTTGGTTATCTGTAGCAGCGAAGGATACACTTCATGCATCCTCCGAATTCTTGTGAAAGAAGGTCACATTCGAAGGTCACATTCTTTTCTGAAATGAGACAGCCTCGATGACGTATGCAGCCTTCGAATGTGACCTCCGAAGGGCGCAGCCTTCAAAATGCGACATAGAGTGTACATGTTCAACTCAGCTGTAGAAATGTTCAAACGCTTGACAGTTAACACAATAAAAGATATGTTGATCGTTTATAAATGACGTTTTATATGTATGTAAGCTATTTACTATAAATAATTTAATATTTTTAAATATTACTTTCTAGTCTCCTCAAAGATGCAGTAAAGTACGTTTTATTTTGGCAATGTTAAAACTACCTACATACTGTATAACTTTATAACATTTATGTTTATCCTTCAGCACACAGCCGCAGGTGCAGAAGGAGGCGGTCAGTCATTGGTGTCTCCCGGTTCTTGTCTGGAGGATTTCCGCGCCACCCCCTTCATCGAATGCAACGGTGCCCACGGCACCTGCCACTACTTTGCCAACAAGTACAGTTTCTGGTTGACCACAGTAGAGCAGAACGAACAGTTCGTCCAGGGTCCTTCCCAGGAGACGCTGAAGGGAGTTGAGTACCGGTCACGCATCAGTCGCTGTCAAGTCTGCATGAAGATCTTGTAGCTTGTGTAGATGCACTGCAGGAGACTTTATCGAAACGATTGGAAGAAGAGTGGATGAGCTGAGCAGAGGAGGATAAAGGAAACAAACATGAACTGACTGATTTGATTTCTTGTCCTTGATGCCCAACAGTGGTCATTTGAAGGGCTAAGGTGAGCCCACGGTAAATATCAGTGTTCGAATGAAACGAAGTGGAGAAAGAGATTTTACTCTTTATCGGTTTATCAACAGTGGTGCTATGTTGTGTTTTTGTGTTAAAGCTTTTTCTTTAAGTTGTTGGTCATATTCACGGCTACCTCAGAGAGTGCATCCCAGACTCCCAGTGGATGGCATGGAATAATACACCTTGATTTTTCAAAAGAATCCATGCACCAATGAAAACAATACTGCATTTCATGTATATGTTTTGGCTTCAGTAGCCTGTGTTGGTGCTTTCTTCACATGAAAATCATGTTAATCTTGTTTACCATTCAGCAAAATGGACAAACCAGCACTTTGCAATCTTCATGAACAAGATTGTCCTCATGGTTGTCACTTGAAATGGTTAGTCTAACCCCATACATATCCTATATGAATTGCACTGAACTTAAAAAAATAAGTTAAAGTTCTTTCACATGCAGTTGATCTAAATTCATCTAGTTCACCTAGTGATGTATGATTCTTGTATGAGAGACTTAAACATACTCAAACATAAATTATGTGGATGCTTAATACCATACATATAATTTCTTGGTCTTTTAAGGTATAGCTGTTCAGCCTCAGTTATTCATTACATGACCAAAAATGTGTATAATATTTTTTTAAATAGACAAATTTTAAGTAGCCAGTCTCTTCGAAATGTGGTTGATCATATAACCACATGACCATCTTAAGCCTTCAGTCTCTCAGTGGTAGCCAGTATACAATTCTTCTGTGTGTTTCATTCATCGTGTCTGTAAGGTGTTAATATGGTTATTCATTTATCCCTGATAGAAAGATGGACCTTCAATTCAGTTGCATTTAAGAATAGGAAAGATTAATATATTTCCCAGTTGTTTCGGTTGGTTATGTCTAAAATACAACGATGTACATTTGTGGAAGATGGCTGTCAGAAGTAGGCAGTTTGCTTATGTTTTTACTTCTTTGAGACTAAAAAAAAAGAGATGTATAATTTCAGAACCCTATAAATGTAAAAATGAGCATTAAACAATTTAATTGTGCGTAAATTGTTTGCTTGAATGCTCACCGTGGTCAGTAGAAACCGCCAAATAAAAGTATTCAAACATTTAAGGGCGGTTTATATAAGTTTGCTGTGTGATGTAAAAGTTTATCTTTACCTGGACTGTTTAAATCACTTAAGAAAGATAAACCGATATAGCCCTGGAACTCAGTTTTGGGTTTATATCAGTACATTTTTAGTGGTGATGGAATGGGAGGAACAACTCTTTTTGAAACCGAATCTTTCCTTTTCTATTTGAATGAATCTACTGAGTGAATGATTCCGTGAATCACTCATAAAGACAGTCACTTGGCTACTGACTTGTTGCCACCTACTGGTGTATCAATGTAACCTGCAGAAAGAGTGACTAAAATTCCTCACCACTAACAGACTTTACAATCTGTCTGGAATGAGCAAAAACAGGCTTGTAATCCAGTCACAACCATGCCATACATTACTGGTTGCAGCTGGGGATCCATTCATAGGAATCATTCCCAGTTTAAATGTTCCTTCTCTTTAAAATCACATGGTTATTAACGAGATGCCCTTGACATGTTTGTACATCGTGTCAAACTGAAAAGAAAAAAAAAATCACTAATTGGTCTATTTTTGTGAATGCAATCTCCAAATCGCAAAACTTGGTACACACAAACAACAGGACAGTTTGAGAAAACATGCCAGATTTGGGAAATTTCTTTAACAGAGTGTGATATACAGTTTTTTTTAAATATCTCTGATATTTATTAGTTGTATTCATTTTAAAGTGTGAGAGATGGCAGATACCAGTAGATGTTTGGCCCGAGTTCAGTAAAGGAAGCTGTGGTGCCATAACGGGTTCAGAGGTGATCTTCAGAGCCTCAATTTATGAGACTCTTTAAAATAAATAAATATAATAATGATATACAAATAACTATTAATCTCCAAGCAAGCAATACTGCCAGATGCAAATATTGCTGCTTTAAGTCAAGGACTTGGCCCCACAAGACGCTAAGGCCTGAGCGGAGGGATGGAAGGCCACTGTGTAGGTCCAGCAGATGGAAAGCAGTAAGGCTGGGCGATGTCTACCAAATTGGCATCGGACGATGTCTACAGTGAAACATCGTGATGGACGATGACATCGGGGGGCAGGGTTAGGGGTGTGCCCGAAGCGTGAAACAAATAACGTGTTATATGGAGCAACTAAAAGGTTAGCCGCTTGCTAGGTAGCCTGTTGCATTACAGTGCATGAAAGTTCACTTACCACATACACAGAGTAAGGAGAAATGTCTGATAGGACGATGGCGAATGATTTGCAGATCGTGAGCACCATTGACAAACATCTAATCTTGTCAAATGTGTGGCAAGTACTGCCGCTCCATAGTAGCCTATCCACCTTTTTCTTCAACGCGGAAGTAAGCCCATGGGCGAGACTTCCGGTTCTTCTTCTTCTTCTTCTTTTAAATTTAATGGCGGTTGGCAAACCAACTTAAATGGTGCATTCCCCGAACCTAAGGGTAGGAGGGTGGAGTGCATAATTGATTGGAAGTTTGAGAACTATAGCCGAAAACAAAAACAAAAATACAACGCCAATTATTCCCGCTTTATTTACTACAACTGTATCCTAAATTCTATTGATCAGTCTTGTTTCTTTTAAGAAAATAATTAATTCATGAAATATTCTTGATTGCTTTGGGCAATTTCCTAACAGAACCTGAAGTGACAAATTATTTATTCCGAATGATCCTAAAGCTTGAATTAGTTGAAATCTTGCTCCTTCATATGCATCACACTCTATAATTACATGTTCTACTGATTCTGCATGACCACATTTGTCACAATTTCCAGTTTCATGCTTCCCCATTCTATACAGGCACTGATTTAACGAACAATGTCCAATATGCATTCTTGACATTAAAACGTCTTCTTTCCTGTTGCCAAACTTTCTTCTTTCTTGACCTACTTTCTCTTGAACATGATGAAAGTGTCTACCATTTGTTCCACTATCCCACTCCTTCTGCCATTTCTTTCTTATTTCATTTGCAATTAACCCTTTTACTTCTGCTTTACACATTGACACTTTAATGTCAATTTGTGCATGATTCAGGGCCTGTTTAGCCAGATGGTCTGCCTCCTCGTTTCCTTCCACACCCATATGTGATGGTACCCACAGGAAATTTACCATAAGACCAGATTGTCTTATTCTAAATAGACTCTGCATCACTTCAAAAATGATATCTTGCCTTGCTGTTGAAATTCCACTTAGCAAGCTATTTAAAACTGAAAGGTAGTCATTACAAATTACTGCACCTATTGGCTGTACTTCTTCTATCCATGAGGAGTAGGACTATGCTATGCTGTAGTAAAACCGATATATGGACCTGAATTCTTCTTGAAATTGACTTTGAATGGGGTAAGAGATGCGCTGCGTTAGTTCCAGATAAGGATCTTAGAGCCACGCCTTGTATATTTGCAAAAGCTCTAAAGTTGTTTCACATGTCATGCTGCAATGAATATTTGTACATTCTTCTTTCTGGTTAATTTCTTCATTAGATGAATGTCAAATTACAGCATCGGGAAAAGCCAAGGAGAATTGCTGAAGTGCCACAGAAGGGGCAATATGAGGTCACTAATCCATATTCGGCATCCTCATTGGATAGGCTAATCCAAAGCTTGTAGGTTTTATAACATATTAACGCAATCCTCCAGCATCTTCATTAGAACTGGATGACTATCAAGTGTCCTTTTATATTAATACAGATATCATCTTAACTAGCCTCGAATTTCCTGAGGCAATTCATCAACTCTACTGTTACTGCTGTATTGAGAGATATGTATTGCTCCACCAACAGATTCACAGTGCTTGTGATGGGAATTGTCCGATCTTTAAAAGGGTGTTTAGATGTCAGAAACTGTACACCATATACCATAGTCAAATAGCTGCTCATCAGTGCACGGTATAGTCTTTTAGAGACTGACGACATGCCCCCCATAACACACTGCCCAGACCTAGACAATTATGCCTTTTTTCCTTTTGGCTGACATTTTCTGAATTGAATTAAATCCAGTTGTGAATCCAGCCACATCCCAGGAAATCTAAGTACTCACTCAGCTCCAAGTTGACCATACATTTAAAGTCTATGGAGGATTTTCCGTTTGTAAAAACAGATACTGAGTTTTCGCTACAGAGAAACAGGAAACCCCATTATTAGTCCCAATCTTACTTTAAGAGCATTCTGCATACAACCTCCACAGCCACATTGCGCCCTCGTTTCCACAGCGCACCGTCATATGCATACATAGGCCCTTCCTATCCCGATGGCATCTGTGTAAATATACACCAATCATAGATTAAACAGAATAGGAACTGCTAATCCTTGAAGGGTGCATTCGCTAGGAATATCTGAGGATAATGCAGAACACACTCTAACGTGTATAGTTCTTAAACAAGAATTCTTGATCCAATTATCCATTCTTCCTTATTTCCATTCTTCTAATTTTAGTAAAAGCTCTCTTAACATCATGTCGTATGCTTTTTCACATCGAAAAAAACTCCACTAAACACGCATTGTTTACTGTGCTTATTAGTGCTGCTTCCAAACAGATGCACAGAGGTCCATGGTGTTTCGCCATTTCCGGACCACTTTGGTATGGGGAGGAAAGGTTTTTCGTCTCAATGATATGCAACCAAAACGCTAATTACCATACGTTCCACAGTTACAAAGATTCAATGTTACTGCTATGGGCCGTAGTATGGTTTGTGTTTGAGCATTCAGGCTTTGCAATTGGCACAATGACACATGCTTCCAATCAGTGGTAACTTCCGATCCCCACACTTGAAAAACGCGAAAATTATATAGTGATGGATTGGATAGATGTTACCATCCGCATAGCAAAATATCAGCTCTCCGGGTGAAGTTGTTTAACCCCGGCAAGGCTTTCTTCAGCTAAACAGAGTAAACTCTGAATCTAAATAATCCAGATGGGTCCTTTTTCCCTCCAGTAATGAGGGTTCTTACTCAAGTTTACTACTAGTACTCTCCTTTTCTGACAAATGGAGTTACTGGGCACGTTAACAAAGTTTCTGTAGTCGCGCTCCGCTTTCCAGGTTGATATCACAAGTCTCTTTTAGATAATAAGGTTGCTGCTATTCTGCTTCCCTCCCATTTTCTATAATACTCCCTACTTCATTAATTTCAAGATCTTCCCAATATTGTCGAACAATTCTCAAAATTTCTCTAGATGGCCGTATTATCCCTCATTAGAGCCGTTGCTCTTGATAAGTAATAAATATCGTTATTATTTAAATGTTTATAATTCTCTTAAGTGCTTTATTCCTCTTAATGATTGCATCACTACAATTCCAGTCCCATGGGACGGCTTTCCCCCTGTAATAGCCGTCTTCTTTACCTATTTATCTCAGCAGTACTCGAAGAATGCACATAATTATAATGAAAACCTTACTTCTTCCATAGACTTACTAAGTCCAGAACATTCTGTAGACATAAACTCCTCTAAATGTGCCCAGTTGGCTATTAAGGATCCCAATCCTATACTGTCACTGATTAATACTTTCCAATCACATTTTCCAGTTAAACTTTCAGAGACTAGTGTCAAGTTTAAAATTGAATATTTTCCTTGTGACAAATCAACTCTTGTATAGCTTCCATCATTGATACACACTAATCCTTCCCAATCTAGCATGTCTTCAATCCATTGTAATCTGTGTTAGTACTCCCCCACAATGTGTTGTGTGCATTAAAATCACCACACCACACCACCTTATTACTTCCATTTCCTCCAATATTTTCTAGCTTATCCTTGCTTAATCTGTCACATGGATTGTAAAAGTTAATTATTCTAATACTCTGTACTCCTTCCCATACTTCAACCACTACAACCTCTTGCTCCCCATATACCTCAACTGTTCTATACCCAATATCTTGTTTAATAAATGTTGCTACCCCACCACCATTTCCTTTACATCTATTCTTCTGACTGTAAGGTATCAATGAATAAAAAATAAAATGTAATGCGGTTTAAGACAGTTCTTGACACATTACAGTCAGGACTATTTTCTGATTTGTATAAATTTTTTGCATTCTTGTCATTTGCATGTTTTATGGCCGATCTGGAAATTGGGGCAGTTTTAACCCAAAATATAGTACAAATCTATTGAGGCGTTTCACAATTCATACGAAATCATTGTTGGGTAATAAGAGCCGATAATATTGATACCAAGAGAAACAAACCTTTAGAATAGAAAACCAAAGCTAAATCCATACAATGAAACAGTGTTTAGGGCTAATATACAACATACACGAGCTGGTATCAGGAAAAGTACAAACAACACATGCAATATACCAGATATATTTGTAGAGTATAACCGAGTAAAAAGGTTTTTTTTTTTTTAAAAACGTGTTTGTGTGTGTTTGTGGTGTGTGTGTGTTTGTGTGGCTTGGTCAGCCGGCATCGGTGCCTGGCATCGGGGTAATTTACATCTCTTTGGAAAGTGTTTGAAATCAGATGGGGAGATGATAGAGGTGAAACTGTTTAGCATCTCCTTGATAATGGGGGGAACCATTGGCCATTTAGCACCCAAATAAGTGTAAAGTCTGTGACCAGGACTGAAATTTATATGCAAATGTCAAAAGCTAAAATGGTCTCTTAAGCTATAAAACCCAAAGATCATGCATGATCCTACGCAGACGCTACAAACACAGCAGTAGTGACCCCACACCGGACGGAAGTGGAAGCCATATTATGCAGCAACCAGGGAAGACAGTGGGGGGTGTAAGTGACTGGATCAGGGTCTCACCTCAGTCGTGGTATTGAGAGCTGGTTATTCCAACAATTCCTGCTAGACCTAAGACTCAAACCCACAACCGTTGGGTTACAAGTCTGACTCTCAAACCATTAGGCCACAACTGCAGTATAGCTAAGGCAACACAGCACAGCTAGCAGAAAGCTCTTGTAATGTGGACGTTTCATTAACTTAAGATCATCTGGTTATTGAGCTTGTTCTACCCAAAAGACATATAATGACACCTTTTGCAAACCAATTGCAAATGCATTTAAGTGTAATATATTAAATGTAATCTACAAAGTAAAGCTTACATTTAATGGTAAAATGTGTGTTTTTTTAATGTGTAATGCGTGTAATTAAGCCAAAGTAGATAAATTAGAATCAATTCAAATTAATTATCTTTTTTTGTATTATACAAGCATACATATTAAAGTGCATTATTATTTTAAAAAAAATCATATTTCTGTGCCCAGAGATCAGTTAAAACTTCATGGGTTCACCAGATTAACGTGTCTAGCGCCGAACCATCGGAATTTTTTATATTTTATTTAGTAAAAAAAATTAAAGAACACAATATTTACAAGAATGAGAGACAATAAACTAAAAAATATTGGATTTTGAAATGTTTTGAAACTAAAGTTCGAGGTCCGGTATCCTCGGTTGCTGATATCTCGTGATTTGGCGAGCTCCGAAGTACCACTGACTCAACACAGAGGGATTCAGCAGCGCCCCACAGCAGTAGGGGGCGCTGTGAGCGCTCAAACTCATAGTCACCACTGCAGCTGTAGCAGTAACTCACAAACAACACAGACAGGCATAAGCAAGCAACGGGACTTGAACAAGCGCAAGACGTTTCTCCTGTGATACCGCTGCACAAAACAGGTACATATAAACCCACAACAGTGCGTGTAAATAAGTGCGCTGATATGATTTATTGCCGAGTCCGGATTTCAGATGTTATCCACGCTGATAAACATGCAGTGATTCGAGAATTATAGAGCTGTTTACAGTAATGACATGTTTACAAACGTTATTATATCACATTTGACATAATGGAGCTGGTTTTTACTAGCAGCAAATTGGTCTCTGTTGTGAATTTAGAGGAATAATCTCAGGGCTGATTGTTATTTGTCGTAGATGGATGTTACATTAGTCAGCATCATCTAACTTAGCAGTGTGCTGGCTAATGCAGATTCCTCCTCCAGCACTGCAGCTCATGATCAGGGGAAGGGTGCAGGTGCTTTGATACACAGTGTTTCAGCAGTTCAAAGCAGAGAATTAGGTCATGTTTCACCTCATAATCAACAAGAAAATATCTTTAATAAATGATGTTTTGCATTAAGAACATTAAGCCCACTGTATGCTGAAGACCATTAATCATTTGTTATGTGTCAGATGTTTTAATTTAGGACTCAATGGGGCCGCTTCTCCTATTTACAAACAATTTTGGCAACAAAAAAAAAACATTTGACATTTAAATGTTTTGATACTATTTCATTTTTTAGATTTGGAATATATATGGTGTTACTGTAGAAATGTAGCAAATGTAGAAATGTTCAGTCGCCAAGACAAATTCCTTGTGTGTGTGTGTAAGCGCACTTGGCAATAAAGCTCTTTCTCTCTCTTCTCTCTCTCAAATAGCTGTCTTATTCAGTGTTGTATTATGAAGTGTCGATCGTACGTTTAACAGTTGTGTTTTTCAGTTACGCTGGAATTTTCGGAGACCGACTCAGACATGTCATATGTCTTCATCACTGACTCGTCGCAGACCAGTGTACCGTTACTGCAGGCTTGTATTGATGGGGACTTGAGTTTCGCTCGGCGTCTGCTGGAGGCTGGCTGCGACCCCAACATCCGCGACCACAGGGGCCGCACAGGTCTGCATCTGGCAGCGGCGCGAGGTAATGTGGACATCTGCCGCTTCCTGCACAAGTTCGGCGCAGATCTGTTAGCCACCGACTATCAGGGCAACACTGCACTGCACCTGTGCGGACATGTGGACACGATTCAGTTCCTGGTGTCCAATGGTCTCAAAATTGATATTTGGTGAGATATGCCAATATATTTATTTGAACAATTATATGTTTGTTGGTAAGTGTTTGTGACTACTCTTTCTTTCTTTTCTTTCTTTCTTAATGTAGGGTACAATGTGACTAATACTGTGGCACACCTGTGCTTTTCACTTCTACAATTTTCACAGTTTATTACAATCTTATTTATTGAACATTGACAGAGCAACACATTTTAGGGGAAGAAAACCGTATTGATACAAATATTTTAGCTGTAGTAAATATACTAATTAAGTTTAATTAGGTTTTGCACAATAAGTTTAGCATAAAATACTTGTTCAAAGTCACATTCGCTTTAGTAATCAATTTAGTTTGTGCCATATTCTGTTTATTTTGATCAAATAAATGTAATAATAAAAAATATATAATGGTATCATTATAAATATGATTATTATCTTTTTAACTGAAATTAAATATTAACTTTGAATCTGGCCATGTCATGTCAACAAATGAACAAGTCATCCTTTTACATACTGTTCGGTTTTGAAAAACCTTGATTTTAATTACCTAGAACAAAACTGAAAATCAGCAACAAGACCTTTATCTCAGAATATATTTGGTAAATTTAACATTTCACGTTCGCTACATAAAACTATTAAATGTTTTAAAAATTATAATAAAATAAAATTCACCTTTTAACTCAGTGTACTTCTGTTGTACTCTATTATGTTTCTCTCCTTTTTTATATAATTTTATCAAAATTTGTATTAATACAATTTTATCGTTTCCATAATAACCATGGAAGCTATTATGAAAGTTAGCCACCACTTTCACAAAATAGAAATAAAATGTGTTATACTGTTTCTAAGAGATATTGTATTAATTTATTATTTTACTGCAGCAGTACCACTTGTAGTGATGTAATTATTATCATTATCTGACTCTATGTAATGTTTCTCAATTGTTCTTTAACACTGGAACAGTAACCACAATGGGTCCACACCACTGGTGCTGGCTAAGAGGAGAGGAGTAAATAAAGATGCCATTCGGTTGCTGGAAGGGCTGGAAGAGCAAGAGGTCAAGGGGTTCAACAGAGGAGCTCACTCCAAACTTGAAGCCATGCAGATGGCTGAGAGTGAGAGGTTAGATTTGCACATTTACATATTTTCATTACTTTACATGTTTCAGCACCTTTTTTCCTAACAGAGTAACGTTGTTCCTAGTGCGATGGAGAGCCATTCGCTGCTGAATCCAAACCTGCAGAACAGTGAGAGTGTGCTGTCCAGCTTTCGCTCCACCTGGCAGGAGTTTGTGGAGGACTTGGGCTTCTGGAGGGTGCTGCTGCTGCTGGTGGTCATCGCCCTTCTTTCTTTGGGCATTGCTTACTATGTTAGTGGCGTACTGCCCTTTTCTGCAAGTCAGCTGGAGTTGGTCCACTGAGGGCCGGATTGTGTTATATCTGGGCACCAGACGAGTCAAACTTTGAACTAAAGGGAGGTTTGAGTGGACCTTGAGTGAAGGTTCTTCATAGTACAAGATTAGGTTTAATGTGAAGTTTAGAAACTTGTTATTCTCACAGTTGAGGTCAAGTGACGGTGTTCACATGATGATGGCTGTGCTATGAAGGAAGACTGAAAGGTATTTATGGAGGAAAATGTTAGAAGTTTCTCAAACACACTCAAAGTGATGTAAACCCATTTCTCACAGATCTTTCCATGATCACTGAAGCCGGCCAACTGGTTGCTCAGTAGACATATACACTTGTAATAATTTCAGTGGTGATGTAAACAACATTAGGTGACTGCTGTAGGTTAGATCAGCCATGAGGTTTTCATCCTAGTATTTACTTCTTTTCCTTTTCTATCATCTTTTTTTTGGTCTGTATATGAAGAGTGCGGAAGTATGACAGTCGCTACATACATATGCTTATTTACATATCTATGATTCAACAATTTACTATATTAATATTGTTTTAAAGTAATGGTATGTAAAATGTTACATATTCCAATAAATGGCCATCAGGATTCAGATGACAGTTTGATAAATGACAATTGAGATTCTTTATTTAACATTCTTTAGTTTTATGTTTGTGTACAAATCATTTTAAATGCTTAAAGGGTCTTTCTGTTTGCTAAAATAAACAGAAAAACGTTTTTCCTCATCATAAAATGCTTTTGCACCATGTTTGTGTTCTGAGCAATATTTTCCACAAGAATAAATGTCAATGTTAAGATCATATGAAGCAAAATATGGCCTAAAATGATTGCGCATTGTCTAAGAAAGCAGTAAGACTTAAAAAGTAGTGCTTTACAGCGACTTAACAACATCATTTTTGTTATGATACAAATAAATATGTGCAACATGAACAATTCTTATCAGTTTTTGCCATAAAAGATGTTGAAACATGAAGAAAATGTGATGTGATGGTATAATGCATATCGTAATGATAGGAGTGCATGTCACTTTATTTGTGTGTCAAGGTTAGGGTAAAGGGTTACAACTACATTGATTACACTTTCCATATTATCATATAATTTTTTTCCCTAAATGGTTTAAATACTATTTTTAATCAAAACTATTTTGTACAACTAAATGAAAACCAGTATTCTAAAAACCTATAATATATAATAACTCAAATGCTAATGCTTTTCCAGACTTAAAGGGATAGTTCACCTTCAGTTGCTGGTCCCCACCCACTTCCATAGTATGGGGAAAAAGCACTATGCAAGTCAATAGGGACCAGCAACTGAAGATTAACTATTCCTTTAAGGATTGCTAAATGAATAGCTCTATTGTATTTGCATCGTAATTGCCCCACACTGCCCCCTGGTGCCCACAGCAGACCTGAGCAGGTGGAAATACAGAAGGCCTTTAGATTTATACATTCTAGCATTCTTTTGTATCTGTTAGGGATGTAGCAATTCACTCGACTCACGATGCGCTACGATTCACGATACGATCCCCCTTCTTTTTTTCTCACGATTTCATTTATTTTTTTGTACAAAAGCAGATTTGAGGCAAATTCTAAATGAAAACGTGCCTTTTATTATTGATTGGACAAAATGCTGAACATTTCTTTGTGAAATAGAAATTTTAATTTAACAAACCCTCAAATTAGATGGTATAATTTCGAAATTTGAAGCAAAAACAGAATGGCCTGACTTTAACTTTGTGAAATGATGCTACATGAAACGAACGAGATACTAGACGGGCCGAATGAGATGCAAATTCACTCTCTGACAGCAGGTGGCGCTGTTTTCATGGTTCCGCTGTAAACTAAGCAGTGCAGCGCTTGATGAACTCGTGGAGATGTGTTAATGAGGAGGTAGGATATCTGGATATGTTGATTTGGTGTTATATATAGTGCACATGACACTCAAACATACTGAATAAGTCAGTGGTTCTAAATCTTTTTGACTCTGAGGCCCCCCTTTGTTCACAACATATAAAAAACTATTCCAGTTGTTCGTTATTTAATAGGTAGGGATAAGGATTTACTTACAATTACAATTTTTTTGCAACAAAATATTTTGGATCTTGACATGGTTTAAAAAAATGTATATTCAAAAAAGTACAAGAATGGGAGTTGCATTTTAAGATTTTATTACTTTACAGTACTTTTCTAGATCATACATTTAAAATTAGGCTTCCCTCATATATCCTGCTCCAAGAAGACTGTAGGAACCCTGGTTCTTCAAGAACAGTTTAATGCTTGTTTTGTCTTATTATAAATGCTCTCAATTGATCTTGAGGCCCCGTTGGAGGTTTGCTGAGGACCCCAGCCCTGTAATATAGAGTACACGCGTAAATACTGCATTAAATTCATTGACATTGTGTGTTTGTAGATGAATTATTTTTTTTTTTTTTTTTTTTTTTTTTTTTTTTTTTTTTTTTTTGTATTTTACTGTCACATGCCACAACCTGCTCAGCTTCAGTTCACCTTTGGCAATTAAAGACACTAACACACCAGGAAAACAGGGCGAAAAAGTCACATTAAATAATGTCTTAATGAAAATGTTTTTTTTTAAAAACGTTTGTGTGATGGTAGGATTAGGTTTACATGATATATATTATTAGCTTGGTATAAAAATCAATAGTAGTCAATGGATTGTCCTATGAGAGAAATAAAAAACAAATGTGTGTGTTTGAGAAACATGGTGGATGTCTTCAGTAAATGCATTAGTAAGTTCTGTCTGATGGATGATGGTAAAGTGTTTATGAGTATCTCATTTGCACTATTGGACTGTAAAAGCTGAGTGCTTTACCATGATTGTTCTGTAAATTACCGTACTTGTTGAAAGTAGTGGAAAGGCTGTGTCATGTACCATTGCATAATTCCTTGTTTAACTGATTTAGATAAAGTGCCTGAGCATGTTCAAACATCGATTCAATGATTATCATAGCCTGCAGGATGACAACATTGTCAGCTAGACATTTAGCTTTGCATAGTTGCCGTTAATCCTACATGAGCTTGGGGGATTTTGATCTTGGCTCCCTTTTGGCTCCCATTTCCCATGAAGGAAAGCTCACTTGAACATGTAGATGTAACTACCGTTCAAGTGTTTGGGGTTGACAAGATTTGTAATGTTTTTGAAAAGAAGTCTCTATGCTCACCAAGGTTGCATTTAAAGGGGTCATATGACGCTGCTAAAAAGAACATTATTTTGTGTATTTAGTGTAATGAAATGTGTTTATGCGGTTTAAGGTTAAAAAACACATTTTCCACATACTGTACATTATTTTTTCTCCTCTATGCCCCGCCTTTCTGAAATGTGTCGATTTTTACAAAGCTCATCGGTCTGAAAAGCGAGGTGTACACTGATTGGCCAGCTATCCAGTGCGTTGTGATTGGCCGAATAACCCTTTACCACACAGATGCATCTCAATAAATTAGAATGTCGTGGAAAAGTTCTTTATTTCAGTAATTCAACTAAATTGTGAAACTCGTGTATTAAATAATTTAAATGCACACAGACTGAAGTAGTTTAAGGCTTTGGTTCTTTTAATTGTATGATTTTGGCTCACATTAACAAAAACCCACCAATTCACTATATCAACAAATTAGAATATGGTGACATGCCAAGCTGATTAACTCAAAACACTTGCAAAGGTTTCCTGAACCTTCAAAATGGTCTCTCAGTTTGGTTCACTAGCTACACAATCATGGGGAAGACTGCTGATTGACAGTTTGTCCAGAAGACGATCATTGACACCCTTCACAAGGAGGTTAAGCCACAAACACTCATTGCCAAAGAAGCTGGCTGTTCACAGAGGGCTGTATCCAAGCATATTCATAGAAAGTTGAGTGGAAGGGAAAAGTGTGGAAGAAAAAGATGCACAAAAACCGAGAGAACCGCAGCCTTATGAGAACTGTCAAGCAAAATCGATTCAAGAATATAAGTAAACTTCACAAAGAAAATGGATGAGGGATGGGGTCAAGGCATCAAAGAGCCCACACACGAGTGTCAAGGGAATTTGGCTTACAGTTGTCGTTTCCTTTGTCAAGCCACCCGAACCACAGCAAAAATCAGAGGCAATCTCCTGGCTAAGGAGAAAAGAAATGGGACTGTGCCCAGTGGTCCCAATCCTCTTTTCGAGAGAGCAAGTTTGCTTATTTGGAAACCAAGGTCCTAGAGTCTAGTCTGGAGAAAGGGTGGAGAAGCTCATAGCTCATAGTTGCTTGAAGTCCAGTGTTAAGTTCCACAGTCTGTGATGATTTGGGGTGCTATGTCATTTGCTGGTGTTGGTCCATTTTGTTTTTTGAAACCAACGTCACTGCACCCGTTTTACCAAGACATTTTGGAGCACTTCATGCTTCCTTCTGCTGACCAGCTTTTTGAAGATGATGATTTCATTTTCCAGCAGGATTTGGGACCTGCCCACACTGCCAAAAGCACCAAACGTTGGTTTAATGACCATGGTGTTGGTGTGCTTGACTGGCCAGACTGGCCAAACACACCAGACCTGAACCCCATAGAGAATCTATGGTGTATTGTCAAGAGGAAATGAGAAACAAGAGACCAAAAATGCAGAAGAGCTGAAGGCCACTGTCAAAGAAACATGGGGCTTCCATACCACTTCACTAGTGCCACAAACTGATCACCTCCATACCACACCGAATTGAGGCAGTAATTAAAGCAAAAAGAGCCCCTACCCCCCCAATTTAGTGTATTGAGTACATGTACAGTAAATGAACTTACTTTCCAGAAGGCCAACGATTCACTAAAATGTTTTTTATTGGTCTTATGAAGCATTCTAATTAGTTGAGATAGTGAATTGGTAGGTTTTTGTTAAATGTGAGCCAAAATATCACAATTAAAAGAACCAAAGACTTAAAACTACTTCAGTCTCTGGTGATGAATTTATTTAATACACGAGTTCACAATTTGAGTTTGAATACTGAAATAAATGAACTTTTCCATGGCATTATATTATTGAGATCACCGTATTGTGATGCCATGTCCCGGCCGGGGTTTACATAAAACCATGTCTGCATTTGTGATCGGAGAACAAACAACAAGCCCTACTCTACACTGCCCAAAAAACTTGCGTTTGAATCGTCAGTGGCAAATTCTTTAAATATAAAAAACTTACTTACAGTCTGTGAGTCAGAACAGCCGGCATTGTAGTCTACTCTCCCAGGATCAGTAAACAGTCCTCCATAAAATGCGTTGCAAACATCTGAATATTTGGGTTGAACTGTTTGGAACAGTGTTGTAAATACAACTTAACCACTGAATTTTAGTCGTGTCCTCTTTTGGAAGACCAAGTAACAAAGTAGTTTTGCTTTCACAATGAAAAAGCGTCACACACTTGAGTGAGCGCGCCTAGAGTAATGAGGAGGAGGCGGCCTTGAGTGAGCAGAGGCGGGTGGGCGTGAGAACGGCACAGCCGGCGGATTCGACGAAGGAGCCGATCCGGCGATCCACAGCGCGAAGTTGATGTATTTCCTCAGCGACCAGCACGGATCAGCTCCAGGCATGACGAAGCGGATATCGTCCTCTTTTGAAAGGCCAAACAAAGCAGTTTCGCTTTCAAAACAAAACACAGCGTCTTCACGACATGGCGGCAGCAACAACAGACTACATAAGAATAAAAGTGACGTGTGATGCTTCACGCAAAGCCTTTCTTTGCGTGCACATTTGTGCGGCATTATGCTATTATTTCCACATCGTGAGGTAGATATGGGGGGGCGTGTTAGAACGAGCCGTTTTAGGGGGGCGTGGTTGACTCTTAACTTTTATAAAGAATATCTCTTTGGATTTGAGACTTTAGTCTTTGCAACTTTACAGATCTTCTTTATGCACCAAGAGCTTGTAACACTCCAAAGGAAAAAGGAAAACGAAGGAAATTTAAATGAATCAATATGACCCCTTTAATGTTCAAAACACAATAAAATATGTAATATAGTTCAATATTATGAAGTAAAATTTGTTTTTATTTAATACATTTTAAATGTAATTTTACTCCTGGGATGGAAAAGCTGAATTCTGAGCAGCCGTATGACAGTCTTCAGTGTCACATGATCCTTCAGAACTCATTCTAATTTGGTGATTTGGGAGCAAGGAAACATTTCTTGCTAATTACCGATTTTTGTGGAAAATATTTTTAATATTTAATATTTTTAGGATTCTTGATGAATAGAAAGTTCAATAAAACAGAACTTATTTAAAAATCCTTACTGAATAAAAGTATTAATTTATTTCCAAACAAACAAATAAACAAACAAATAACTTTCGAATGGTAGATTATAAATGAGGTATTAAGGAATAAAGCTGGAAATTCTGTCATTTTAAAGAGGTTTAGGAATTTAAAGGGGTCATATGACATTGCCTAATAGTTTCTTTTTTTTCTTTTTATTAAGAACATTATTTTGTGTATTTGGTGTAATGAAATGTGTTTATGCGGTTTAAGGTTAAAAAAACACATTATTTTCCACATACTGTACATTGTTGTGTACTCCTCTTTGCCCCGCCTTTCTGAAACGCATCGATTTTTACAAAGCTCATCTTTCTGAAAAGCGAAGTATGCTCTGATTGGCCAGCTATCCAGTGCATTGTGATTGCCCGAATACCTCAAGCATGTGACGGAAATGTTACGCCCCTTACCACACTGTGATGCCGTGTCCGGCCGCAACGAGACAAAAACAATAAAACCCATTATAAACGAGGCATTTGTTGCATCCAGTGGGGACATAATTACTGATTATAATGACTTATACTGTCTTTTTATGCGTTGCGTTGCATCGCACCGCACCGCACCGCATAAACATAAAACCAACAGGGGAACTGAATTAACCGGAACACCGGCATTGTAGGCTACTCTCCCAGGAAACAGTCCTCGTCCTCCATAAAATGCATTGCACACACCTGAATATTTGATTTGAACTGTTCTGGAACAGTGTTGTAAATACAACTTAACCACTGATTCTAGTTGTGTCCTCTTTTGGAAGGCCAAAAAAAATAGTTTCGCTTTCACAACGAAGCACACAGCGCCTTCAAGACATGGCGGAAAGCGTCAACAATACTACAGCGAGAATAAAAATTACGCTTCTTTCTTTGCGTGAACATTTGGGCGGTGTTATGCAAATCTTCCCACACAGTGACGTAGACACGTGGGACCGTGTTTAAACGAGGCGTTTTAGGAGGGCATGGACGAGTCTTAACTTTTATAAAAAAAATATCTCTTTGGGTTTGAGACTTTAGTCTTGCAACTTTAGAGATCTTCTTTATTCACGAACAGCTTGTAACACTCAAAGAGAAAGGAAAAATTTAAATCACATCATATGACCACTTTAACAACTTTTGAAACTTAAGGTTAACAGCTTAAAGGGTTAGTTCACCCAAAAATGAAAATTAGGCTGTGTTTTACTCACCCCCGAGGCATCCTAGGTATATATGACTTTCTTCTTTCAGACGAATCCAGTCGTAGTTATATTAAAAATGGTCTTGGCTATTCCAAGCTCTGTCATTGCAGTCAGCAGGTGTTGCAGTGCATCAGTCCAAAAGAAGTTAATTAAAAAGCGCCCATCCATAAAAAAAGTGTCTCACACGGCCCTGGGGGGTGAACAAAGGCCTCCTGTAGCGAATCGATGCATTTTTGTAAGAAAAATAACCATACGTAATAATCAATTTAATATAGATTGACCTCACTGTTGTACACGGAAGCAGCTCCGGGCAGAGGACGCATGAGGTTGGCGTTTTACGTTTTAAAAAAAATCGTTGACAAGTATGACTGTATTTTATGTTGTAGAACAAAAAGTGAAAGTCTATTTAGGTAATTCTTATTACAGACCCTATTTTATTCCTAATTCGAAAACTGAATTGCTAAAAACCCAGAGTGATCATAGGTCAAAAATGTGTACACACACACACACAAAACATATTTATTTATTTTTTCCCAGCATGTTTTTGGGAGATTATTGTATTTTATGTTGAGTGGTGGTCATTGAAAACGGATACAGTGAGCTCAGCATTTATTTCACAATATGTAATAAACAATGAACGTGAAGTGTCCAGGGTTTGAGAAAGTACACATGGTGCTAACAAAATTAGAAACAGGAAGTGAAGGAACAGTTCAAGCTGAAGTAAGTGTAAGCTCAGAGGGGGTTTATTCCCTGGTGCTCTGTCGGTTGTACCTGTCTGTAGCCGAATTTAATTGGAAAGAACGCTGGGATGAATTTATAACAGCATTGAGGTGGTGTAGTAAGTGCCAAGTGTTCCTTATTGCACGCTGCCAGCAATAATCCATTTTTGGGTGACTCCTGATGGGTACTTTATTAATCCCACAGGGGGCAATTGCAGTAGGGCATGGGCAGCACATCACAAACTTCTTCCCAAATAAACATAAAAACATAAGAATTGAATCACAGAAGAAACATCAATAAAACACTTTCACATAATTACAAATTACAACAATACAACATGCTTCACAGTAAATTAAACCCCTTATGAAATCTATAAATAATACAGACACATTAAGAGTCCTTAATAAAATTCAAATTACAAATATGAATGGCTTCTGGTACAAAGGTAAACTTAAATTGATTGGTCAAACACTTAATACTTAATACCGTCTGCCAGAAGGCATTATGTCAAAGTGCATGTGTAAGGGTGCGTGTCATCAGTCATGATACTCCAACCTTTCCTTATCACTTGCTGCTCATAAAATTCAGTTAGGCTCCGCAGTGGCACACTAGTCATTTTTGAGCAAGTCCTAACTATAGTTTGGAGGTGATTTTTATTCTTTATAGAAAGAGATGGAAACCAGCATAGGAATGAAAAACTCAATGCACTCAATATAGATATTTGTACACAGAAAGTGTTCAATTTCCTCAGGGTAAACATTCTTTGGTGAACCTTCTTGATAATTGCCTCTGTATTGCCTCTGTATTCTGCTGAAATTTTAAGGTTGTATCAAAAGTGGTTCCAAGGTATTTATACTCCTCTACTTTATCGACCTCTTTGTCCTGATTAAGCACTGGTTGCACCTTTTGGAAACTGTGATTAGCTCAGGAACAGCATGTGTTAAAACAGGTGATTAGAATATACTTTGACCTCTCATTTCATCATTTCCTCATTTCCCTGCTTTGTATATTGTGTTATCTGGCTTTTAAAACAAAGGATGACTTTAGAATTTAAGATCCTGTTTACACCATTATCCTCCTAATAGATATCCATCATTCTCCCTCTGGTGACCTTTGAACTTTTGCTGACAGAAATGACACTTGCCCTGTAAGGTCAGTGCTGTTTTTTTACATCTTATGTTCAATGATCATCTAGCTATGTGTTTTTTTTTCTTACAAACGTAAATATTCGGTTTTCTTTGATAACTACTTGGCTAAGATAGTTTTGTCAAAACTGCAAGCATGTCTTGTGATGGTCTTGAAAGCATCATTCAGAATAAGATAAAAATTAAAAACAAATATTTTGGCACACTATATATTATAGTAAATACTGTCTGAATTACATTATAACTTTTTGTTAAAACAGGTTAACATTAATTTTGCTAAAAATATTTATTCTATTTGGGCCAGAAAACATTTGGCAGGGCCAATGGAAATCTTAACTATAGTGCCAGCAGGGAAGAAAAAAAAATCCTTATTTTTGAGCCCTGTTTTTTACATGCACCAGGGTCCAGAACCAGACCTGATCATTGTTGAGTATGTATCTGGATATGGGATGTCAGTGTGTGTGTATTCAATTCAACAGCTTTTAATGTTTTGTTTCAAATTGGGAAAGAAAAAAAACGTTTTTGTTTGTGAATGCATGCATGACCTGCATGATCTTTTTGAATGGGCCGAAAACCACAATGCATCACTCACAAAGCATGTTGTAAAGACTTTTGAAAAGCTGTGTCGTCATGTACCTCTGCAGGATTCAGACCGACGATCCCTCGCATGTCACGTGGATCAGCGCCCTCCAGGCATCAGGTAACACAAATACACATCTGTTCTTCCTCTTCAGAAATTCATGTGCATTCGGCCATCCATCTGTTTGTTATCTTATGCCTTAGCAATATTTAACAGTGCATTTGCCTTTATCATACAGTATGTTGTTGGTGTAGTCACTCACACACAGGGGGCAGTTCTTATCCTATTAACCCTTTCTAATGACAGTATTAGTCATTATAATTATCATATTAATTAACTTCCTTTTGAGTCATTTACTGTATCTGCCATCAGTGACACTGAAACAGGTTTTAACGTATAAATCCTCACCATAGCATTAATTTGTGAAGACATTTTCAGTTTTTTTGTGAAATATGTTTTACATACTGCCACAGATACAGCAAATGGATGAATCTGCAATATTTAAATGCCAAAACTCCTAAATAAACATGCCTTCAAATACCTGACAACTTGAATCTTACAGACGAGAACCAGTCTCAACTTGTTTGAGGTATTAGAGCGCTGGGGGTCTCGAATTTGATCTTAGTTTTGGTTTGTTCTGTACTGTATGTGAAGCATGTACTTTGCTGAAAGGGTGAAGTCTGTGGTTTTCATCTGATAACTATGGCGACACATCTGATCTTCTCCCACCTACTCCCATTTTACCTCCATAGGTACTGAATTCATCTTCCATCTCATCTATAAACTAGTATACTTCAGTACCCACAGAGGCCTTCCCTAGCTAATCTTCAGGCCGGTGGCCACCAAATACACAGCAGCCAGTCAATAATCGAGCAGCTGCCACACAGCAAAGCTCACCCCCTAACCACCCAAAGGTCACCGTGAAAAGAGAAAATGCAGCAGTAATATTTCTTGCTGATGCAAATGAGCATATATACACATGGGTTTACACATCTAGGGGTGTCGTGATATACCGGTATTGATGATATTTAAAAATGAATAGTACACATAGGACACATAATAATGCAGCGCCATTGCCATTATGGAACGCTAAACTCTCACATGTAATTTGTTTCATTCATACCCGATGCCCTTGAACAGAAAGTCCACAAGTAAGACTTATAGGAGTAATAGAACTTATGACGTTCCAGGAATTCCCTGTATCATCCGGCTATTGCTGTAGATGAGTAAAATGCAGAAAGAAATGTTTAAGCATGAAACATTAAGACAGTCAACACATGATTGCAACAGTATATGGTTTATCTGTGTTATTCAAGCCATCTCAGGTATTTTAATAAGAATAAAGTATATTTATAATGCAATAATCGGCTGTATAATACTATAAAAAAAAATACCATATTTCTATTTCTGCTAAATTAATTCTGTGATAAGAATCAGTTCACAGAAGGAAGTTATTTAAAACTCTCATTTGGAGTAAAAATATGTTGTTATTCTCATAAAATGTTGTACTTTGATGCTGTAGTAAACTAAAAAGTTAGCATTATAGTCTCTTCTGTTTAGTGCAATTGTTCTTTTTGTATGCAATGGTGTGATTCATTGGTCAAAAAATGAAAAAAAAATAAAATAAAAATAAAGATGAATTTGACTGTGAGCATAGTTTATTTATTATGTATTTATTCTTCAAGATTTCTATATTATGATATCGTTATCGTGAATTTTTGTGGTCACGATAATCGTGTAGTGAAAAATCTGATATCGTGACAGCCCTAATGGCATTTTTTGATAAACGGCAGTATTCTGAATGCCATGTATTAAAATCTGTATGTATAGGAACTACAGTATGCCCACACAAAGCCAGCTGACCTATTCACATTTAAATGACAGGAAATCATGTTGAATATTTTATTAAAATGTCAAAATAAAATATGATCCTTAGAGGTGCTCAAGCACATGAAAAAGGCTTAAAATATAGAAGAGTAATTCATTAAAAAAAAATACTACTACTACTGCTACTTTTTCAAAAGTCATGTTTATGATATGAGAGGATGATTATTATACTGTAAGTAACCACTGACAAATGACAAATACTGTCCCATCACAACATGCTTTTAGAAATAATCCAAAATCAGCACAACCAGACATTTGCTGCCCAGTCTGCCAGCTGACCCAACAGCTGGCCTGTGTAAAAAAAAAAATTCTCTATGGTAGCACTATTCTCACAATTCACTGCCCATCATAGGACCACCTGTCATGGTTAGCCTACGCTATAGACTGCTTTATGCTGGAGGACTCAGGAGTTCAGATGGGTTTGTGTTGTGTACAGTAATTGAACAGAGAAGCTAACAGGTTAACAGTCTGTGCTGTTAGCTGTGACAGAATGGTTTCGTGAAATGTTATGGTGTCATTATGAAGAATTCAGACTGCCTAGAAGTATGTGTACTGGGTGATTCAAATGGTGTTTTATTGCTAGTAAGCTCAAATAAATTGAGTTCATAACACGAGTTTGAATTATGACTTGAGATCCTTTCTGTTCCCCCTCTCTTTCTACTCTCCTGTCTATTGAAGAAGCAGAAGAGAGGTATTGCTCGTCAATCATACAAGGTGGTTTTTAAAAGCACTCTTTTTATATAAGTACATTAGTACTATACACAGTACATGATATGGTACATTAGAATGTTTTTGAAAGGCAGAGTGAGAAACTTCAGCGATCACTGTATTGTGTAAATAAGGCTGTGTGACAAATCTTTTTTTGCTCACGAGACACAGAAAGGATATTGTTGCAAGTGTAAACAAACAAAAAAAAGCACGATCCCAGTTTTCCATCTGAGCCACTTTAAAACACACACAAAGCAGCTAGCAACTGTTTTTCTGTAGTACTTAGATGTTGACTACAATGTATCATATACAAAATATGAAGACGTTTAAATGTAGCACAACCTTTTGTCTCGTTAGCTAGCTAGAAAACAGCTTGCCCATTGGGCAAAATGTTTAAAGTTTAAAACAAACAGATGCTTTCCCTAAAATACAAAACTGTCATTTGACATATACTGTAAATTATATTAACTTTGCAGTAAAACAAGGCCTGTGACAATCTATTGAAATCAGTTATTTCAGTAGTCTGTAAATGCCGTGGCTAGTGTGGCTTAGCTCGGGGGGGGGGGGGGGGGAGATAGAGCACATGTCTGTGAGGAGAGAGAGAGAGAGAGAGAGAGAGAGCGAGAGAGAGAGAGAGAGAGGAGAGAGAGAGAATTTATTGTACACTTCTAAAGACCGCAAAACACACCTCACGTTATGAGCTGCGCTGCTTTGCCGGAGCTGGCAACACGAACGCTTTTATCCTGATTAATAACGGCCGGACGAGAGAGCGACAAACAGTCCGACAGCACCTCACAGCCGGCATTTAAGCAAAAAGTCAAGGGCAATCTATTATCTAATGATAAAGGGACTGGACGCCGGTTGACTGTTTATTTAGAAGTGCTGTCCAGCAGAAACGAAATATCTCCTTCCTGGAAAAAGCACAGCACCGCAATGCGAATGTCGAGCGAAGACACGCTTAAACCAGCACAACTGCATTTAACATGGGCGGAAAAAGAGGAATCAGCCGCTACAGACAGCTGAATCGTGAGAAATGTTCTCTGTTCACGCCGCTGTGAGACTGCATGAAACGGCTGTTTTCGAGATCATCAACTAATCGGCAGCAGTGCATCTTCATACGAGACAGCACGCGATAATCTGGCCGATGAATTATGCACGGCGGAGCATGAATAATACACTGAGGTGTGACGCTCGTTTTCAGAGACCGGTCGGTGCCCGACGGTGTCCCACATGACCTACTTTCAAAAGCTTTAATGCAGGAGAGATGCAGCCGCAGTGAGACGCAAAAGAGACCTTCCGCACTGAAAAACAAGCTCACTGTTTGCTCATGTGTGACCGAAGTCGTGTGGACCTCAGGTGACATGAGCGTCACGGTGTAGCCTATCGAGAAGGATCCTCTGCGATTGCTTATTTATTTATTTATTTTTAAATAATCGTAATTGTTTTAAGACGAATCTACCATGCCGATAACTCTAAAGACTTGCGCTAACGGAAAAAAGGGACCCTGGAGCCATTGACCTATGCACTTGCAACAGCAGGATTATTTGTTTCAGCTAAAACCAGTCATTTCAGCACATGTTGTTGGGATTTGTATTGAGCCATGGGATTTGCCTTTGCCAGCTGAAATCTGCACATTAAGTCCATAAAAGCTTCTAAAGGATTATTAAAATGACAGTTATGTCTCTGTGATGCCATAGAGTTTGATAGTCTAGCCTTCTCTAAGCAATACTACGACATAACAACTACCTACAACATCGTAGTGCTATCTATATATGTTATCAGTTCAATGAATCTAATTCAACAATGATTCTAAGCTCAGGAGATATTTTTATTGCTAATCAGTGAATTTATCTTTCGGTCCAGTCATGTGGTCACTTCCATTACTACGTTACACTGACGTTCCACCAAGAGTGACTGAGAACTTCATTCTGTCTGGTTATCGTTTTCCCAATTACAGTCTACGGCAGTGCCTAGTCTCTGCATTTCGTCCCACCAATGAGACCGGAAACTTCTGGACACACTTCCTCCCCATCTTCGTGTTCACCTTTCACTTTCTGGAGGTTTTCACGTGGGAAGGAGCGCCTGAACCTAGCAATCCTTTTTTCTACCCTTTCTGGAACTACTTCCTGGGGGTGTTGTACCTGCTGCTAGGCAGCAGTCTGGCTCATCTCCTCAACTCCATGTCACTCATCATTCGTGAAATCTGTTTCTTTGTGGACTATGGGACTATTAGTGCGTATACGGTGGGTTCCTCACTGGCGTATTACTACTACATCCATCCTCAAGCAGGAATACCAGAGATTGGATTTGAGGGAAAGAACTCTACTCGAAGGAAGAGCCTGAACGCTGATGAAGAGTCTTGGCCCTCTGCATCTTCTCCCACTCAGGTCCAACTGTTCTTTGATAGCCTCTACATCCCATCCTCCTGTCTGATCGCTATCATATGCGTCATCACCTGCTGTAACACCAGACAGTGCTGGCGGAAGTACCGCTATGCTGTCCGCACCCTTGTCTTCCTCCTTCCGTTTTTCATCTCCTCCGCTCCTGTCTTCTACCGTCTCCTGAGTCCCTCCGCGAGCTCTCCGTCATCCTCCTCCCCTCATCTGTTCTCCACCATGGCTACCTTCTTCTACCGCCATTGCTTTTGGCTGGTGGTATCTGCCTTCTTCAATATCAGTAAGATCCCAGAACGTTTTTCTCCAGGAAATTTTGATATTTGGGGTCACAGCCATCAGTGGTTCCATTGCTGCACGTTCCTGTCGATCCTGGATGAGCTGCAAATGATCAAAGTGGAGATGTGGGCCCTGCTTCTCAACCCAACTTTGGTACTATCATCTGTAACGCCACCTAGGCTTCCTGGACCAACACTCTGGTCCACCTATGGGATCATGGTGCTCCTGCAGGGGTGCATAGCGTGCATCATAGCCTGGTTTGGTTGGCAGGCATATCAGATCTACGGACCAGAGCAAAAAAAGCTAAAGGGACATTAGGAGGCACTGAATGCTGGTCAGGTTTAAAGTTCTTGTTTTGTATTTTACTTTGTGAACAATGTTTGAATGATTTCTGCAGTATCACTTTAAAAAGGATCGGCCACCCAAAAATGATAATTGTCATTATTTACTGACCCTCACGTTTTTTCAAAATTCATCTGGCTTTCTTTCTTTTGCAAAGCACACGATATTTGAATTTTTATGAATAGGACCCAGAACTTTCAAGCTCTAAGAAGGACATAAAGGTAACATGAAATTAATCCATATGACTACACTGGTATATTCCAAGTCTTCTTCACTTTGTATGATGAAGAGAACAAATTTTAAGCCTTTTGCGTTCCACGGAAGAAAGACAGATTTGTAATGAAATGGTGTGTAAATGATGACATAATTTTCATGTTGGGTGAACTGTCCCTTTAAGTTTGATATGGTCACAGAAAAAGGTGCACAGTAGGCATTTATTGACAAAAACTGTGAATGTTTTAGTAGGTTTCATTGTAAGGACTTTGGAGGGAGGCAGTTTTTTTGCTGTCGGGTGGTCAAAGTCCTTGCTACTCTGTAATCAGCAAGCTAACTCTGCCACGTTTGGTCCCCAGGGGCTGTATTGTTGAACAAACTTTCCAGAAAGTTCTCATAAGTTTCACTCGAGAGGGGTGCATGACGCATGATGCATTATTGAGCTTTTACTAGGACACCTTATATTGTAACACTCTTCATTATTGGAATTCTCTTTCTCAGTCTATCTGTCACTGTCTCGCTTTTTCTCTCATCCGCCCACTCACATTTCCTCCCTCTTTTTAACAAACCCTTTAAACAGGAAGTGCAGACAAACACAAATAGTTTCAGCCAAAGTGTTTGAAGCAAAGGGAAATGAGAGGGGTGGAGTTTACATCACTGCAGTGCTAAACAACACCCTTCACAATTTTTAAGAAACATTACATTTCACTCTATACTGTCATTTCTATTAACTATAGACCTTAATCAAGGTGTGTGGCAGCATAGCTAGTAACTGTAGATTTCAGTTGAAACGCTATATTTTAATCTACTGTAACTATGCATTGTTATTGATTGTATACGCTTCTCTATGACTTGACATTTGAAGGCCTTGGTGGTAAGACTGAAAGGAGAAAAACGAAGCCATATCATTGTTGAAAAACATATCAGCAAGTACTGTTTTTACTTGTAAAGGCCAGTTTTGAAAAACACAGGTTAACTGTAGTCATTGGGCTACACAAAAATGTCTGGTAAATCATAGTTATTAATAACTTCTAGAAAGTGCTACTAGTTGGCTGTATTCAGCTTTGTTGTACTGCATACAGCCTTGAGTTGTCACTGGTCTTTCTGCTGGGTAGTTGAATTTTCCTTCATCCAATCAGATACTTTCAGTAAAGTGGTGCTCTCTTATAAGAGAGTGTGAAAAGTGCTTTAGTGAAACACCTGTTGACAAAACATACAGGTTATTTAGTTATTTAGAGATTGGTGTGGTTTAACAATATTTGTGCATTTCTTTGTGAACATGTCTTTCTGTTGCTGTGAATGACAAATTGAGGTCATTGATGAATCAGATGTTGTGGCTGTCAAAAAAGATGTTATGTCTCAGTTGTTTTGTCCTCCAATTTCAAAGTCAGGCAGGCCGAATAGTTGCAATAGGTGTGAGGACATATAGTTTTTTTTATTTATTATTTTTTTAGTCTTTTATGTATTTCATCATTCACAGGGATTCATTCATTATTCATTAATAACTTGAGTTTTGAAAGCCTCATACTTAATACTATTGTATCATATAATGAGATAAATAATTTGCTGCATTGCACAAGTGTAGTATTTAAATCTAGACGGAATATATGATTTGCACATAAATGACTTAATGTGTCTGCGCAAGTCTGTGTTCTTGACAGGGACACAATGTACATTTTTATCCTGTTTTAATATATTGAGCTGGGTTGTCTACAAAATTGGAAGGTTTCAGCCATTTTGACCGAGCATTGTTTGCCATCATGCAAGTCTGCCGACTTTGTGCTCGGCTTAACACCTCACACCTGCATTAAGATATATAGTTATACTCTACAGATCAAATGTACAAGAGACTAAATCTGTATCAAATATATTCGCTCTGGAGAAAACACCAAAATATGAATATTCAAAAACTGTGTTTAAAACAGCTTGATTAGAAATTCTTGTTCTAGAACAGTTTGTCTAGAACAGTTGTAGTTCTCAGGGGAGAAGACAGATTGTAGTCTTAATGCACTGGAAACTATGCTGGATGCCCACTGCTGTAGTGTGAGTTTATCATCATGGTTTACTTAAGTAGATCATGCTGATATATCTTATTTATTAAGATATAGGCTTGAACATGAAACTAGAATACTTCAATTTAGTGGATATTAATATGTAAGAGTTATTGTACTGCTTCTATTTCAATCTGTATCAAAAGATGAAAACTAGAGATCAATAAATTTAAATGGTAAATCAGGGCTGTCTGTTTCTTTTTAAAGAATATGTACATGTGTGTATAAGATACATGTTGAAAATCACAAAAATAAGTGCTTTGAGTTAAATGTTAAGCTGAGAAATCCTTTGAGAGAAGGATGTCATGTTCTCATTCCATGTCTGCAGGTCTGAATTTGCCTATATTATCATTTACATATCCGTGTTTGTGTGTGTGAGCCATAGGCGGAGCGTGTGTAAGGCTGGGCAAGGCTTAGCCCAGGCCTGTCCAAACTCGGTCCTGGAGGGCCGGTCTCCTGCAGAGTTTAGCTCCAACCCTAATTAAACACACCTGAACCAGCTAATCAAGCTCTTGCATAGAAACTTCCAGTCAGGTGTGTGGAGGCAAGTTGGCAGGCTTAACTCTGCAGGACACCGGCCCTCCAGGACCGAGTTTGGACAGCCCTGCCTTTCCCTGGCCACTGGACTTGGAGCAAAAGTGCCCCTGCACAAACAAATTAAATCTATTACGTCTGTTGCTAACAAAGTTAATATGAATAGACTGTGTCTATTAAATTAAAATCTGCTCATGTTGCACCGTATTTCATTTTAGGTGCTTTTACAGTGTTGCGCATTTTAACCAATCACACACAATTCTGTTGTGCTTATGAATGCAATGGCCAATCAGAGGAGTTCAGATGAGTCATTGTTGAAACAGATCAGTTTTGTTGAGTGCGTGAGCGTTCGCTGACTGAATTCCGGACTCTTGCAAATTCTCTCATCATAAACAACAACAACAAACAATGTAAGTAAGGGATTCATTTAATAGTGTATACAGTTTCAGTGATTATAACGATAGCTTTGTTTTTTTGAGAGTGCTTAAATTCGCGATAGATCAATCTTAGTGATAATGTCACTTTCTATAGCCTATATAATGTATTCACTGTTTGAGTACTGTGGAAAGGAAACGTTATATAATTATCAGTTTTTTCTAACGTTTTTATTAAATTGTAATCAATTTAATCAGTCCCATTAAACATTTTTTTTTAGCCTACATGTCACCCATGCCTTGCCTACTCTCCGCCTATGGTGTGAGCGATTGACTAATGCTGAGAAACAGCAGCAGCTGCCATGTTTTATGTCACAAAACAGCCCGCTCCCTCTCTACCTATCTGTATGTCTGCTGGCCATCTACATGCTTTACAAAGTGAAACCCATAAGACAGTAGTGTAGGACAGACACCTTCAATGTGAAAAGCTGTCCAGCACACTGCAGATAATAAAAACACAACACCTCATTCTAGATGTGTCCACTTGATGGAGACACACATCTGTTTGTTTTCTATTGCCATGGAAGACTTTGTTCAAGGAGGAAATCCTCTGGGGCTCTTTGCATCCTATTTTCAAAACATACATGTCATGACATGATTGTTTTTACAGAGTGTGGTTGTAGCCAAGGGTAGTGTAATAAAAGTTACATTTTTTTGAAGACAAATTAATAGTTTTATTCAGCAAGGATGCATTAAATTGATCAAAAGTGACACATTATTATTATTATTTTTACTTTTTATTCATCAAAGAATCCTGTATCATGGTTTTCACAAAAAATATTAAGCAGCACAACTTTTTCAACACTGATATTAATAAGCAATATTTCTTGAGGACCAAATCAGCGTATTAGAATGATTTCTGAAGGATCATGTGATGCTGAAGACAGGAGTATAGATTTGCCATCACAGGAGTAAATTATTAAATATTCAATGGTAAATGGTTTTTAAATGGTAATATTTTAAATGGTAATATTTCACAATATTACGTTTTTTTTTAACTGTATTTTTTAATCAAATAAATGCAGCCTTGGTGAGAGTAAGAGACTTCTTTCAGAAACATTAACATATGGCCCCAAACTTTTGAACGGTATTGTAGATATGATTAGCAGTTATGGTTTAGTATTATCATAGAAATATACACTCATCAAATATTTAAAACAAGAAAAAGGTTATGTATAGTTGAAGTTAATTAGTATTGATTTCTGATTAAAAGTTAAAGGTTGATAAATTCATAATTCACATGTCATCCATCTTTAATTAAAGGAGCTTTATAATTTATAATGAATACATTGTGCCATATCAAAATGTTTGCATAATGCATTAAACAGACCTAATATGTCCTAATAATACACGATAAACATAAAATGGCAAATCACCCTGTACTTTATACCCTGAAGGTTCTGGCGTGATGCATATCATACCACAGCCTTCTGAATCTTCTGTTCTCTTAGTATTAGAATATTTACTTAAACGGTTTACTCATATATTGTCCCTCTAGTTATATAAAAAGATGCAATTCATAATTAAGGATTTAGTTTATTTGACTGGACCTTTCCCTGCCTGACAAGGTTATGATTAAAGTAGACCAGAGTAGGTGGGATTCGGCTTGTTTCCTCCATTGTGATTGGTCAGGGTCAACATGTTTTCTTTGCGAGGTTGGCCAGTGCTCTGTCATGCACTGACTTATGCTGAAGAGCAAAGCTGGATGGGGTCAGAATGCCAAGACCTTCGTTATTCACCTGGCCCATCAGCACATAGTTCACTCCTATGAAGAAAATTCACAATGATTATTTAAACTATCAAAAACGTCTCGGTTACGTATGTAACCCTCGTGCCCTGAAGGAGGGAACGGAGACGTCACGTCAGATGACTGACGAATTGGGATCTCTCTTAGAGAGACCAATCCACTTCGAGTTTAAACTAAATGAGCCAATGCACATTGTCATGCGATTATTGCATCCAGCTGCCGCTGATCACAGCGTGAGTATAAGTAGGCAGCAGGTGCAGCGAATATTCAGGTTTTCGCTGAGGAGCCGAGACGGTGACCCGGCCGCTCAGCGGTGGAACAGCAGCCATGGCGACGGGATGTCTCCGTTCCCTCCTTCAGAGAACAAGGGTTACATATGTAACAGAGACGTTCCCTTTCAGCCGGTCACTCCCGACGTCACGTCGGATGAACGACGAATTGGGATCCTACCAAAAGGCAACAGCTACTGCCCCTTCCAGTGTCCTGTGAAAGCCACCTGCACCCCTACTTTTTGGAGTAGGCCAGGGCTTCTTCACAAGAGGAACAGCTACTGCTGCAATGGCACTACCCAATGAGTAAGACTGGATAACACTGGGAAAACGTACCCGTTCTATTGGAACAGGTACATTACAGAAGCTCCAACCTTCCCGAAGGAGGTATCGGAAGCAATACACATATGAACATCCCATAGGTGCATATGGAAGAATGGAGGTGATGAACCCTCTTGGAATGGCAGAAGTCTGCCGGGGAAAAACGGGCTCAAGGCTATACCATGGACTTTACACATATGAGATCCATTGAGGTCTTACATATGGAACCCAGCATTCTACCGGTTCTCGAGGATTCAGCGAGTGAAGGACTGGCGCCGGACGCTCCGCCACGTCTGGCTGCCGAGGGGACGGGGGAACTCAACAGGGTCTACTATATGGAATCTCTGGAGTGGTTTTTGCAAGCCGAACCGAAGCCGGGGCCTCTCAGTGCTTCTACCAGTTTGAGGTGAGAACACAGGAGGATACCGGATCCACACGAAGGCTATAGAATCTAGCAAAAATGTTGGGGGTCGCCTAGCCTGCAGTTCTACAAACACCTGTCAGCGAGGCGCCACGAGCCAGCGACCAGGAGGATGCAACACCTCTAGTTGAATGAGCTCGCAACCTGAACGGGCAGGGCACACCCTGTGCCTGATACGCCAGGGTGATGGCATCCTCTATCCAGTGGGTCATCCTCTGCTTTGAGACGGCATTCCTTCTGCCGGCCTCCGTGACAGACAAAAAGCTGGTCTGAGGTCCTGAAGCTTTGCGACCGGTCTACGTAGCAACTTAAGGCTCGGACGGGACAGAGCAAAGCTAGGGATGGGTCTGCCTCCTCCAGGGGCAGCGATTGCAGGTTCACCACCTGGTCCCTGAAGGGAGTAGCGGGAACCTTGCGCACGTAGCCGGGCCGGGGCCTCAGGGTTACCTGGGAATCAGACGGCCCGAACTCTAGGCACGAATCGTCGACCGAAAATGCGTGCAGGTCCCCTACCCTCTTGATGGAGGCAAATGCAAGCAGGAGCAGAATTTTCATTGACAGAAACTTCAGCTCGACCGCCTGCAAAGGCTCAAATGGGCCCCGCGGGGGGGCCTGCCTGCTGTAGTGCCGTGAGCACCAGAATCAGGTCCCAAGAGGGTATAGAGGGGAGCCGTGGAGGATTTAACCTTCTCGCCACCCTAAGAAACCTGACGACCAGGTCATGCTTCCCAAACGATCTCCTTCTACGGGGTCATGGTTAGCAGCAATCGCATCGACAAACTTTAAGGGTGGAGGGAGACAGCCTTCGCTCCAGCACCTGCTGCAAGAAGGACAGCACAAACTCGATCGGGCATCTCCGGGGTGTTCTTTCGGCGAGAAGAAACAACATAAACAACAGGTTCCACATTCAAAGCGTAGGCGCGTCTCGTAGGACGGGCTCGCGTGAAGGGATGGTTCAACGACCCATTGGGGTAGGGGCAACTAGGAACATCAGCGTCCCGTCCAGGGGACAGAAAGTTTCCAGAGGTCTGGACGCAGGTGTCAAATGGTGCCCCGTCTCTGAGTCAGTATATCCTTCCTCAGAGGAATCGGCCAAGTAGGGGCTGTCGTGAGGAGCATTAGTTCAGGGAACCAGGTCCTGGAAGGCCAATAGGGTGCCACCGGCAGGACCTGCTCCTCGTCCTCCCTGATTTTGCACAGGAACTGTGCCAGAAGGCTCCCTGGGGGAAATGCATACTTGCGAAGGCCCCGCGACCAGCTGTGTGCCAGAGCGTCCGTGCCAAGTGTTCCGTCGGTCAGGGCGAAGAACAACTGGCAGTGGGAGGATTCTGGAGAGGCAAACAGGTCCACCTGAGCGGCTCCGAAACTTCCCCAAACCAGCTGGACCGTCTGGGGCTGGAGTCGCCATTCTCCCGGGCGCGCAGCTCGGGACAGCTCGTCGGCTGACCGGTTGAGCAGCCCAGGAATGTGAAAAGCACGAAGCGACCTCAGATGCTTCGACTCCAGAGGAGGAGGTGGCGGGTGAGTTGCGACATGCGATGGGAGCGCAGAACACCTTGTCGGTTGATGTACGCAACGGTCCATGTGTTGTCCGTGGGGACTAGTACATGCTTGCCTCGCAAGCGCCCTTTGAGACGGCTCAGGGCAAGGTGCACTGCCAGCAACTCGAGGCAGTTGATGTGCCAGTGCAGTCGGGGCCACGTCCAAACCCCTGACACTGCAAGCCCGTTGTACGTGGCCCCTCAGCTGGTGGTTGAGGCATCCGTGCAAACCACAGAATGCCTGGAGACCTGCTCCAGGGTCACTCCTGCCCGGAGGAACGCAAGGTTTGACCACGGGGTGAAGGTTTGGCGGCAGGGCGGTGTAACTTGGACCCGGAAAGTGCAGCGTTGCCACACCCACCTCGGGACTCAGACATGGAGCCAGTGCTACAGGGGTCTCATATGGAGCAGCCCCAGCGGCGTGACCGCCGCCGCGGCCGCCATATGCCCCAGGAGCCTCTGAAAAAGTTTCAGTGGGACCGCTGCCCTGCCCTTGAACGAATTCAAGCAGTTCAACACCGACTGAGCACGTTCCTGGGTGAGGCGTGCTGTTTGTTCGACCGAGTCCAACTCCATACCGGGAAAAGAGATCCTCTGCGGCGGGGAGAGTTTGCTCTTTTCCCAGTGGACCTGAAGGCCCAACAGGCTGAGGTGTGAAGCACCAAGTCCCTGTGCTCGCACAACTGCCCCTGAGACTGGGCAAGTATGAGCCAATCGTCGAGGTAGTTGAGAATGCGAATGCCCTGTTCTCTCATGGGAACAAGGGCTGCCTCCGTAACTTTCGTGAAGACACGGGGCGACAGGGACAGCCCGAAGGGCAGGCCCTTGTACTGGTATGCCCGCCCCTCGAACGCAAACCGCAGGAATGGCCTGTGGCGAGTTTTTTTTTCTTTTTTTTTGTTTGGGAAGGATCAGAAAGAAAGTACGCGTCTTCAGGTAGATCGCTGCGAACCGTCTGGGGACATGGATACACTGAAGAGGCCTTTTCTGCGTGAGCATCTTGAACGGAGCGGTAAGGGCCCGGTTCACGACGCGCAGGTCCAAGATCGGTCTCAACCCACCGCCTTTCATGGGTACAATAAAGTAAGGGCTGTAAAAACCCGACCTCATATCGGCTGGAGGAACAGGCTCTATCGCGTCCTTCGCCAGTAGAACTGCGATCTCCACACGCAAGACAGGAGCATCATTCGCCTTCACTGATGTGAAGCGGATGCCACTGAACTTGGGAGGACGCCGGGCGAACTGAATCGCATAGCCGAGCATGACGGTTCGACGGAGCCATCGAGACGGGCTTGGTAGCTCTAGCCAGGCTCCCAGACACTGCGCAAGTGGCATCATCGGAACTACAGGCGTATCCGCAGTGGGGCAGCGCGGAAGAACGTTGGGACCCGGCCCGGGCGTCTCGTAGCTGGTCCGAGGTGGGGTCTGGTGTGTGTAACTGCATTCGAAAATGAGGGTGCGTGGGTAGTCCGTTGGTTAGTCCTCCCGATCCGCCCACTGCTGCTCGCTGGCGAGAGAGGAGGGCGAGTGTGATACGGCTCTGGACCGTCCACAGCCCCCCGTCCCCTCAGGGGACCCAGAGAAGGGAGAAATTGCTCTTTTGTCGAGGATTTGGGTACCACTGACCGCGAGGTCAGTGGCAGGAAAAAAGGAAACAAAAGATGCTCCACCCGGCCCTCCTCCGGGGAGGGAGTGGTGCGTTCACCATCTCCCGAAGAGCAACTCACTCCATCTCTGGGTCGCCCGTCTCAGGGCCTCTTGCACCTTCGCTTACCACCAGGGTTGGCGGGGGCCTGGACGGGCGGGTCGGCTGCCCTGCGACCGGCTCCACGGCGCATCTTTGCTGCTGCGAACGCTGCGCGGGAGCGGGGGCGGCGGAGGCGGCGGCCAAGGGCCGCCCTCGGCGACGAGCAGGCTGAGGCGCTGCCGCCGGCGGCCGGGCAGCCGCTGCACGCCCGGGGCAGGATGTGTTTGATGGCCTCAGTCTGCTTCTGTGCGGTGGAGAACTGCTGGGCAAAGTTCTCCACCGTGTCGCCGAAAAGGCTGGCCTGGGACACGGGGGTGTTCAAGAGTCGTGTCTTGTCCGTCTCGCGCATGTTAGCCAGTCACAGCCAGAATTGGCGCTACTGGACCACCATAGTGGACATGGCACGACCCAGAAACCGCACCGTAACCTTCGTCGCTCGTAGCACGAGGACCGCCGCGGTGCAAAGTTCTCTGCAAACTTCCGGGTCGTGACCACCCCCGTGCAAGTCCCTCAGTGCCTTGGCCTGGTGCACTTGCAATAACGCCGAAGCGTGTAAGGCGGACGCAGCTTCTCCACAGGCCGTATAGGCAGTATCGATCAAGGCCGATGAGTGCCTACAGGCCCGGGAGGGGAGCAACGGTTTGCCCCGCCAAGTGGTAGCGGCATTTGGACACAACTGCATCGCAACCGACCGCTACATCTGGGGGACTCCCACGTACCCCCGCGTTGGACCCCCTTCGAGGGTGGTGAGGGAGGAGGAGCTTGATGGCCGGTTTCTGGCAGTAAAAGGTGCCGTCCATGACCAAGCGATCTCATCATGCACCTCCGGGAAAAAAGGCACCAGAGTGGGGCCCTGAGAACCAGCGCGCGCCACCCCGAGAAACCAATCGTCCAACCTCGAGGGTTCGGGACGCGGTGGATTGTTCCACTCGAGCCCGACACTCTCGGCGGCCCGGGAAAGCATAGCCATCATTTCCGGGTCCGTCTCCGGCACCGCTGACCGCCCAGAGGGCGGCAGCGCTGACGGATCTTCATCCCCGGAAAAGTCCGGCTCACCCTCCGATGCTGCAGTCGACATCTGTTCGTCGGGGGGAGCCTCAGAAGAAACAAGTGGTACCCCCCGGAAGGGTACAGCCTGCTCTACTGGAAGCTCCGCTGGTTTCGCAGTGCCGGCAGGTTCGGGCATCCCCGGAGGGGAATTCCCCACCGTGACCGTAAGACCAGTCCGCCAACCGCCAGAAAAAGGACGCCCCCGGCTGCCACCAGAGGGAACCCCAGATCTAGGCAGTGGCACGGGCACTCCGCCCCCTTGCAGGTAACGGAGTCTGGTCCGCAACTCCGAGATGGTCATGCCCCCGCAATGGGAGCATGAGGCATCCACGAAAGCCACCTCAGCGTGCTTCATGCCCAGGCACGAGAGGCAGCGATCGTGACCATCACCCGGCGCCAGGTAACGACCGCACCCAGAAAGCACGGATGGTATGACATCTTTAAAAAGACGCGTCTTTAAAAAGACGTTCCACCCGTGAAGCTCTTTTAGTATGGATTTTGCTCTTTTAGTGTGCCGAAGCGCACAGGGGAGATGGCCGTCTGCAACACACACAGGGGTAGTGCAGCCTGCTGTGTGCAACCCACTCGACACGGGAAAACCACCGCCGCTGAAGCGCCGTCCACCAGCACGAGAGCCCACAAAGAGCATGCTTGACTCGTAGTCTTTACTCTACTCATAGAAGGTCAGGAGCAGAACGATAGAACCGCTCGGCTCCGAAGCGAAAAGCTGAATATGCGCTGCACCTGCTGCATACTTATACTCACGCTGTGATCAGCAACAGCTGGATGCAATAATCGCATGCCAAGGTGCATTGGCTCATTTAGTTTACACTCAAATTGGATTGGTCTCTCTAAGCGAGATCCAAATTCGTCGGTCACCAACGTGACGTCGAGAGTGAACGACTGCGAGGGAACAAAAGGTCAGTGAAATGATCCAAAATATGAACCAGTGAGATGTTCTTAAATGTTGTACAGTGATACGAGTCATGCAAGATTGCTTGTGGTTGAACTGGTTTTGTGTGTGTTTCGTTCACCTTTACGCAGTGCTGGACACTTCATGCATGTTGCTGTCAGTGTGGCAGACATGGTGGGTCCTCTCTTTCTGAATTGAAGTCTACCTGCCTTATAGACCTTAATGATGGACACCTCAACTTCAGCACTTCCTTGAGATCCAGGGGTAAGTGATGTCACTTTACCGGTCAATACTGTGGGAGATACAAGGACAGATTACATTTTGAGACACAGCTGATTGCATGCTTCTGAGTGCAATCTAAAATGGCATGCAGATTCCAATAAAAAAATTATCAATAAATAATTATGAACATTAAATATATAACTGATTAATAATATTAACTACCAATAGAACGTTTTATAATAAACTTTAATAGTAAAGCTAACAAACATTATATAATGCTCAATGGATCATTAGTTAATATATATCCAAAGAGTTAGAAACATGAGATAATGTGCCTGTTAATGTTTGCTAATAAACGTATTAAACATTAGATATGTTTAACAAATCATTATTTCATGTAAGTTAAAATGCTTACAATATTAAACTTTCAATTCCAATACAAAATGATTCAATATGTTCAATTCCATACGATCAAGCACTTATTGAAAATCTACAACTGATTTTAACAGATGTTATAAGGATAAAAAACCACTGTTGCTTTCTATACACCTGTTTAGATGATTGAAGGAATATCCGTTTATATTGAATACATATCCCGAGGTAAAGCGTGTATTATACTAATGTGAGTGTTGAGGCAATTTTTTTTTTTCACCAAAATTGCAATCTGTTATGTCTTTAGCATGCATTTAGCTAAACTCAACCAGCCACCCTTTACACAAACCTTGTTACATTAGCTAAAAGTCCAATGCCCATAAAGATACTAAATGACTAGTAATTGTTTATAAACATTTACAAATAATGAATAATCTCTACTTTAGTTTGGGTACTGCAAAAACATCAACAACAGACTTAAAAATGAATGTAAGGATGTTGTGTGAAAAACTGTAAATTCAGGTGCTTTCGGAACAATTTTGCCATTGAGATGAACTGTTCAATAAAAGGTATTATTAATTGATTAGGTACAAAGTTTATAAGACAAATGATGACGAGTTTCCAATTGATGATACTGCAAAACACCATTGAACAGTCATTAATTAGATATTAGAGAGTGTAAATAGGCAGGTATATCTAACAACAACAAACAAAGACCAAACAAATGAAATTCTATGAACGACAGTTTACTGACATTGATGGTTAAGCATTTCAACTTTATGAGTAAATAATCATATGTTAATATCTAGGTAATGGTTGAGAGGTAAGTTCATTAGTAAAACAGTTAACAAGAAACATAATCATATTCTAGCTAGTGACAAATACATATTAACTTGAAAGTTATTATGACGTGTTACCCTGTAGCGGTTAATATTTAATAAGGAAATATTTAATGTTTTATTGCTTTAATAATGTAATAATTATTCAGGTAATGAATAATAATAAATAATAACAATTATTATTATAGTTTTGAGGCCTGACCGTTACATTAGCTGTTTGCTGTAAGCACTGTTCTAAGATCCGTAGGTGCGGTTCGCCATACCCCACAGACCGAAATCGTCCTACTAGCCGTGACTGTTACTGTGTGAACAGCTGTCTGCACTAAAAGCTTCAAAATAACTGTCTTCCTATGAGTCCCCAGGGGCCCATTTCTGTGACATGCAATTAGGGGAGAATGAAGCAGACATAAATAGCAGGATGAAAGAGATGAGAAATGAAGCAACTCACCAAAATGACTGGGGCAGAAGCGGATCACGAGGGTGCCTATTCTCTTGCATGGTAGGGAACACAGTGGGTTGCCCACTGAGGATTGGAAGAAAAACAGCTTCACATTCGTGAGCGAGGGTTTCCTCTCCTTATTGTCCCACAAGTCTAATGTCGCTAGATCAGAGGTACGGCAGGCCGACACGAGAAAAGTCAGGCTGCCACAACGATATATTGCTTAGGTGCGAGTCAAACACATCAAAGCATTTGACTGCCTTTTGTTGGTTTTGTTTGCCCAGGATTAGGTCGCGACCGTCATGGGACTGGTCTTTGGCTTTGTTGTTGGTTTGACACCAGGCTTTACCTTTGGCTTTGCTGTAGTTCTTGTTGGTTTCGGTTGAGGTCTAACTGTGGGTTTAGGTGTAGGCCTATTTGTAGGTTTTGCTGGCACTTTTACAGCAGGTTTTGGTGTGATTCTTCTACCAGATCTTGTTGGGGGAGTAGGTCTGACAGGTTTGGGCTTGGGTATAGGTTTTGATCTTGGCTTAGGAGTTGGTCTGGATGGTGGTCTTGAGGGAGCTTTTGGTGTAGGCTTAGGTCTTGCTGATGGAGTTGTGGGTTTAGTTGGTGAAGTGTCGACTCTTGGCCTGTGTACTGTGTCCAGGGTAGCAGTGGCTGTGTGGGAGCCGCGGGGAACACTCCGGTAGTGAACCATAAAGCCTGCAGCTGTCACACTCAGATCTGATACAAAGTGCACCAGCAGCTCGTTTCCATTGGTCACAACCGCACTGACAGAGATATAAAGAATATTATTACAACAATAAGTTTTATTAAGTGACTAAATGGGACTTCAGAGATTGTTGGGTGACATTAAATGTCATCACGCGAACAGGTAAATTCATCTACTTATTAGTTTAGTTTTAAAGTCTTGTTATATTTGTACTCACGCGCTTGTAAACTATTCTAACTCAAGCTTTCCAGTCTGTAGATTTTAAATAAATTTGAAAAGAGTTGCCGGAAGCTCAGAGGTGGCGACACTGAAGTTGTACAACCATGGCGTACATTTGTTTATCCCCTTATCTTGATGAACAAAATGTGTAAGAACCATAAACCTTTTGGTGACAGAGCTCCTTTTCTGCAATAATCCAAAAGCCAATAGTAAAACCCTGTTGGCTTTCTGTCAAGGTAACCAGGAAGATGCTAACTAAGGGCCTACATCCCTGCATCATCCCTCTATTGGACATTATTTATATTACAACAACAGTCTTAAAGGTGTTTCTATATTTGGCTGTTGTATCCCAACTCTAAATGGGATCTACATGGGATTAGGTGAATCTGAAACAAGCACAGTTACACACAAATTCCTAAGAATCAACTAGTTGGTTATTGAGGAAACCCCCTTTAATGTTATAACAGCTGTCTTTGACTTATACTGACACCTAGTGGCATGGGTGCAGAATCAGGCAAAACAATAATTTTTGGGTAATGTGCTATTAGCAGTCAGCCATGATTCATTTAATATGCCAGTGAAAATGTCCATTAATAGGTGTGATCTGAGGCGACACGCTCCTTGTTGAAAAAATTAGCTTTTTTGGGGGGGCTACTGATATGACTGCATCTCAGTTGGGTGAACATGATTTAAAACATGTAAGTGTTACTAAGCCTTATTTGTGGGCTTTAGTGATAGGAACAAGTAAGGTGCCAATGAGGCAGTATCCACTGATTTTTATAAATATACAGAATATGTTATTATATACTGTTTTATAATGTGATACAATATACTGAGTATATATACTGTAAGTATAAACTGCACCTAACACTGTTTACACTTAGTACAAAGAAAATACTTTTTCTTTGCTATGTAAAAAGACTCTATGTAAATCTATGTATGTCTAATGAATTTATCACTATTTGCAATTTGTGCAAAATTTATTTGGGATTAAAAGCTTTTTAAGAAGGAAATATTACAGAGTGCATCTTTAAAGTTAATATCCAACATGATCAGCACTTGAGTAAAGGGCTTCATGGACCTTACTAAGTACAAAGGACATATAAACATATTTTTTTAAATGGATAACTGTGCAAAGAGAAAGTATTTTCAAATTGGGAAGCGCATTCTTTCACTAAGCTTTCCTTAGGACAACTGACCTCGCAGAAGTCAACAACATCCTTTTCCTGTGTAGATAAATTACAAAATCCCTTGTCCTTAGAATAATGTTTGAAGGACTCATAAAATGTCATGAATAGATTGGAATGATATCTGGTGCATTGTGTTTGCACTCACTCTGGAACCATGTCTCCGCAGAACTTGCCAATACGTCGAGAGTCGTCGGTCTCGCCCCCGTTGAACAGGACCACGTAGTCATAACGACAGTATGTGTCTAATTCCAAGTCCAGCTTCTCAAACTTAACCTCAATCACCTGGGCATGATGCACACAAACGCATATACACACTTCGATATGTAGTTCTGTAAGTAAAAAGCAAATTTTCTGAAACAGGTATAAAGGTTCTTTCATGCACTTTTCATGCCGCTCTCTCACTCTCTCTCTTTCCATGTCCCACCTTATGCACTTTCTCTGAATGAGGTCTTTCATATACTCTCCCATGTACTGTTTATGCTATCATCATAAACACACACTAGAGTTCAAATTCATCCGCATACACAAAATGCCATAGCAGCATGTCTCAAGTAAACCTAAATATAATTAGTTCTCGGATGACTGGGTTGCTAATGACTTAACAGATTGCGAGTAGACAAATGCAAGAGGAAAGGAGCTGTGAATTGATCTTTGCAGGCTGACCATGTTGAGCTCCACAGATATGTGCCAAGAGCAGCTGATGCCTGCTGGGTAATCAGATTCTGGCCAGTTCGGTGTCTTCAGTGAACCTTGAGGCTTCGTCAGTCTGCCACCACAGAACTGATTCTCTGTAGGGAATAGCGGGTGGAAAGAGAATTAGAAAGATTGATAGATATTTACGGGGGGAAAAACAGTACTACACTACTTTGCAAAATTTGGGGGTCAGTAAGATAAAAAAAAATCATAATAATTAAATAAATAATGCTTTTATTCAGCAAGGATGCATTAAATTGATTAAAAGTCAAGACATCATTTATAGATTTCTTTGTTTCCTATAATTTACCATGTGACCCTGCAGACTGGAGTAATGGTAATGGAGTAAATTAAGCTCTTTGCCATCACAGGACTAAATGACATTTATATAATTTTATTTAATTATATTAAGCATTAAGTCAAGCACTAAAAACTACATTTGGATTGTGTTGCTGGGACAAACTAAAGCCATCCCACCATCAACATGTGGTTTCCCCCCACTAAAATAAGCCAGAAATCCTCTTCCGCCTGTGCTGCCATCAGACGCCATCTCCAGCATCATGGTGTTGGAGGTGGAGATGAGGGCTCCGGGTCGGAACGTCCCACAGAAGCGGCCCAGCTTCTGCACTGTGTACGAGTGTCCATTATAGACATCCACGTAGTCGTAGCGGCAGGTGGGATCCGCCTCTAGATCAAAGATCCTGAACTGGAGCATCACAGCATGACCTTCAGGAACCTGATGGGAGAGGAGACGGGATGGAAATGCAAGGTTTGAAACAATGAAAAGCAAAAGAATCTGAAGGTGCTGGACTTACTGTGATGTACCAGGTGCATTTGGAGTTTGGTTTGTAATGAGAGGGGAAACCCTCACTAGCCACAAACCCTGAGTCTGTCACCAAATGACCACCACACAGGAATATAGGCCTGGAGAGCATAGAGGAGGAATAGGAAGGAATAAATGAGAATGATAGATGTTTGATTCATGTTTAATGCAGTGATAGCTTGATTAAATGTAATAATAATAAATATTTGTATATTATATTTTGTATTTTATGCTCAACAAAGCATGTGTACAAAAACACAGTAACTACTGTAATATTATGAAATATAACTATTTAAAATTACGGGTTTGTATTTAGATATATTATAAAATGTACTTTTCTGTGATGGCAAAGCTGAATTTTCAGCAACCATTACTCTGGTCTTTAGTGTCACATGACCCTTCAGAAACGTGTACAATTTTAATGTTTCTTATTATAAATATTGAAAAAGGTTGTGCAATAATATTTTTGTAAAAACAATTTGAATTATATTTCAGGATTCTTTTCCTACATAGTTCAAAGAAAAGAACAGCATTTATTTGTAATGGAAAATTTTTTGTAACATTATAAATGTCTTTGCTGTAACTTTTGATTAAAAATCAAAACTTTGGGTCAAATATGGATCCCCGCTAACTTTTGGGTTAAAAATGTGATGTAAAATTTAACCCAACGGTTGGGTTAGTCCATAGTTGACCCAAAGTTGGGTTGAAACAAACCAGCATTTTTTTTAGAGCGTAGCTGAATTAAAGTATGAATTTCTTAAAGCGTCATAAAAGAGCTACTGTAAAACATTCAAATGGTAGTGTAAATAATATGCCAATAAACTGCAATAAATCACATATACATTTCATTTAGTTTTTGAACACAAAAATGCGTAAACAAACACGTAAACCATTTTAAATAGTACCAGTCACAAACGTCACTGCTTGTTAAAATCCTTTATATGTGTGAAATCCTTTATTTACTTTCTTCAGGGGGTTGTTTTTGGATCCTGTTCCCACATTTATAGTACTTGCAATATTTTAATACTGCAAGTTCTGTCATATTAGTAGGAAATAAACAAACCACAGCCAACTGAACAGCTGTGCTCGGATGTGAGGTTACAGAGAGAACCACTGAACTCATTTAGATATCGTTTTTTATAATGGTTTTCCTTATGAGTCAGTCTGTCAGCAAATCTATCCGGTCACACGCATTAGCTGACACTGTTATTCTCCCTCACACAATTTGATCAATTTTTAACTCACATAAAAACAAACAAATAAAAACTTCAATAGGTGACCATTTTCAGAATCAGGAATGGAGTGAACGAGGAAATTCACATAATATCAGAAAACAAAGGTGGAGCTGAACAAACACATGCATATTTAGAAACATATAAAGCCTTCTGACACAAAAGCAGCATTCAGACGTGTCACACAGGACCTGGTTTTTCAGCGCTGATCAAAGCTAAACAGGTGCTGTTTTAATTGACTGATTAAAGAATAATGCATGAATTTAACGATTATTAAGACTAAGAAACAAATGTGGTGGTTTTTGTGGCATGTCATAAACATTGTACAGCCTGAGCTGAACAACACAGAGTAATAAAGATTTTACAACAAGACAACTGGGACAATTTTGTTGATACTGTAAAACAAGCCTATGCTTGAAATGGCCCAGAATCACGATGTTAAGATTGCGTCTTATGTTAGATAAAATCATATCATATGAGAGGAACTGTGTGAAGGTGCGACTTTAAAAAAAGTCCTGATTTACACAACATTCGAACACATCTCACCAGTTCCCCATAAAAGTTATATAATATTTTACATTTTGATTCAATGGTTACCAAGTAATTGCACACTTTAATCACTAAGCTAAATATAATTACTAAAAAACTCATCACTACAACAACAACAGCAACAGTGACAACAATAATAATGATAATAATAACAAAAATCTATTTTATTAATAAGCACCCTGATGCAAATTCATGTTTCTCCTGATCAGTACAAAAAAAAAAAAAACACGAGAAAAACACTCAAGAAACTGAAGCAGAGATTTGCATTACACTGTGAAAATGGAACATCTTGCAAGATTGTGTGTAACTGTACTGACAATGGAATACAAAAACAAGAATCTAACTAAATGTTTCATTTAAAGTTCTTAGTGTGTATGAGGTCAGTTAATAATAATAATAATAATTACTTAAAATGATCCTGAATTGAACTTATCTTGACTTGAAAAATACAATAATTAAATCTGACCAACACTTTTCAGGACATTAAGTGTTTCCTGTCTAATTGAGGGTTGAAGAGAAACATAACATTGTAATGTTTCCTCGAACTGTATTTATGTGTTTTATTTCCAACATCAATCCTGCTGCTTTATGAGAAGCTTAGATATTAACATCTCCTGCTGAATGCTTGCATTCATTCACACACACACACAAATTTGCCATGCAGTGCACGTACAGAAACACACAAACCTTCATGAACTTACCTTGTGAAGTTGGTCTGGCTTTGTCCATGCACCCATCCTAACCCCAAAATCAGAAGCCCAAAATGCCACATGCACAAACCACCCCACATCCTTCTTCTCAAAGAGGCACAGAAGCACAGAGAACGAGTCAGTGAGGGAACGGAGCACAGGGGTGAGTTTAAGGGCGTGGAGGACGACAGGAGGAGGATTGAAAGAGGGGAAAAGTGGGGAAGAGTTGTGTCTCAGATGCCATTGCTGTAAAATCAGAGAGATAGACATTTAAAATTGAATGAGGATCTATAAACAACCAAAAAAAAAAAACACCAACCACCCTCCATTACCACTTTCCCCAGCTCTTTGTCTGGTTTTGTTGAGATATGGCAATTAATTAAGTTGTATGTTAAGGGCAAATTATGTTTTCCTTGATAGTAAAATCTTCAAAGATATAAACACAACTAGTTTAAGAAATGTTCCATTTTCTTTGTGGTTATGTACTGTTGATCTTTTTCTCTCTTTTGGTAGGCTCGTCGTTACATTGCGGTGCAGGGAAAGAATGCAAGTCAAGCCAAACTTTCTTACCAGGGCACTGGCACAGCAAACATGTCATTAAATCCCTTTAATATAAAATTCCCTTTTATATCTCTCATTTAGCTCTGTACAATAATCATCAGGTTTGTGTGTGTGTGTGCGCATCATACTTATTTGAATGTGTTTGTAATTTGTGTACATGTGGGCTTTTGTTTGTGACTGGAAAAACCTCTGTATGTGTTTTTATAGCTCAGCGGACATTCTTGTCTATTAAAAGCCTGTGGTTTGGTATGAAAACGGCTTATTTTAATTCCCTCTTCCTTGTCCAAAGCGTACAGCGTGCTTTTAAATCATATACACACACTGTATATTCTCATAATTCTCTTTTATCCTTGATTTGTGGAATATTTGCAGACCACAGCAGTGTGAACCATATTCATTTTATTCTTTTTCATATATAAAGAAATACACAAAATACTTACAAACTGTTTCAGGACAACTTGAAGAGCACATGACAGAGAAAAGATAAAACAAGAGGAAAATGCATACAACTGATTGCCAACACTTTTTCACTCATTCCTTCAAGGCTTAGTTCACCCAAACTAATAAATTGTCAATTCGCTCATCCTCGTGTTTTTCTAGTATGACTTTCCTTCTTCTGTGGAACATAAAAGTAGATTATTTTTGGGTGAACTATCCTTTTAAAACCTTTCTTCGTTGATGGTACAGTTCACATACAGTACCATTAAAAGCCTCCACTCTTTCGACCCAGCAACGGGCAGCAGCTTTTTCTGGGCGTGACCTCTGGAGCTTCCCTTCGCCAAGTGTTACTCTACAAGAGGATGCCTTGAGCTACAAATAGTCTTTGAAAGTTTATGGTTGCAGTGGTTACTGTAGTGACATCGAAGTGGTGAGAGTGAACTGTAACAGACCAATGAGCCTCTGTGGAGCTGCAATGCATTTCACACAATTCATCCAAGCTTTGACAATTCACAATTTCGCACCAATAATGTATAAAAAGTATTCAGAATGATAAAAAAAAAGGTTTTGTGTATGTAAATTTGGTCAAAAAATCCTACTTTGTATACACCTGTAAAAAAATGACAATAACATTTCCATAACACCTGGGAAATGTCAAAAAGCACAAGGTGAGAAACCGTTAAACTGTCCTCAAAGGCAGTGAATCTGTTCTCATGTCCAAGTGCACATCTTACAACACTTAAATCAATTTAACACCACAGAGTTTAAAGGTCCGTTCAAACTAATGACGATAACAATAACCATAACTACATTAACGTCCACACCAACGGACGATAATGTTTTTTTGGCACTTTAAATGCTCAAACTCTTTAAAGTTGGATGGATTCTGATTGGCTGTCGGTGTATTTATTGTTCATCATCTGGAAAAATAATGGTTCTGAAAGTGATATTGTTAATCTGTGTCATTATCGTGTTATATACCAGTGGTGTGGACTTCCCTCTTCTTATAGAATTAGATTATTAAAACTTTATAGTTATATTTGTGGTTATAGATATCATCCTCGGTGTGAAGAGCCCTTACTTAGCCCATTTGACAACATTTGAAATAGTTGTTTAGCATGCCACAAAATGGGTTTTTGCAGGTCACTTGAACTGGAATTGAACAGCTGGCATCTCAAGGTCAAATCCGGAGTGCTCTAATGCTAACCTTTATTTCCCGCCAACAGATCATAACTTCTTTGCAATAACCAAAATATCTAAAAATGTATGATAATCAGTCTTTCAACAAAGCATTTCTGCTTTACATTCAGCATCTGTCAGCCTTCCTGGCTAATTAGCATTTATTTATAGAAATAAATACAATTAGATAATTTCATGTGTACTCAAATGTCATCATCGGGTTCCCACGGACTCGTGTCTTTAGTGTGTCATCTGTGTAAGTGAGGCAACCATTTCCACCTCGATCTGTGAGGTCACTTCCTGTTCTTCGATCATCATTTCTTGGTCATTGATTTGGGGTGTCATAATAGTCCCATCGTTCTTAACCTCCTGGTCTTTGCAGGTCTCGTCTTGTCCCTCAGCCATGGCCGTGTCTGCTTGGGTGTGTTTCTCAGCAGTGGCGCCCTCTTCTGTCACCTCTAAAACACTGCAGAGCTCCATCTCGTGGATCTCGACATCGAAGGGGGCCGCAGAGGGGACAGAGGGAGAGGACCTACAGCCCATACATGCCTGAGAGACACATATAAATAAAACAATCAGGACTGAGTGTTTAGTGGTGTATTGTGGGAGTTATTGTCTGAGAGACTTAAACTCACAGAAATGTTGATAGCACGAGGCAGGCGTCCAGTACGGATCCAGGGGTGGACCTGACTCAACTCGTTCTTCTGCTCCTCAGTGAAGCGAGGCTGCTGTTTCTGCATGGCTCTCAGAGCAGCGCGGTCCTCTTTCAACACAGAATCTCTGTCTCTGTTACAAAACGCATTTACTTGGTCAGTTAACCATTACAACTTTCATCAGACTTTTACAGTGGGTGTGTAGTAATGCATGTTTATGGGATGTTGGCATGGAATGGGTCTCTTTTTTCTATGCATGTGATATGAAACATTTTGCATCATAACGAGATATATATATATATGTTTGAGAAGTCAGAAATGGTGTTGTATAGGGATGGGAATCAAATTCTTGATATGATTCGACTCCACCTAATGATTCTAGTTCCTTAACGATTATTTTTGTAATTTTGAGGAAGAATGAATGCAGAACTTGAATCAAACAAATGAATCAAAACAAAAATTAAATAATCTTCCATTTACAATATTTTAAATAGAACATTATTTTATTTTTTGTTTTATTGTTGATCTGGCTCTTGATTAAAAAAATAAAATAAAAGTAAAGAAAAAAGAAAGGTAATATAAAATAAAATAAATTAAATGTAACTGATCCGTTTTAAATGTAACAGGCACTTGATTCCCAACCCTAGTGATGCAGTGAAATCTATACAGTGTTGACTAACCGGATGGGCAGCTGGTAGGTCATCATAGTCTTTTCATCCGTGTTGGCCATGAGGAGCCAGATGGGGTCTTGTAGGACACATTTGATGAACTGTGCCTCTCCATCACCCCCTGCTGTCTGCTTGTGAGAGTGGCTGTTCTCTGATGAGTCCACGCTGCCGAAGTACTTGCTTGTATGGCTGCTCTGACTGCTTCCTGTTCAAGTAAACAAAAAAAGAAATAAATTAAGTCATTTAATTCAAGTAACCCTTCTTAACAAGTAACAATTGCTAAATTACATTTGGTTCCTCTTCACTCTAATCCACATTTCTTTATTAATACATTTCTCAAATAAATGTATTGCCATTATTAAGCACTTACTAGTTGCACTTCCTGAAGAGCTGCAGCCATTGGACCCTGATCCAGAAGACCCTGTGCCCGACCCAGAGGAGCCTGTCCCTGATAACCCAGAGCCTGAGGCGGCTGAGCCAGTACCCGAGCGAGAGTCCTCCTGTAACAGTAGGTCTAGCAGATCACTGGAGGTGGACATAGCGTCTTGATTGGATTCATTTGTTTCACCCTGCAAAGGACATTAAAACCACATAATTAGTTGCTACTAAATATCAGTGTAAATATCAAATATTGACTGTTGTGAAATTTTGATAGCGAACACTGACACAAAATCTCTAACATCCTTTTAAATAATCAGCAGGTAAATTAATACAACAGTCATTTTCTTACATTTTCATGCTCTTTTGAATCCACCGCTGAACCTCTCTGATTGGAGGAGGCCTGTCCTACTGCTCCACCCCCTTGTACCACCATAGGAGATGTGGTCTGTTGTCCTGACGCCACCTCAAACCGGTTGCTTGGCAACTCCTCTAGCTGCAGCAGATTTAAGGGTGAGGAGCATCTAGACTGAAAGAGTGGAGACTCTGCTCCTTCTCTCTCAGCCACTGCCTCTCTTTGGATGTAGGACTGAGGGGTGCTGGAGCGAGAGTGGGCGCGTGGTACTGGGGTCGAGACCTGACAGGGAGCAGGGGAGACCGTGTTGACAGCGGGAAAAGGGAAAGCTGAGTTTGGGCTGTAGAAGGGCTGAGGCATGCCCATGTTGGGCTGTGGGAACATGTAGTTGGGTAATACCAATGCCATCATTGGGTGGACCATGGGAGGTACCAGCTGCGTGTTCTGAAGAGGGAAGCGTAGTCCTGTCTGTATGTTGGGGTCTGAGATGGGATGGGCGAGTGAGGGATAGACGGGATATAAAGGAAGGACGCTGGGTGGGTACGGGACAGAGTGAACGCTAGCTTGTGACCCTGAGGTAGGCCAGGAGGAGGAGCTGGCTGCAGGATCCATGGGTATGGAGGAATTAGAGGGCCTGTTCAGAGCGGGAACCCCAGGGTGGAGGCCTCGTTGTGGGCTACGAGACCGCACTTGCTCTTCAGATTCCTGGTGTTTTGGTCTTTTGCCTCCTCGACCACGTCTACGCCCGCTACTACCTGCTGCCGGGTAATCACGAGAGCAGCGCACACCTAAAATCAACAGAGATGCATCACCGGTCAAAAGTTTGGAATAAATCACAAACTTTTATGCTTTTGAAATAAGTCACCGGCCGCTATTGACCAAAAATACAGTGCTAACTTTAATATTGTGAAACATCACTGCAATTTAAAATAGCTGTTTTCCATCAGAATGTTTTAAAATGTAATTTACTCTTAATGGCAAAGCTGTATTTCAGTAGACATTGCACTAGTCTCCATATGATTCATCATTCCAACATACTGATTTGGTGCTTAATGGAGCTCCATTTTTAATAATGGTTCTCATTATTATCAATGTTGAAAACATTTTTTGCTACTTAATATTTGTGGAAATCGTGATACATTTTTTCAGGATTCTTTAAATAGAAAGATCAAAAATGTTACAAAATATTTCTGTATCAATTATATCAATTTAACACGTCCTTGCTGAATATAGTATTCTATTTCTATCTTTCTTACCCCACTCTTTTAAATGGTAGTGTATCATGGTTTCCACAAAAAAAAAAAATATTGAGCAGCAAAACATTTTTTGATCAAATAAATTCAGACTTGTTAAGTGTAAAAGATGTCTTTCAGAAAAAAAAAAACGTAATTGCGAACTTTTAACCAGTAGTGCACATAAAGAATAATTTTGTGCAGTGCTGCCTGTGCTGTGTCTCTTTTTTATTTATGCACATCCTCACCTCTTGCTAAGGGTACAGATGCTCGTTGGCGCAAAGCTGAGGTTGGGTCAAACACTCGGAGTTTGCTCAAGTCTCTGAAGTGGCACATGAAGTTCTGCTCCTCTTGCTGTGTGTGAGCCGACAGGACCTCTTTCGTGAGACCCAACCTTTCTCCTCCTCCGGATCCTCCAGCTGCCCCTGCTCCTCCTGGACCTCCTCTTCTCCCTGCATCCCTATCAGGAGCAGCACTAGGTGGCAGAGAGGGCATGGTTGTGGGAGGAGCTTGGAGTTGAGTGGCAGGAGGAGCAGCATTCGGAGCAGGCGGGGCTTCTTCCATTACGATATCTGTGGGAGCGAGGTAAAACAAGAAGAGGGGATGAGATAAAGAAACCAGGGTCCCAAAAACTAGACACAACAACAACAAAAAACACTTGATTGCTATGATTGCTTTGATGTATTATGGGTCTTTGGTGTCCTCTCTTATTCCTCATACACACACACTTGCCCACCTGACTCAGGAGGTTTCTTGTCCCCCACATGGACGATGGTGCTGCTGAAACTGCATTGAGAGGTGACCGAGGCTACACTTTCAGCTTTACTGTGCATGGCCAGTGGGGGTAACAATGTACTCTCCTCTACCAGAGACACAGATGGACCTGCAGGTTAAAGTATCCGTTAATACTAGGGTTGTAGTCAAGACCACCTAAAAAGAGACCAAATCGAGACCAAGACCAGAGTGTGATGAGACCAAAACAAGACCAAGACTTTGAGGGGTTGAGACCAAGACAAGACCAAGGCAGGGTGAGACTGAGTCAAGACCAAGAGCAAACTAGCACTTGAAAGATCATATGAAATATCCAGATTTACGGAACAATCTTTTCAGGATTAACTTTTAACCCTGGGTAAAGTATAAGCAATGTGAAACATGAAGCAAGATAACCCAGGATTCCGTTTACCCAGGATTTAGAATGACCCAGGGTTAACTATTTCAAGTGTGAAAAGCCCTTATAGAGCCGTTACCAATCAAATTAAATCACTAACAACAGAATTCATCTTTGCACAGCAGAGGTAGCACAGAAGCTCCATCTGAATTGGTACAATGACAACTGCATAAATATTATTTAGTATCTTTTAAAAATAACATTTTGAATACTTGTGTCAGAATCATTTATTCAGCTGATTCGTTCAAAGCAACTGATTCACTCAGTAACAAATCACCACTGTGTGTTGCTCAAAAACGCACAACAGTTTAGTTTTGAAATGTTTTCGTTGCTGATTTTAGGTTTTTGGACATTCGTATAAATTTTTTTGCAAAATTTTTGACAGGATCAAATGAAATTAAGTTAGAAATAAATGATTGATTGTGTCTGAAGCAGGAAGTTTACATCACATTAAGGATGTTAACAAATAAATCAGACAATGCACCAGCAATTTAGTGATATCTCTGCAGTTGTGGTCTTGACCGGTCTTGAAATAAAATCCAGAGTCCTTTTAGTCTGAGACCAAGACAAGACCGAGTACAAATGCAGTCAAAACCATGACAAGACCTTCAAAAAATGGTCTTTAAGACCGGTCTCGAGTACTACAACAATAGGTAATGCACAGCATATCTTAAGTATTGTAGTCTATATACACTATTGTTCAAAGGTTTAGGGTCGGGTAAGATTTTTTTAAGGTTATGAGAGTAAGTCCTATTATGGTTCAAAAAGACTGCATATAGTAAATGGTAAACAGGAATATTGTGAAATATTATAAAAAAAAAATGTAATACATTTTAAAATTTAATTTATTCCTGTGATGTCAAAGCTGAATTCTCAGCAGGTATTATTCCAGTCTTCTGTTTACACATGATCCTTCAGAAATCATATTATATAAAGTATTCATTTCTTTTTTTCTTTATATTATTACTGACCGCAAACTTTGGGACCGGTATGGTGTATTTCGAAAGCCAGCAGCACAAATTGAGGTTTTCTATCGCAAACATACCATTTGATAATCAACCTTTTTGGTGGGTACATACATCATCCATAACAGCATACTATATCCTCATCACAATCATCAGTTTTGGTGTACAAACATTATGATATATATATATCTATAGATATATTATAGTATTCAAATAAATTTGTTTGGCTTATGGTAGAATTACGAATCATGTCAAGCTATTCATAAGTCTAGCTAACAAATATTATTTTGCTGGCCAAATGTCACATTACATAACCAATATTCATGAGTCAAAACTTCACCATAGTAGTATTACCTAGTTTGTGATGTTCTGGTGTTTATGAGTTATTTGGTGCTATGAGACAAATTCAACAAAAAACATGCCATGCACTAATGCTATTATTAGTGCATATATCCATTCCATTCTAATCTTTTAATATTTAAGTAAACCTATAAATAAATAGAGTGTGCTCAAAACTGGCACTTCAGTTTTGCTGTTTTATCAAAATTGGTATCAATAAGTAACATTTTAATGGTAGTTGTATTGTAATAGACTGTAGACATGTAAATACATTGCATCAGTACTATACTGCATTAGTTTATCATTGTAGTCTCACCTTTAGCATTGGCTGGAGCGTCCTGTTGTTTGTCTTCATCAGAGGTGGAGGAGGCAGTGCAAGAGGAAGAGCCACACTTCCTCTTCACCGTATTTGGGATGTTACAGCTCTCCAGATACCTGATGAACCAAATAAAACCACGAGTTCATGGCCAGCTGTTGGATTGCTATCACAAGGACTAGAGATGCTAACTATACTATAAAATTATTAATCTGAAATTCACAACACATAATCAGTGACATACGTTGTATCTTCAGGATTCAGTGCACTAATGATCTGAAACACGAACCTTACAATACTATCCAAGCAGTTGATTTGCTGATAAGAGTAGGTGGTGGGCGGCTCCTTACGCACGATCAGGGAGGGTGCGGAGCTCTTCGAGGGTGGTGCAGCACTAAGACTGAGACTGGGGCCCGGCACTGCTGCTCCACCTGCTTGCAAAGCACCTGTTTATCAGACAGAGAACATCTTGAAACTAACAACTTTCAAAAAAAAAGAAAAAGAAATGAAACCGAGCAACTAAAGGCTGTGTCCTTACATTAACTATGAATATACTGTGAGTGATTTTGTACCTGCAGTGGAATGTCTTTTAGGTGGAGGTCGGTTGCGGGATTCAATGAAGACTTGTTGTCCACTGGTCTTCACCATGTGAACATCTTTGCAGATTTGCTGGAAGGTCATCTGTTTGAAATGCAGTTCATTTAATTTAAATGTTTACTATCCATCTCTGGCCTGCCTTTTATTTATATGAATAGTCCTAACAAGCACCTCAATACATAATATTTAAGGCCAAGAGAGATTTTTTAGGTCAAACACGGACTGACCCCTGCTGAAATGAGGGGCTTTAAATGTACAATATTAACATAACGGGGTTTAAGTGCTGTGTCTTTAAACACTCACAGGTTTTTGGAGCTGTGAGGGGTCCTCCAGACCCGGTCCACTGCTGTCTGATGAGGAGGCGGCACTGGGCTGGTGCTCGTGGGATCCATTGCTGGCCAGGCTGCTGTAGCCCTGAGAGCTGCCGCTGTGGACAGGCTGCACCAGGAGCCTGTGAATTTGCTCACTGAGCTGAGCGATGTCTGGGGACAAGGTCCGCTCCTCCAGACCCCTCGGCAAAGTAAAGACGTCCTCATTCAGTGGAGACCTGGAAGGAAAGAATCAAGAGTTAATTGTGTGTATGTACAGAGTACAATTAAGTAGACTGTGTGTTTGTTAGTGGTGGGCATTTTGAATTTCTCTAGGGAATCATTTTACCAAAAGGCTTCAGTTCAGTTTCATTCACTCATTCTGATTCACTGACTTTTCCTGTGCGTTACATCAATACACCAGTAGATTAGGTGGCGAACAGTGAGTGTCTTTTCGAGTGCTATGAGCAAGTCATTAAATCATACATACAAAAGATTTGCTCAAAAACCTTTCACTCATATGGATTCAGAATTTGTTGGGAAAAATTATTCTGAGTTGTAATATTGACCATACCAAGATCAAACCAATGCATTTTCAATAAGGTACTCACAATTACAGTCATTTTAATTGTACACAGTCATTAGCTTCTGCTCTGCTCCCCCTTTTGATGAACTGAATAACTGTATGAAGCAGTGACAATGTGTGCGCATATACAGTATGTGTAGAAGCACTATGAGTTGGAAGAAAAAAAAAAAAGGTCCTTGGGAAAAGTATCGAGCTCATAAAAAATCTGTCTGTGTCCACATGACAGAGCATGTGCTTATGAGTGTGATGGCGTGTCTGTTGTGTGGGTGGTATGTGATTGAGGAATTACGTGTGTATGCCTGTGTATTTGTGCTGTGCACATGCCTAGAAGTGTGATGAAGTAGAAAATCAAGGTGCGCACTCACTTTTTTCTTTTACATGTTAGCTATTCAAATCAGACTCATAAGTGACTGATCTTAAGATTTTCATAACATTTAAACTTTAAAAACATTTTTAAAAATCTTAAGTGACTTATGCTCACCAAGAGAGTAAAAACTAATGCAGTGAAACATTACATAATTTTTAATAACTGTTTTCTATTTTAATATGTAGGGTGTCTAAGAGTTAATTTTGGACTTTGTGTGTACTCAGGTTCTTACGTTCTGACTTTGTGGCGGCCAACAATGAAGGCCACTTTCCTGCTCCAGGGGTTGATGAAGGAGGACCAAGAGGTGTCTATGGTCAGATACTCTCCATTATGTGTGCACATCCGCAAGGGAGAGTGTTCAAATGGCTGCCCTGCAAACTGAAGTACTGAAAGAGAAAGAAAAAAGTGAAAATGTAAATATTGTACTGTACTGCTCTCATCAAAGAAAGGAAATCGACAGAGGTTAGAGAGAGGAAGGGAGAGGGACTCACTCTTCTTATGGATGGCCAACATAATGGGTCTGTCATCTGGATGGATGCACAGCAGGACTGGGGTCCCCACCAGTTCCTGAGGCAGGTACCCTAACAGAGGAACTGCCCGCTCATCCACGTCCTGAAAGAGACAGCTGGGGGTGTGACTGGTGGTGAATATCCTCTTATCTGGAGGAATGCGAGGGGCTGAAAGACGGATGGAGAGAAAGAGAATGAAACACAAACCAAGTTTAAAAAGGCGTTTGTACTTTTTCCATTTGGTTCAAAACGTTGTGAAAAAACAATATACTTGTTAATTCAAGAAATGTACCTTCATATCCCGAGTGCACTCTCTCTGCGATGAGCAAACAGCAGGGTTGAGGGTAAGCCACGTCAGAGTCTTGGAGCGTGAGCAGGTAGGGGGTCAGTCTGAAGGGGTAGTACCTCACATTGCCACTAGTTGAGATATCGCCACTGATGCGACAAAACATGGACTTCTCTTGGGTGCAGTCCACCGGTGTAGAGACTAGTGAAAAGAGAGATCCAAGTTGTTTAAGACTTTAATTGTATTGCGTGGCCATAACTGGTCTTGGTGGTCCTGGTTCAACAGAAGACACATGATAGCATCAAAAAGTAACAACCAAAATACACCACGGACAAACATACCAGAGCCGATGCAAGAGGCCCAAGGAGGTAGTTTGCTGGGCGCAGTGTTGCTGTAGAAGGTGCTCACATCCTGGGGAGCCAAAAGCTCAGAAAACAAAACCCCATGCAGCTTCTCTGGCTTACTGCGCAGAAGAGATGAACCCTGTGGGGAGATGTACACAACCTTCCCAGACAGGAACGAAACCGCCATGGAGAATGTGTCCTGCACAAGAGAAAAAAAGACTTTTGTAACTTCTAACAAATACTCTTCCTAAACGATACAATCTCTCATGGTATCTTACAAAACAGTATTGTTTATTCTGTTTATTTATTGCGAAAGTATTTTAGTTAATAAAGGTACATTTAGGAAAAACTAATTAAAACCATCAATCCAGCTAAACATGGTGACAGATTCACTGACTGACTCCTGACAGTTTCATCATCATCTCCTCACACCACTCTCCTTCGTCATCTTCTCCCTTATTTGAAATGTTAGGACACGATGTTTACGATTTATCACTTAATATTTTCCAAATCCTATTTGTCTGGCATGTCTGAACTTTCAGGCACAGGTCAGAGTCAATGGAAGCACAATAAGGAGAAAAGTGTTCAGGGCTAAAGAAAAATCTTAGCCATAGAAACAGGGACATAAACTCTGGCCCCAGTTATGCTACTGGTTTAGACACCCTGTGTGTGTTCTTTTCAATTCTGTTTTTCAGTGCAAGAACACATCTTGTGTGAACACCCCATCCTTTCTCAAATGCTTTTCCATCTACACCCACACAAATTGATTTGACATTATAAATGCAAGACTAGACCAAATAGACAAGTGACGTCCAGGTCAGCTGACTGAACTTATAATCAAGCCCTATCTGACACGTCCCATGTCTGTATTAAATGTGAACAGGGAAAGTATTACTCCATTGTGTAAAGGTTATGTGCTTTCTGGACAAAGGTAATAAGCCAAAATATTCTTGACCACAAACTGTACATCACATAAGATTTTAAGTATAATATGTTCATGGAGAAGACATAGTATTTTCTCTGGATAAAAAGGATGAGCTTGCACCTTGCTTTGGGAAAGATTATATAACTTACAGCTGGTGTGAACAGCAGGTTAGTGTTTCTGTAGCAACTGACTAGGTCTGCAAGACTGAGAAAAGCTGTGTACCATGTTACAGAGAGAGAGTGTGGAGAAAATGAAAAGAAAAGATGTGAAATTTGAGTCAAAAAGATTTTGCCATCTAGATTGTGTCTGTAACTCGCGTCTTGTCTTTGTTGTTGCTGACAGAATTATAAAACCAGTAACTGCATTGATGAGACTGAAACTACCTTTCATACAATATTTAAATATTGTGTTACTACAAGAGAGAGGAATGGGTTTGTGTGCAAATCAACGTACTGTATTTTTGAGCGTGTATTCGGAGGTGATATTGTCCAGTTCTTCAACAGTGAAGGAGGAGAGATCCAGACTACAGCCATGACACTCCTCAACATTCCACTGGTGATAATACTCCTGATTAGCTGCAAGATTCAAAGCAAAAAAGAAAAGCTTTGACATTAACATTATTGAACCCACAAACTTCCAAAAATAGTGATTATTTTCAAATGCTTCAATCACAGTGTTTACAATTAATCTACAAATGGCTAATTTATAATTGAAGTTCTGGGGAAATAATTTTCACACTGAAAAATGTTGATACATCACACCTTGAACTCAATTCAAGCTGTTGCCGTTCCTGTCAAACATAGAACACAAACCAACATATGAAACTCCCCCTCACCTCTGACTTGTCTGACACAGCTGAGGGCGTATTTGAGTGCGTTAAGAGTGCTGGAGCGTCCCTTCATCTTTCTCTCTGGTGGCAGACGGATCTTCAGCTCATTTAGGGCTCTCATCAGCTCTTTCTGGGTCTGGACGCGAGCAGACTGATCACTGCTGCAGCCGCTGGTGGATGGCGGGTCTCGTTCAGAGCTTGCGCTCAACAGGCTGTAAGCCAGAGAGCTGCTGGGTGGAGAGGGGCTGTGAGAGTTTGAGCTGAGGGAGAAGGCATCAAAAACAAGAGAGTAGCAATTTAGACATTTAATCAGGAATAATTGAACAGATTTTTGAATATATTTCTAGTCTCTGAAATCTTACTTTCTTCTGAGGAATATATATATATATATTAATCTAAAGAATGTTGTGCAATGGAAAGGTTCCAGGGATATATATATATATAATAGCGATCGACCGATATGGGTTTTTCACTGGCCGATGCCGATATTTCGAAATCAGGAAAGCCGATGGCCGATATATGATGTTGATTTTTTTGGCCGATTTTTTTTCTCTCTTAAAAGTGAGTTTGACTACATGATTATTGCAGGGTACAAGATAGTAATAGTAGCCTAATTCAGAGTAATAATACATGGCTCAAAACTTAAGCACCTTCAATCGGCTGACCTCTAATATATATATATACTGAGAACAAATAATTTTTTGCAAACATATGCTCCGAGACAACTTTGGGCGATCTGGTGTCCATTCTCTTTCTCTCACCTCTTGTTGCTCTCCGTAGTCTCCAGACACATGCCTGAGTCTTTTCCATTCTGACTGGAGGAACTCTGATAACTTCGGTTTGACTGTCTCCCTCTGGATCCATTCCCTCTCTCCATCCCTCCTTCACTTTCCCTCTCCCCAGAGTCATTTCCACTCGATAGTCCATCCGTATCATCGGAATTTGTCCCACGGTTGTCACCTGCAGATCCTTTGTGATCAGATACCCCTCCCGGAGATGATCCTGTCCCGCTATTTACCAGATTTAATGAGAGAGAACTCTCACTCATGCTGCAGGATCGGTTTACAAGCCCTGCTTTTTTCTCGACCCCTCCTGCTCCTCTATCTGTATCATTGCTGGGGGCGGAGTCTGAGTTGTCATCACTCATTATAATACTGTAAAAATAAGCGGTTGCTAAGGTGATAAGATTCAAGAGTTGAATAAGTTCTCTAAGTTGGGCTGCTTGAACAACAGTGGGAAATCATTTTGGTGGAAATATTCTTCACAGATTTGTTCCGTAATACAAGAATCATTGCGTATCCGGGTGTCTCACCACCCTGTCCTTTGTCTCAGCTCCTCTGGAACCGCAAATCAAGTAGTGCAAGTGCAAAATATTTTGTTAACTGCTTGAATTTGTTGTTCAGCTCAGAAAAACAGACACGACTGGTTGTTACGAAACAGACTTGGCTGCTGCCACAAAGGCAGATGGAGTGTGACAATGCGAAAAAAAAAAGTGTAAAAAACAGCCACTGGGAAATTAGGCTTCTTTTCAGGGTCTGTCTATTCTGTTTGCTTCTCTTTGCCCTCTGTGACACTCTCTCTCTTCTCGGAGGACAGCTGCAAGGAAAAAAGCAAAAGAAAAGGTAAGCATCAGTCTGAAACATACACATGTACAACAAGACATACTGAGCTGGTTAGTCATCTTGTATTAGGTAGCCCCATAAAAATGTATGGATAACATTATTTGGGAACAGCTTGTTCTTTAACAGGAAGTGCTACTCAAGGAGAGTGTTTTTGTTTTTCAACCAGGTAAATTATAAGTTATCAGCAATTTTGCACAGAGGGATGCTGCAAGTGAGAGCTCAGATATTTCACACTCCCAGTTGGCCACTAGAGGCTTTTTCTAGTCTCCTTGGTAACCAAGAATACGATGTAGAACCACACATCCACTCTCTACCTTCTGCACCTTCAACCACGCAAGCTTGTTTTTGTCTTTTGCATTTGCCTACTACAGGGACACAACGACATCAGTGTTGACCTCAAGCTTCTGACAGTGATTAGGGTCAATGTGTTCCAACTTGGGTATTTAATGGTATCCCAGAGCAGACCACTGTCTGCACTCTCATTGGTAGATGCCGCATTGAGGCGTTCATGTGCGTTCAACTCGTAAATACGATCTATCCGACATGACTTGAACGCACCATAACACACCAACTTTGAGGACAAAATGTTCACTTGCTGCCTAATATATCCCACACACTAACAGGTGCTGTGAGGAAGAGATAATCAGTGTTATTCTCTCTCTCTCTCTCTCTATATATATATATATATATATTCACCTGTCAGTGGTCATAATGTTATGCTTGATCGGTGTGTATGTATGTATATATATATCACCTATAAAAAGCTAACGATCACCTCTAAGCAAGCAAGGGAAGTGAGACTAAAAATTGAGCATGAAGGTAGAAACTAATTCTAAGCCAATCAGTTACTCTAAGGCATATTAACTATGTGGCAAAGTATAAATACACCGGGAAAAGTGGCTACTGGTACTAAAAGTGGTAATGCATGTACTGGATTGCTACATAAATTTCCCAGTTTAAGGTAAAGATACCAAAACCCTGTTTTTTTCCCCAACATAATAAACTGCATTGACCCATTTGCTTTAATTTGGCTCACCTCAAACAAACCAAAGACCTGTTTATTAGTACTTTTCATATTTGTAGATGTGAACATTTCTAATCAGATGCTTCCAGAGAAGAACCATATACCAGAACACTTTGTTAGACTTTGTAGACATACTGTTCGTTAAAAGGCTTCTTTGATGCACTATTACCGAAGAAACTATTACTGAACTATTTATAATTCACTTAAATAGCGTTTGCCAGACTGAGATTAAGAGTATTCTAAGTATGTGCAGCTTTGATCAGCATGAACCTTTTAGCTCACAACAAGCTTAAAATGTCCAACAAGCCATTAAAATGAGCACAAGGGTAAAGGTGTTTATATTTCCTTGCAATTAACAATCCAAGTTGATAACAAAAGGTCAAAAGTTCAAAACATCAAGCAGTTACTGGAAGGAAGTGAAACGCCATTTCTGAAATTACTGAGAACACAATCGGTTTAAATCGAACTCGGGTTTGGAGCAGGCAATCGAATCAAGTGTGAAAGCACCCTTACATTCCCACTGGGTTGAGTGACACTAATGCGGGCGTGCACAGAATGATTAAGGTGTGGAGAAACTTACAGACTGGTCACACTTAAATCTAAATCCACCTGATAAGCAAACAGTTCTCCCTCTATTCCTTCAGTAGTTTCTACTAGCAAAACAGCTGCTTTTCCAAAGCATCTCGCCCTCAATATAGTCATGATCTGCTGGCTGGCTGCGTGCACTGCTTGTCAGACTCCCCTCCGCCGTGTGGTAAATATAAAGCACACGTGTCTGCTGATTCCATCAAGTTGAACGGTCTCCCTCACAGCTTTCATTAAGTTTCATATCTTATCAATAGGTTATTTGTAATCAGTAAAATCAAGTTAAGTTTTAACTGACGAATTCCACATGAGCAAAATTGCTGTTGTGATTATACCCAGAACAACAGCACGACTCAAGGATTCAGAATTATTTTGTATATATATATAATATATATATCATATATATATATATAGATATATCTCTTTCTACAGCAGGAATATAAGCGGGCTCCAAATTAAGCAATAAAGTTATTTGTTTCAGTCCTGAATGAATGTTAATAAAACAAAACATTTACTGCTAGAGTTAAATTAAATAGGTTAAAAGAAGACTGCAGTGAATTCAACATTTGAACATATATATATATATGTGTCCTCAGTACTGTATTTTGCATTGCAACTACATTTAGCCCCATCAGAAAGAAAAAAAACAGAAAGAAAAAAAACTATCAAGTAACTGTGACTAAATTACCCAAATGTGAACTGAAATTGATCGTACCACTTTTGTTTTGATATGCAAAGAACGCTATCATATTAGATGCATCACACATTTTTCACCGAACTGTAACCTAGTCTCACATAGCCAGACTTTGAACAAACAACATCAATTCTGGTATACTATTTCGGTCAAGAGCTGCACACATGTATAGACTGCCACGGTGAACATGTACAGCATGAACGGTCTGTTTTGTTTTTACATGTCAATTAGGGACAGGCTTATCTGAAATTGTTCAAGTTGACTGGAGAGAAAACAAAACTGATTCAATGGCACCAAAGTCTTGGTCCATGAACAGCTGCACAGAAAATACCAAAATAAACAGAAGAGGGACTCATACAAGCTACAATACAGGAAATAAATGTCACAGATTGACTTCCTGGTCCAATTCAAAGAATAAAAATTGGGTCAGTGGAGTACAGTATATTTTGAATGTAATATTCGTTTTTAGTGACCATTTATTATTTATTCAAGATATATATATATATATATATGACATTCCTACCACAATTTCACAGGTCCCTGCAGTTCCTTCATGAACCCCTAGGAGTTTGCAAACTCCTGACTGGACCACTAATGCAGGCCTAGCCTTTTTAATGTCTTTTAATGAAAACGTTTTCTCTATCTATGGGTGGTCCTAAATGGAGAGGACGCTAAAAACCATAGGATGACTTTCATAGCCTGTAAAATGATATCTAATGGCAATACACTGATTTGGAAAATCACGAGCCACTCAGAGCAGTATTATTTCCTGGCAGACGGAACGCCCAGTCTCTTATAGTAATACAAAGCATCATCATTAGGGGCGGTTCGGTGAATATTTCCTGGGCTTAGCCCAGAGACTCCATGTTATGATCAGAACACACGATACCACTACAAAAAATATATAAACATTATTATTTTTATTATATTATTAGATCAACTAGCTAACCAACCGTTCTTCATCGCTCTAAATGCGTGTCCTCGGAAGACTGCTTTATTCCTGATTATCATTAAATATCTAGATTTGTTTTTCTCAAGACGCCCCCAGCAAAACCGCGTGAAAAACGTCGAAAAGACGTAATGCCAGAACGTCAACAACTTTAAATTTGGTTGAAAAGTGAAAGGTGAAAAGACGTCTTTTTCAGGTCGTCGAAAAGACGTCTATAAAAAGACGTCCAAATTTGGTTGAAAAGTGAAAGGTGAAAAGACGTCTTTTTCAGGTCGTCAAAAAGACGTATATAAAAAGACGTCCAAATAATGTCTAAATTTGGTTGAAAAGTGAAAGGTGAAAAGACGTCTTTTTCAGGTCGTCAAAAAGACGTATATAAAAAGACGTCCAAATTACGTCTAAATTTGGTTGAAAAGTTAAAGGTGAAAAAAACCTATTTTCAGGCCTAATTACTGTCAAAATAAGACAATTTACAAGAGTACCAAAACATTTATTGTCGCATTAAATACATCTTTCGCGTAAAAAAAAAAAGCTTAATCCTACATTTTCAAAATACCATAAAACAGTAATATTGTGAAATATTAAAAAAATAATTAGTTATTTTCTTTGAATGCATGCAAATTATTTATTCATGTGACCTGTATTTTCAGCACCATTACTCCAGTCTTCAGTGTCACATGATACTTCAGAAATCATTCTATACTGATTTGGTGCTCAAGAAACATTTCAGTTGTGCTGCCCAATATTTTTGTGGAAACCATGATATTTTACAGTATTCTTAGAATAGAACTTGCAAAACAGCAGTATTTGAAAGTTTTTTTTAAACAATTCTTTACTGTAACTATCAAATGAATCCATCTTTTCTGTATAAACATAATTTTTCAAAACAATACATCTTTAAAATATTGAACATTTTTATAAAAAGACAGGACCAAGTAACCACATTGAACATATTTCACCCAGAAATGTAAATTCTGTCATTAATTACTTACCCTCATGTCGCTCCAAACCCATAAGACCCTTTTGTGCAGAACACAAATGAAGATATTTTTAACAGATAATGCCTTGTTCGCAAAAAACAGCAACTTTCTACCTCTAAGGCTTGGAAAAATGGGTTGCATAACTGTCAATGGAGGGACAGAAATTTCTCAGATTTCATTAAAAAGATCTACATTTATGTTTCAAAGATGAACAAAAGTCTTACAGGTTTGGAACAACATGAAGGTGAGTGATGAAAATGTTTGGTTTAACTAACACATTAGGTAAATCTGTTCCCTCAGGGGCACCAGTAGATCTCTGATCTTCTGCTTCTTCTGCTCCTTCCACCATCCCAATCCTGGATTATTGAGCTACGGCAGAAGTTTCCACTTTGAATGCTTTAGCCTGGCTGTTTTTTCTCCAGCATCTAAAGTAATAATAAAAAAAAACAATGGTTGTCCAAAATGTAAAGTATACACTTGAGTTTTCCCTACTGTTAGGGCATTTCTACCTTAGGGCACAAAAGAGTGGGGACTTACAGGATAAGAACAATTTTCTAGAATTTTCAACACAGTTTTTTGTCACTTCCTATACAGGGCTCCAGACTGCAACCAAATGGTTGCATTTTGTGACCGTTTTTTCTGCCAGTGCGACAAAATTTTGTGAGCGGTCGCACTGGCGCGACCACTACTTGCCCCACCCTCATAGCGCTCCATTTCTGTTGCATAACGAAACATAACGTGGCCGAGAAGTGCAGAACAAATCAATCACAATTCTGAAAACAAAATAACAAATTACAAACGCAAATGCAAGTCTAAAAAAAGAAATAAGAATTCAGAAAGCACAACAACAATTCAGAAAAAAATTAACAAGTCAGAAAACACAATGACAAATCCGAAAACAAAATAACAAGTCAGAAAACACAACGACAAATCAGACAAACTGAGGTAGGTATAGTTTGAGACAGCGCCATTGGTTTGGGATTACTCCCCGCTGACTGGACGAGACATCTGTCAATCAACGTATACAGGGAAGAACCAGCCGAAGAACAGCAGAGTCGTGGTAGAAAGTTCGGAGATGGTATTAAAGTAGCTCAGTTTAAATACATTGTATGGTTTGCCCTTACTCTGGAATAAAAAATACGTGTGTATATTTACATTTAGTTAAAAGTTGCTGTAAACTATCTGCTCTAGTGGTGCAGTTGGATAAGTGCTTGTCCTTGTTTTTTTTGACGCGATCGACCCGGGTTCGATCTTGCCTTTTGCCAAACTTTTTTTTCTCCTTTTTTCCCAATCTGTATTAGCAATGGATTATATTTACACTAAGTGAAAATAGTGTAAATAGCATATTGCTAAAAATACTGCTAAGTGCAAATACCTATTTACACTATGTTAAAATAGCAGGATTTCTACTATCAAGTATACTACTTGTTGCAAATAGTGGCAATTTTCTGCACTTCAGTATTGTAGTACATTATAAAACAGTATGCAGTAATAGCGTATTGAGTGTAAATTATCATTTTATTTATTAAATGGATGCCACCTTATTGGTAAAATAAAGCCCTCCCTACACCTTCCCTAACCCTACCCGATACTATATTTTCAACTTTTTGATTATTTCCTTAATTTTTATTGAAAATAAATGCCTTTACGATGTGATACGAGATTTGAAATGGGAGAAAAAAAAAGTTCGGCAAAAGGTGGGATCGAACCCGGGTCGATCGCGTCAAAAAGCCAAGGCCACGCACTTATCCATCTGCGCCACTGGAGCTGATGATTTACAGCCACTTTTAACTAAATGTAAATATGCACTATGTATTTTTTATTCCACAGTGAGGGCAATTCATACAATACTTTTAAACTGAGCTACTTTAATACCATTTCTGAACTTTCTACCACGAATCTGCTGTTCTTCGGCTGGTTCTTCCCTGTATACGTTGATTGACAGATGTCTCGTTCAGTCAGCGGTGAGTAATCCCAAACCAATGGCGCTGTCTCAAACTATACCTACCTCTTCCAGTTTGTCTGATTTGTCATTGTGTTTTCTGACTTGTTATAATGTTTTCGAATTTGTCATTGTGTTTTCTGAATTGCTATTTAGTTTTTTAGACTTGCATTTGCATTTGTTATTGTATTTTGTTTTCAGATTGTGATTTTCTTTGCACTTCTCGGCCACCGAAAACATACAAACAGCAAGCGAAACAAAAGCTAGTGAAACGGCGCTACTTGTTTGAGCTGTGCAGTGCAGACCGTTTATCAGCTCGGATCAGCGCAGAGCAAACAAACTTCTCCGAGCTCAGAACAGGTTTACTCAGGAAGCAGTGTTGATTTCACGACACTGTTACTGCACAGTGTGCGAGATCCAGTGAGAAGCACTTGAATTTGCTGCAGAATGAATAAAGGTTGCTGTGAGCTCTAGTGAGAAGCATTCCAATTCTGCACAGAAGTCTGTTATAAACAGGTCAAACAGCGCTGACATATAACCAGAAGTAGTAACGCTAACTATAACCATGGTGTTGTGGCAGAAATGGTCAAATGTTATTGCATTATTCATTTTAGGGTTTGTACAAACTTTTGAGAGAGAAATTCAAGCACTTTTAAGTATTTCACACAACTATTTACAGCACTTTAAAACTCTAAAAAGCATACAATTAAAATGTTATATTTAAAGGGATGACCAAAATATACTTTGTGGTAAACAAACACTTTTGTAAATTTTTTCAGCAGGGTAATGATACCCATACTGTGCTGCACATTATTGACAATATCGAGCTGAAGCTTGAATTTGCAAATTTAAAATCGCAAATCAAATCGCAATATCTGTCAAAAAAAAAATCGCAATTTGATATTTTCCCCCAAATCGCACAACCCTAGTCCACACCTGATCACACTCACCTATTTGTGACTTGATAGTTAGTAAAACTGAAATCCTTGATTAGTGTGTTCAGGTGCACTGCACTAGGTTGGAGAAACGCTGCATGTAAGTGGACTTTGAGACACAATGTTGAGATCTCCTGCAATATATTCTGAACATGACAATTCAGAGAGGCAGGATGACTGCTAGATTGATGACTTACAACACTGGTGTCCAGTCCTGGGAATGGAGGACCAGTGTTCTGCAAAGTTTCTGGTGATCCTTGATCAGCTGCTCAGGTCTGCTTAATTGGGGTTGGAGCTAAACTCTAAAAAAAAAGAGATAAAGAAGACAACCAATATTACGATGTTAAAAAGTTAAACATTTTGATTCATAAATACGCACAACATCTGAAAATGCACAAAGGTGAGAAGAAAGCAATGTGTTTAATGAGAACTTTCAACCCACTGAAAAATAAGCAATATTAAGTCAGATGCATTTTTATTTATTCTTGTTATTCTTATTATTCTTGAAATAAGTTATAATTACCTTGTGGTTTATTGATGATTTTCAGTCTCTGAAATAAAAAAGTTCAATCAATTATGGATGGCATCATACATACATCATATGTAACGATATTTAATATAAGTTCTAACACCGTGTCTACAACGGACGGCGCAACAAAATACAATAGAACCTATTATAATCAGTGATGCTGTTTACACTGGATGCGGCGCGACACAAATCCCTGACAGTAAACTGATGCCTCGTTCTATTTATGATGTACTGACACAAAGTTCAAATGATTTTTAACAGTCACTTTGTCGCATCCAGTGTAGACACTGTGTACGAGTGTGTAGCTTGGAGATAGAGAATGGGAATCTGCATCACTGTGCATTGCATTCTGGGTATACAATACAAATCACCAGAGGAAAAAAATGACTATTTATGTTAATATTTTTAAGAGCTTCTTGGATTTTATTAGAATAAATGGATTCATATTCAAATCCCTTGTGTTATTTAAGTTTGAAATAAGTCTCTTATGTTCACCAAGAAAACTGCATTTATTTGATCATAAATAAAAACAGTAATGTTGTGAAATATTATTATTATTTAATAACCGTTTTCTATGTGAATATATTGTAAAATGTCATTTATTCTTGTTTTCACAAAGCATGATTTCTGAAGGATTATGTAACACTGAAGACAGGCATAATGATGCTGAAAATTCAGCTTTGATCACTTTTTAAAACATACTGAAATAGAAAATAGTTATAAAAAAATGGTGATTTCACAATATTACTGTTTTACTGTATTTTAATCAAATAAATGCAGCAGTGGTGAGCATGAAAGACTTCTTTCAAACACAAGACAAATCTGACCCTTAAACTTTAGGCAGTGTATGTTTGAGGTATTACTTACTAGTCATATGGTTCATAATGTCTAGAGATGTTCTTCGACAGGAGATACGCTCCAACTCTAGTGCACGGCCATCAGCATGGAAGAATCTAGGAACATAAACAATCTGTCAGAGTCAACAATATTTATTATACAATGCCATTGCCAGGTTTATTATAAACTATAGCAGAGGCAACATCCAGAAAGGAAAAATAATAATTTACAGAATATACAAAAAAGGATTTAATAACAGAATGTACATTTTTAGGTTTACTTATTTAGTAATGCTCTTACGGTGTTACTTATGTTTGGACATCAAAGCCCTTTTAAAATAACTAACGAGCAAACACACACACAAAAGAAAATTACAGATGCATGATGATATAGGCGAAATATGTTGTGAAAGATGCATATAAAGTTATTTAATAAGCTTTCTCAGATCACCTGTGTTTTCTATATCTCTGTCAGCAGCTCCCTTCAGAAATTTTTAAATCAGGAACTTCTCCGGTGTCGTAGTTGTTTTTTTTTCGCTTCTGAAATCACAGAACAAGTGGTATCAATATGTTTAGCATGAAAGATCAAAACCTCTTAATTAACGTAAGTTTATCCCATTTTCAGCTCCATGTAAGTGACGGATCCGTATCCGATTAACTGTACAGGTTAATTTCATTAGCTTACTTCCATTCATCCATTGACAAATTGCCAGCAAAACATTTATATATAAAAAACGCTCATCTAACAGTAGAGGACTAAAAGCCAAACTTTCAGGAAGAAAGCTCCAGTCTATACGAGTTACCCTGTATAGTTAGTTAACGGTTGTGATGCTAACGGTCTTTTTTCTGAAGACACTAAACCATTTCTATAAAGTAAATATTCAACGGAAGCGTGTCATTTACATGAAATAAAGTGTCATGAACGCTTGTATGTAGTATTTGTGTAATTGTAGAGACTAAACTTACCTGAAATTAGTGATAAAAACAGTGAGAGACGGGAGTTGCTGCTGACAGTTGAACTGCCGCTCCGTTTCCATGGTGACTTCCTCCGCTCCGGTTCAGCTCGCGCGCCCATTAAAGCAAGTAGAACTCACGCAGAATATCATATAATATAATAATAGCTTTAGAAATGGTAAACGTGGTGTAGAAATAACATTGACTTTTTTAACGCATGAATATTCATGAGGAACGATGTTTAAGCTTTATGTTTTATTTTTTTTAATATATTTTCAAAATATATTTCAATATATTCAACAGTGCTTCAAATGTCTAATCTATTTATTAGGGCTATGTCGTCTGAAATAAACGTGCTTCTGCTAAATTTGGACCAAATCGGACGGACCAAACAAAACCCCATTTTAAACATCGATTTTTGGGCTAAATTTGGACCAAATCTGACGGACCAAACAAAGACCAATTTTCAACGTCGCTTTTTGGGCTAAATTTGGACCAAATCGGACGGACCAAACAAAACCCCATTTTAAACATCGATTTTTGGGCTAAATTTGGACCAAATCAGACGGACCAAACAAAACCTAATTTTAAACATCGATTTTTGGACCAAATCTGGACCAAATCAGACGGACCAAACAAAACCTAATTTTAAACATCGATTTTTGGACCAAATCTGGACCAAATCAGACGGACCAAACAAAACCTAATTTTAAACATCGATTTTTGGACCAAATCTGGACCAAATCAGACGGACCAAACAAAACCTAATTTTAAACATCGATTTTTGGACCAAATCTGGACCAAATCAGACGGACCAAACAAAACCTAATTTTAAACATCGATTTTTGGACCAAATCTGGACCAAATCAGACGGACCAAACAAAACCTAATTTTAAACATCGATTTTTGGACCAAATCTGGACCAAATCAGACGGACCAAACAAAGACCAATTTTCAACGTCGCTTTTTGGGCTAAAAGAAGTCCATGACGGGCCGACTTGATTTAGCCCAAAAAACGACGTCCAAATGACGTCTGGTGCTGGGTGAGAGTGCTCAAATAACCTGATTTATACAGTAAGAAGCAACCAGTTGACATGTCGGTCAGAAAAAAGGTAAACGAGCCTCAGTGGGCGGAAAGTAGACAGTCTGTTGGATGTACAGATAGAAAAACTGCGGTTCTAATAGAAATAATTTTAATGCGCATGAAACTCAGTGATTCGTATAGGACACAGTAATAAAAACATTCGGGGCTTCAGACCCCTTAGCCACCCTAGCGCCGACCCTAATCAGCTGATTATTCTATACATTCAAAAAATTGTATTTACTGTTTTTCTTTATAAGTGTTTAGATTTGATCTAAACGGTGTAATTCCTATGGTGTCTGCACTATGTCTGTACTTTCTTCTGCACTGCAGCTCCTGTCGCCAAGACACATTCCATGCGTATATAAACATAATTGGCAACAAAGCTCTTTCTGACTCCTCTGCTTTGTTAGTTTTAGGAGGTCCACCACCTGCTTAACCACCTTACTATTTTATCCGCAATAATATTCTTCGTATTTGATGTATAGGTGAGTGGGGCTAGTTGTCACACATTTAACTCCAGTATTTCTCTAAGTTGGAAGTTGGAATCTTTGGAAGTTTTTGCAAGTCTTTTCTTGCTCGGACAAAAAAAAAAAAGACACACCCAAAAAAAAAAAGATTATAAAAATAAAAATAAAAATAAAAGAGTTTACTGACAAGTTGACCTTTTGTGAAAGCATGTCCCAACAGCAATATTAGTATTCACAAGCCAAAGAACATCGTATTTATTATATTAGCTTATCACAGTTTTAAAACATTAGTATAATCATTAATACTATAATGCAACATAAGGTATGATAGCCTACATGTTTGCATTCCAACCAGCCTCATCATGGCTATTCTATTAGCACTTATAAACCACACTTCATCCAAATCAGCACCTTCTGTTGGACAAATCTAATGTTGTAAACAATCAGTAGAAGAAAATGTTCAATCTAGACAGAAGAAACATGCTGACCTTACCTTCTGGATCTTACTGTTCCGTTTTCTCTTGAACCAAAGGACAAATTCCTCTACTTTCATAGGTCGGAACAGTATTATAATTCCTGATGTTATGAAGTCGGCGGAATGTGAAAACGACGATTTTCCGTACGCAGTCTACTGACATTGCGCTGGTATGGTGTGCTACAGAGTTGTTTCCCCCTGACTCCAGACACACACGACTACACGTGCTTTCCAATCTTTCTGCAAATCTCGTGCATCGAGGAATTCCATTGGCTGTGCCAGCAGCAAAACAGGAATTCTATTGGTTGACCCCACCCATTCACAGCGAAGTGTTCGCTGATTGGCTGAAGCCACGGGCGCTCGCTGCACGTTCATCAGCTGTCACGTTGCAGAGCGCCTGTTGTTGTAATACATGAGAGCCCGAGTGTTAGTGCGCAGTACGAAATATCCATTGCACTTTTACATTTGATGATGTTTCAGTAGGTTTTCTTGCGTATTTTGTCTTTTTCAGAAATTTTGCTCTAGATATTTTCAAAATAATGCTTCTAAGGATGTTATTTTTAGGCAGTCCAATAAAAATTGGAGAAAATGTATTCAAGATACATACAATGAGTTTATAGTACTGTTTAATGTAAATTATATGCAGGTTCTTTTTATGACCACTTTTAACCGAATCATAGATACAGCAGACTGAATCACAGGCAGTTGCATGCAGTTATTAACACCCTTTTAGCCCATACAACTTTTCAAAATAAAGCCTACAGAAATATGTGACTGCATATAGCTTTAATGAACCGTTTTAGAGCACGTGCACGGGACGAAAACCTTAAAGAGTCGCTGAATGTTTATATATTTAACTGTTAAATCAGTGAGTCTTCCCAACTCTACTGTTTTGAAATGTATTGCACAGCTCGACTGAAAAACATGGGGGTGTATGGGCCATGCACAGTTCCACGTGCCTCAGAGGCAGGCTGCTGGTGACGTCAAGCAGCTTCAGCAACAACACCCTGGGATTCACGTGGCTGGCGGCGTGTCTCGCTGTTGCTGGATGCATGGATGAATCCATCAGCGTCAGAGAAGCGTCTTAGTCAGGCTGACCTCCATTTACCTGATTGGTGAAACTGGGCCTCTGCTTTCCAATATCGGGCGAACTTAGTTTGGAGGCAGGCTGCATTAATGCTGCGTTCCAGACAAATCGAAATTCGCATCTTTCCTACCTCCTACTTGGAAATAACAGGCTCGTTTGAGATGCGGCCAGCCTTGCCTGAAATGTAGGCGAGAGTGAGGGGAGAAGTGAAATAAGTGCTGTCAAGACGGACAGTTCTGAGCCCTCGAAGTAGAACAAATACCTAGCTACCATACCAAAGGCGGATGTCGCGTTATTCACACTCATGCACTGTGTTGCTGATATAATTTCAGTTCTGTTGCTTTTATATATAAACAAATATGATGGACAAGACACTCAAAATACTTTGAGAGACGTATTTATCATCCACTTTTACTTTAATACAAACTTTTAGTATTTTTGACAACAATATATCTCACACAGAGATATCGCACTGTCATAGTTTTTGGGAATATTCATCATGCATAATTTAAACAAATAGTCACGTGGGATCAGATAAAAAAATCTAACATTTTACAAGAGAACGCAACATCACAGGTTGATTGAACCACTGAGCATTTACTGTGTTGTCAGCAAGGAGAAGGGTATAACTGCAGCCTGGAGATCTCCAAATGGGGGCGGGAACTCCAAAACGGGGTGGGAGCTCCAAAATAGGGCGTGGTTTCCTCCCATTGACAGACAGGCACATAACACGCATGCGCAATTTTTTCCCCCAATCCACTTCAGTGCAAACTCCCCCCCACAGCTGATTCTAAAGATGTTATTGGTGGTGTCATCCCACCCCCGAGTGTTGATTTCCTACACTATGCGACAAAAAATGCTAACCCCTAAACCTACTCCACACCTGACCCTAACCTTAACCAGTGAAATTGACTGCACTGCGGGATTGGCGCTGAATAGCTGGTAAAGAAAGATGCAGTTCAGGAGATAAACAGTTAATAAGATTATGCGATATGAAATCGTTCAGCACAAAAACTGCACAATACTTCTTCAATAATATCCCTGCCTCTTAATAGGGCGTAAATTGATAAGCAATATAGACTATGCCATTTTTTACAATACAACTGGAGCACATGCCGCTGAGGTGAGGGGGCGGGACGTTTAGACACGCACTAGAGGTGGTTTAGCCAATCACAATACACTGTACTAGCTAGCCAATCTGAGCCCATCACGTATTTCTGAGGTAGGGGCTTCATAAAAGCAGGAAATTATCAGTGCGTTCAGAGGAGAAGGGACAAAGGTGTGGAATAAAGGTAAAATTATGTGCCAAATATGCGTTTTTTAAAAACGAAGCATTAACACATGTTAGGCTGCACCCCATAAACACAATCAAGCCTGAAAAAAAACAGTAAACCACCCCTTTAAGCCATTTTTTTTAGCCTGTTTATGGTTATGTTTAACATAGTGTTTATGGTTTTCTACGGGAGGAAAACGCTTAAAGAGAGACTTTGTGCATGCGTTCATATTCTGCTGTTCTGTGGCCACGGATTGGCGGGTCTTGTCCTTTTCTCCAACAGATGAGTTGCAGGACCCTGTTCATTATGGTACTAATTAGTTTTAATCGTTTAACCACCACAGCGTCTTGTCTCCATTGGCAACACGCACGATGTCGCAGGTAGCGGAGAGTGCAAGTGGCGATGGCAAGTGACTTTGTGATTTAGTTTCTTTTTTTCTTGTCTTCACCACCTGGCTACTTGTATAAAATGTTGAGAGATTCAGTTAAAAAAATAATTAATCAATTAAATAAAATAAAAAAAGACTGCAAGTGACGTCACTCGCGGAAGTGCAGGTGTCTGAGAGTGCAAGTCTGAAGGGAGTCCAAGATGGCGTCCTGCTAACTTAACTTTCGCCGAGCTCTGCTGACAAAGTTTTATAACGGCATAAATATCATTCCCTAAATTTTTTTTGTTGCACAAAATCACCCACATTTATCTTTCTGCTTTCGTCGAGATTCGAAATATGAAGCCGACCGCTGACAAAAGGAAAGAGATGTCGCGTGTTTCGCGGCAATCTCACAAGATGGACTTTCACAATTATGGAGCTGTGGAAGAAACTCTGGCTGGGGCCAAAACTCCTCTTCCAGATAGCCCAGCTAAACCTCCATCCAAAATGGGAAAGGCAGATGATGATAGCTCCTCTGTTGTCTCAACGCTCTCAAATCTGATTATCACTCGCTCTGACACCATAGAAAAAATGGTGAGTGAAAATGCCTTAAAAATCGAAGGATAAAAAAAAACGGTGGACTTCGTATGTGCTGAATTAAACGACATTAAAGGTAAAGTCAGTCATTTTGAGACAAGATTGAACATTGAAGAGAAGAAGATGGTATTCTGTGAACAACGTCTCACTGACTTGGAAATATACTCCCGTCGTTGGAATCTACGTTTACATGGTGTAACTGAGAAGGAAAGAGAGGATGCAAGAGCGGAATCCATCCATATCTGTGAAGCTACGTTCCCTGAGGGAGGAAGCAACCTAGCAGACAAAATCGACAGTTCATCGTGTGGGAAAGAGGATCCAGAATAGTTCTCGACCGTGACCTGTCATTATTCAATTTTCTTCGTGAGTGACAAGGGACGGAGTGTGGAGGGCAGCGAGGACATCGGAGTTTCTTCGTGCCAATCAAATTAGTTAATGATGACAGTCTTATTCTTTTTGTAGATTTTTACAAAGCTTTTGACTCTCTTGAACACGAGTTTATTTTTCTATCTCTTAAAAAGCTTGGGTTTGGTGATCCATTCTGTAAATTTATAAGAACTCTTTATAATAATGCCAACTGTTCCATCAACCTTAAGTCGGGTACCTTGCCTAGATTTCAATTGTCAAGAGGAGTTCGTCAGGGTTGCCCTGTATCCCCTTATTTATTTCTTGTGGCTGCACAACTTCTTTCCTCCTCTCTTTTGAGTAGTCAGCTGCAAGGTATTACTATTGACAACAAACATATGCTTATTAGTCAGCTAGCTGACGACACTACCCTGTTTTTAAAAGATGAATCACAGATTCCGATTGCCATCCAATACATCAATTTTTTCTCTAAAGCTTCCGGCTTAAATTTAAATCTTAATAAATGTGAGCTGTTAGCTGTCAAAGCCTGTCCCTCTCCCTCTCTTTACGGTATTCCAGTTAAGTCACAGGTGACCTATCTGGGTGTATCTATATGTAAGGATGATAAAGTCAGAGGCAGACTGAACTTTGACCCAGTTGTTGAGAAAACTAAAAGGAAATTCAATTCATGGTTACTAAGAGATTTATCTCTTAGGGGACGAACCCTTATTGCTAAAGCTGAGGGTATCTCAAGAATGACTTACCCTGCTCCCTCCTTATATGTGGATAAATCTACATGTGTAGATACTGACAGAATGCTATTTGATTTTCTGTGGAAGCATAAGAGGCATCATGTTAAAAAGTCTGTGGTTATTAATAATTATAAATGTGGTGGTATAAACTTTCTAGATTTTACTTCCTTAAATAATACTTTCAAGATAAATTGGTTAAAACAGTACTTAACAAACCCTTTTTCATTCTGGAATATTCTTCCTAATCTTGTTTTTTCTAAGGTGGGAGGTCTCCCTTTCTTATTGTTATGCAACTACAACATCACTAAATTGCCCCTTAAACTATCTAATTTTCATAAACAAGCACTTTTGGCCTGGCACCTTATATACAGTATAAGCACAATTTTAGTCCTCACCGGTACTTTATTTGGAATAATTTGCGACATTCTTTATAAAAATAAGTCATTGTTTTTCCCAGATTGGGTGAATAATAATTTTATTTTGGTCTCTCAATTAATCAATGCTGATGGACACTTGTATTCATATTCAGAGTTTTTGAACAAGTATAACATACCTGTCACTCCACGAGAGTTTGCTATAGTAATGGATGCCATTCCTTATGGAGCGATAACTCTTCTCAGAGACTCAGCTAGATCCCAGATTTCTTTGTCAGTTGCTCATCCTTTTGATACAATGATTGGGAATATTAGTTTTTTATCTAACTCTTCTGGTCGGAACAGGAGACATTCGAAAGCTATATGGTGTTGCTAAAAAAGAACATTATTTTGTGGATTTGGTGAATGAAATGTGTTTATGCTGTTTAAGGTTCAAAAAGCACATTATTTTCCACATACTGTAAATAATTGTTTCTCCTCTATGCCCCGCATTCTGAAACGCGTCGATTTTTACAAAGCTCACCGGTCTGAAAAGAGAGGTGTGCTCTGATTGGCCAGCTATCCAGTGCGTTGTGATTGGCCGAATACCTCAAGCGTGTGATGGAAATGTTACGCCCCTTACCATATTGTGATGCCGTGTCCCGGCCGGAGCGACGAGACAAAAACATTAAAACCCATCTAAACGAGCATTGTTGGAATCCAGGGGGAAATAACTTTAGGATTCTAAGATTATACGTTCTTGTCGGTTGCCATTGCATCGCGGCCGTTGTAAACTAAACCTGTCCATTGGATGGGAGAAAGACCAACTTACAACGCTACTTACACTGCTCAAAAACTCGCATTGGAATCATCAGTGGCAAATCCTTTAAATATAAAAAACGTACTTACAGTCTGTGAGTCAGAACAGCCGGCATTGTAGTCTACTCTACCAGGATCAGGAAACAGTCCTCCATAAAATGCGCTGCACACATCTGAATATTTGTTTTGAACTGTTCTGGAACAGTGTTGTAAATACAACTTAAGCACTGATTTATAGTTGTGTCCTCTTTTGGAAGACCAAACAAAGTAGTTTTGCTTTCACAACGAAACACACAGCATCACACACGGCGGCCGTGAGTGAGAAGGCTGGGCAACCACATGTGACGACCCCGGGCTGGACTCCGCTTCGTCCACGGTGAAAGCCGATCCGGCGATCCACAGTGCAAAGTTGATGTATTTCCTCAGCGACCAGCACGGATCAGCTCTAGGCATGACGAAGCGGATATCGTCCTCTTTTGGAAGGTCAAACAAAGTAGTTTCGCTTTCGGCAGGAATTGTAGGTGGGGGGAGTGAATAACGGCTCTCTTCACCTTCAATACCACGACAGAGGTGAGACCCTTGAGCAAGGCACCGGTCCGGGCGCCACTAGGGGCACCACTAGGGGCGGCCCCAACTGCTCCCCAGGTGCCGCAGCAAAAAAATGGCTGCCACTGCTCCGGGTGTGTGTTCACTACTCACTTCTGTGTGTGTGTGCACTTGGATGGGGTAAATGCAGAGCACAAATTCCGAGTATAGGACACCATACTTGGCCACACGTCACTTCACTTTTACTTTCACTTTCATTATTATTGTTAGGGCCCAAGCAACTAGGGGCGCAGGGCCCTATTGTTCCCCTAAGAATTATTATTAGTAGGGCCCAAGCCACTAGGGGCGCAGTGTTTTTGAGGCACTCATAATGCTCAGGAATTCATGAAACTCGACACACATCAGTATTAATGCTAGTTAGACACTGGCAAAAGCTCATAAATGGGCGTGGAGGAGGCACTCTATAGCGCCACCTTTTGACTTAACTTGGGGGGTTAGTTTTAGCTACAGTTACCAAACTTGGGGCATATTTTGTTCTCATCAAACCGGACAACTTTCTAATTTAATAATTTGCTACGACTGTTTCTTCTTTTGGCATTTTGAAGCAGTACTTACAACCAGGATACGATCCACCAGCGCAAAATGTGAATACTTGTAATGTTTCCCCCGGTATTAAGATTTTGTTCAGGAGTGTATAAACCATTATTTTGTTATAGTCATAGCGCCACTTACAACAGGAAGGGACATGCTTTAGACCAGGGTTCCTCAAATCTTGCCCTGGAGGGCCAGTGCGCTGCAGAGTTTAGCTCCAACCCAGACCAAACTCCCCTACCTGTGATTTTCTAACGATCCTGAAGACATTCATTAGTATGCTCAGGTGTGTTTGATTAAGGTTAGAAACTAAACTCTGCAGTAAAGTGGATCTCGTGGGCCAGATTTGACTGCTTTAGACTGTGATGTAGGGGAGAGCGGGGCACAAAGTAACACTTTTTGACTTTCTCAAATTGTGTAAATCCACATGGGGTTTCAGAGTAGATTTTTTTTTAATCCTCATTAATTTCACACTTGTCTAGTACAAATGTCGATTTGTTTCATAATTACAGTGTATAAGTTTTTCTTTATTTACCCTAAAAAAATGGAAGTGAAATGTGACAACATGCCCCGTAGGTGGGGGTACATTGTAACATCTGAGGGGCACAATGTAACATGACCATATGACAGCTTAAAATGTTATCTGATCGCATTAAAAAATATACAAGACAAAATAAAATATTTTGTCAATAAAATAAAATAATTATTTATTTCAAATAAAATAATGGCGTTTTTTTAAGAATAAAAAATAATCAGATTTTGGAGTTTGACAATGAACACATTGCAACCATGCTTGGGACGGCCCACATAAACAAGCAAAAACGCTTTACATGTCTTGAAATAATAATGTCTAAACATTAAACATTGACTGTCAGCCTTTATTCACCTGTTTCTCGTTGTTTATCATTAAAATTAATTAAAGTAAATAGTAAATTACATCGCTAATGTCATAGAATAGCACGGCAGGGCACATTGTAACACAGTGTTACAACGTGCCCCATCTGCGCAACTGGAATTTAAAACCGGTGTAGTGAAACAATTTACCGAAATTTGCACCCTGTCGGATTATGCACCCCCTAGTATTGGTAGGTTTAGGAGTAGGTGTGGGGGAGGGGTTGGGATTAGGCAATCAGGTAGCGACTTCAACGAGGGGGTGCATAATCTGGCAGGGGTGCAGAATTCGGCACAACACGGTTGAATTCAGTTTATGTTTTGACAGTTAGCGAAGCATTAAAAAATAATCTAAACTGATAAATAACAGATTGGAGATTAAAATAATAGCAGATTTGTCTCATTTTAAATGAATAATAAAAACTGAGATGAAAAATTTACTTAAACCAGAAATATAATTTTGCTATGGTAAAATAAATGTTCAGCAATATCTTCAAAAAACTTTTGAATTTTGGTGCACTTTTTTTCTCTATATAATGTTGATATGGTAACTAGTAAATGCTGTAAATTTGGTTATGCTAGCATGTGTGGAAATATTTAAACCACGTGTGTTACAATTTACCCCGCGTTACTTAGTGCCCCACGCTCCCCTACTCCTTTCAACATATTAAAATATGCCATCAAGTGCTAAACATACTAGAAACATGCTAGTAACACTTAGCTAAGTGTTAAACCATGCTAATAATGCCATGAAAAAGTTGTTGTAATTCAAACACACAATGTACATTCTGCCTCAAACTTCCAAAGTTTCATAACGGTCCTGGTCTGATAACATTACATGGCAATATTCAGTTCTAATCATAGCGCCACCTGCTTCAAAAAGGGGGAGGGGGTCCCGCGGTTCAATGCAGACCTCTGGAGGACCACAGTAACCCAGGGGCTGGAGTTCATACAATGCTCGGCTAACATCTCTGCTGGCCAGGGTGCCCACAATTACACTGCTGAGCACAACAGTAACCGAGAAGATCTTTAGCTTCTTCCAGTTCTTCAACTAATGAAATCAGGTAGGACGATTTTACAGACGGCTGAAAGCGAAGGACTATTAACCTGGGGACAGGGAAAGGGGAAGGTAATTGTTTTTTTCTTTCTTTCAAAGTTTTCACTTTTTGAAATACATTTAAATTACAATTTGGTTTGGTCACACTGTACCTTTCATAGTTCTCTGTTGGCTCAACACAGACCAAAAAAACAACAACAACCAATAAACAAACAAAAAACTTATTTTATTACCTTTATTTCTTCATTCATCTTCAATACCAGCTTTTCTCACTAGTTCAGAATGTGACTTCACCTGATCTGCTGGGGTGAGAAATAGTGGGTCTGTCAGTTTCTTCTCCAGCTCTCCTCCTGTCAGAAATAGGAGGAAAGGGGAAAAGAAGTGCCAAAGGTCGTCTGAATTTAAGGGCTGATGGATGGCTTATAGTAAAGGGGTTGAGGTGAGAGCAGCATGGTAGGAATCATTTTTGGATTACAGAGAGGATAAAATGAAGGCATCCACTGGCTGTAGCTAAGAAGACAAAAAGAAAGGCTACGATACACAGTATGCACTTAAGCTGCCTTTTCACGATCTCTGACAAAGAACAGACCGGAAGTCATTCATTTTCAATGGAGAGTAGTATGGAAACTGCATGGATTTCTGATCATTTGTGTATGCAGAATTTTGGGGTTTGAGTTGAACTTCAGGTGTGCTGAAATATTTGAACTTTAGAGGCCAGATGTATTCTACACTGAAATCTGGCATAGGTTTACTTTGAAACAATTTTCACTAAATTGGTAGTAAATTTCACAAATCATTTCAAAGAAATGGCAATTACACCTGAAATCAACAAACCAATATTTGAAGTAGTGAAATATATAGACTATATATATATATTTTACAGTGTAATCAAACTGACAATTACCAATATTTTTCAACTAAACACTATTCTTACCCTTTTTCGGTAAACTAGGTTGTTTTGAATAATTTTAACAAAACAAATGTTATAGGCTAATTATTAAATTGATTAGCAGTAGAAAACCTACTATGCTTTTCTTTAAAACATGACTGCCACAAATGCAAGAATCTTCTGAAAATGTCAGAGATAGTGAAAAGGTTTCATAGCAATACATTATAAAATTTTAATAGCCAACTATCTTAGTGAGCACTTTATTCTTTTGGTAGATCAGTTCTGCTTAAATTTGTAAAGAAATGAAGGATTTAACAATGTGCTCCAAGCAGACAGAACACACACACACTCCTCCTCTTTGTTTCACAAAACTAATATTTGTTTGAAAAATTGTCTCTTGGAAATAAATTCTGAATGTACCGTTACTTGAGCAACAAGTGGTGCGGCAAAGGATGCAGGCAAGTAGTCAAGGCATCTCCTGGAGTCCACACTGAGTTTAACACAGTCCTGTCTTAGGGACTGTGAAACTCTCCGTCCTCAAACGGGACAGAACTGCAAACACACCCAAAAAGTACATCCACACCACTGTAAATGAACCCTGTGGAAAAGACACAAAAAATGCTGAATTTTCAGCAGTCATTACTCCAAATCATTCACTGATTTGGTTGTGCTGCTAAATGATTTTGTGGAAACCAAATATGATTTTTTTTTCGGGTTTTTTTATGAATAAAAATTTGAAGAATTTATTTGAAATGGAAATCTCTTGTAACACTGTAAAGGTCTTTACTGTCATATTTGAACAATTTAATGCATCCTGCAGAATGTAAGTAATTAATTTCTTTAACAAAACAAAAAACAAAACAACTTAGACCCCAAACTTTTCAACGGTAGTGTGTAAGTTGTAAAGCCAGTAAATCAGAGCCCCTGTGATTAAATTGGTTTTTTTGAGTTGTATTATATACACCTTTCACCTACTTTATTTAGACTATTTATGACATACTAAGTACCATAATGCTATGGCAGTACTCTGTCACAGTCATGCCAAATAAAGCTTTGAGACGAAGCAAGACACTCGCGTGCACACGAACACACACACACACACGTTTACTTAGCTATCTAAATGGGACATTCCATAGGCGTAATGGTTTTTATACTGTACAAACTGTATATTCTATTGCCCTACACAAACCCTATACCTAAACCTAACCCTCACAGGAAACTGTCTGCATTTTTACAATTGAAAAAAAACTTTGTTTACTTTTTTTATACCAGTTTTACAAATGAGGACATCCCCAAAGGAAGGTTTTTGGAGATTTTGTCAGGTTTAGCTCACTTTTGGGTACAAATTTGTCCCCAAAATATAGTTAAGTTGGGTACACACCCAGACACACACACAGACACACAACACACACACAAGAAACACACACACACACACAACACACCACACACACACCCACAACACACACACACAAACACACACAAAAACACACACACACACACAGAGAGAGGAAAAGAGAGTTTGAGAAAAAGTCTCCTCAACCTCCCTTACAAAGATCCCAAGCCTCTCATGAAGCACTTACCCACATCAGCTGTTGCTCACAAGCTCACAAAATTTCCCGAGGACCTGGAAAAGCCTTGTGTGAAGTCCAGCTGAATCTCTATGGTCATTAGAGGATTGCTCAGGTCCTGTTTCTTCTCTTCCTTTTACTGGTTGTAAAACTCCCAGTTCCTCAGCGTTTTCTTGTAGGTCTAACAGATGAAGATCATTCTCAGTGGAGTATTAGCTGGCTGGCTGAATCGACCATATTTAAAGTGCTTCATTAAGAGCCTGGAGCATTAAACTCGAGGATTTGATTATTAGAGAAATAGCAGGTGATACAGAATAGCTTCTCTCTGTCTCTCCTTCTCTCCCTGGTAAACCCAGTATTTACCACTCCAGGCTTGTAAAATAGGGTCATCATGGCAACAGTTGTGTCTGTACACAAAAGATTCTATTCTAAAGAAGAGTAATGTCTACATCTGTGATTGCGTATTTCAAATATTTAAAATGGAATTTATTCCTGTGATAGCAAAGCTGAATTTTTATCAAGCAATTATTAAGTCTTCAGTGTCACATTATCCTTCAGAAATCATTGTAATATTGATTTGATCCTCAAACAATTTATTATTATTATTATCAATGTTGAAAACAGTTGTGCTGCTTTATTTATTTATTTTTGTGGAAACTGATCATTTTCTTTTTCAGGATTCTTTGATGACCTCACAGTTCAGAGCAGGCTTCCAATGTTCATGAAAATCGTATTCTTTTCTTGAAAGCTACTGCAGCAAATTAAATAATGTAATTAAGCCCCACATAAATGCCAGTGTTTACAAAAATTACCAAAATCAAATGTTCTGCATATGAGTTGAGAAAAGGTTTTAAATAAGCCAGCTGACATGTTAGATGACTAAATGCAATGAAAACTCAGAATAGCTTTCTACGTTCTCTACATTCTACTTCTCTACTTCTGAAAAGCTACAGAGATTTAAAACCGTCATGTGGTCAAATGTATTGGGCATTCCTGCAACTACTGCAGACAACCTCTGTAAGTATTCAGACAGCACACTCGGACCATTAAGAATATTGCACACAAAAATGCCAAAGGCTCCCTTAAAATGACAGGCTCTTAATTAGCTGGCTTTATAATCTAGGAGAGAAACTATAAGTGGTGGGTGCAGTCTCTGCAGAACTTATTGCAGAGCTATATTTCTGTATTATGGCCATTGTGCTCATAATGAAAGGAGCCTTTTTTTGCAGTGAACTATATCTCTTCATCATAAGGACTCTGCACATGACCTATATGACCTGACATCACACAAAGATCAGCAGGGTATGAAAACACTAGGCCTATAATGTTGAATATATACATAGACACCTGGATATGAAGTCAAGTCTAGTCATCTTTATTTTTTTATAGCGCTTTATACAATACTGATTGTGTCAATAAGACTGTGCAAGAGGACAATAACAAAGAGTCCTTTTTCAGCTTAAGTCAGTTCATTGATGATTCAGTGATGCCACCATCCAGTTCAGCTCTCTCCCAATAGTGCCTGTGCACCCTCCCTATCTCTGTATGTTAAAGATTCTTATTGTAAAGATATCAATCATTTGTTTTATTCTTTTATTTGGAAAAACAAATCCCAAAGACTTAAGAAAATGCTTCTTACTAATAAGAAAACTGAAGGGGGTCTGGAAATACTTTATTTGGAAGATGTTAATAGAACTTTTAAAGTCAATTGGATTAAAAAAATGTTTGATTAATCGTAACTCCCTTTGGAACCACAATCCAGTCTCTTTAACCAAATAGGTGGCTTAGGATTTCTGTTAACTTGTGACTTTAATATTTCTAAACTCCCTCTTAAATTGTCCAAATTCCACGAGCAAGTGCCTTTAGCCTGGAACATTTGCTACACAATCTCTCTCCTCACACCTCCTTCATTTGGAATAATGCCAATATAACGACTGCCAATAAATCTTTATTTTTAAGGAATTGGTTTAACAGGGATATTAATCATCTTATGAATATGTTTGATAATTATGGGAATCTTTTAACTTATGAACAATTCATGCGAATCCACAGTTTCCCTGTGCATTTTAAGGAATTTAATTCGGCCATTAAAGCTATTCCTCCTACTCTTGTTCGTCTTGTTAAAAGTCATATTCACTATAACTCTACAATAATGACAAAACCAAACGTAATTTTAAAACGGTCTTGAACTGATTGATAAAAAATGCAATAACAAACATATTTGTACTGTTTTCCAAAAAACAAAATAAAATAAAACCTAGAGGAAACTTCTTTTGGAACTCTATTATTGATCATATTAATTGGAAGACTGCTTGGTTAATTCCCTTTAAATATTGTAGCAATAACAAAACTAAAGAAATACATTTTACAATTTTGCATACCATCTACCCTGTTAAATCAATAATGTCAAGATACTCTGATATTGATGATTTATGCTCCTTTTGTAAAAATGAGAAAGAGGTGTTATCACATTTATTTTTTGATTGTAAGATTACCCAACATTTTTGGAAGGAATTGGCAGATTTGATTTTTAATCTAGTAAAGGATAAATACTGTTTTTCTTTAAAAGGATATTATTGTGTACTATGAAAACAATGTTAACAAAGGTCTTGAATACATTGTTAATTTATTCATATTGCTGGCTAAATTTTATATACATAAACAAAAATGCTTAAATTCATCCCCAATATTTAAGGAATTGTTAGTGGAATTTGATTGTTTTATATCTTCTCTAAAACTGTTCAAAAACAAAAAGTCATTAACATGTTTAAAATATTATGACATTATTTTCAGTTCCCGTTACTAATTAATGTCACACTTTGTATAGCACTGACTGTCTTATGCTATGCTCTGTTTGTTATTTGTTCTATTTTCATTAATATCAAATCAAATATAAAAGAATAGTGACTGGCAATCAGTCAACAGACAGCCTTATTGAAATATAGGATAAATATTTCAAATTGTTGTAGGCCTAGTTTAAATTATAATCTGGATGCTACTATTTTTAGCTAAAACTAAAAGATCTTATAATTATCTGTTATATATGTTTGTGTATTTAAAGCAGCACTATGTACTTTTCTCGTGTTCAAATTTGCTAAATGGATTAATGAGCGAGTACATTATGAATTCATCTTCCAAACCGCGTTTTTGTCTTATTCCGAATCACTACGGTACACTTATAATAAGTACTTATATTTGGACTATTGTAGCCTGGTCGGGTCGTCATCGCTGCGGAGTAACACATACCTGCGTGAATCGCCATAGACATAAACTTAGAGAAGTAGCTCCAGTTGGAATGTTCTTCCGCGGGATGTGTGCAGTTCTGTTTATTAACCGCTAAAGCGCCAAAAGTTACATAGTGCTGCTTTAAGACTTCAAAACACAGGGAAAAGAAAATGTTGGAATTTGGCGCCACCATGTGGTAAAGTTATGGAATTGCACATATAACGGCGTTACTTTAGGTGGTGATAAAGCGGCGTATGACAGCTATTATGAGTCAAGTTTGTTCTTTAGTAATTTTACATGACATCTTTTATATCTCAGCCATGCATGTACACGAATGTGTTTCTTCAACTTCAGGCACTTTTATATTTGAGTTGATGTTTATTAAAGCATTTTTTCTTACTGCATTATGAAATTCACATTAAAACTTGGAAATCTTTTTCTATGCCTTTATTTTTTCCTACTTGTTTTTACATGCTATTCTTAAAATGTTAATCTAAACAATACAAAATAAACATAATCAATCTTTTAATATTATGTGTCAGTGCATTAGGCCTATCATTTTCCAAAAATTACAGCTATCCCCAAGTTGTCTTAAGTTCTTTCCATTGCAACCAACACATTTGTACTACAAAAGTTAGTATAGGCCTACTTTTTTTCTTTTACCAAAGAGACAATAGTGAGATAAAATGAGATGTGATGTATGAAGAAAAGAGAAGTTAACATGTTTGGACAAAATATTTTGTGCATAATTCTTCCCAATCATGGTGTGATTGTTTTAAATGCAATTGTCAAATGTTTAGAATGTAATTTACACCACTGTGATCTCGATCACAAAATGCTGTTTAACACAATACAAATTTACATGTTGGTGGAAATGTTAATAATGTTTGGCAAAAAAAGGACAAATGTACAGGAAAGCATACTGTGATGTACTGTATGTCCACTAGTTGTCAAAACAGGCCATGCCAACAGGGCCAAAAGTGCCCATAGTTAAAAAGACACACAGACACAGACACAGACACACAGACACACACACACACACACAGAGTGCAAGGCTATCACGTAATATGACTTAAAGATTCTGGTTTGACACATAACATACCACACAATTCTGAATCCTCTCTTCTCTTAGTATTCAACTTTTTAATAGCCGAAGAAATTGGTTCTCTGAGAAACAGATTTGTACATGTATTTGAATATTCCAGCAGCTGTGCTTTTGTGCGCTGTCGTTGGGCTGACCTGAATTTGCAGATTTCCTCTCAGACCTATTGGTTACTGTTGATAAAGCGCTAATTGTCGGAGATTTTAACATTCATGTTGATAATGCAAATGATGCATTAGGACATGCGTTTACTGACCTAATAATCTCTTTTGGAGTCTAGCAAAACGTCACCGGGCCCACTCATCGTTTTAATCATACGATTATTTTAGAAGTTACAAGAGATTTATAATTATATCGCATGGAATTGATCTTACTGATATAGATATCGTACCTCAAAGTGATGATGTTACTGAGCATTACCTTGTATCATGCATGCTGCATATTAACTATATTGCTCTGCGTTATCGTCCAGGTAGAACTATTGTTCCAACCACCAAAAATAGATTCACGAATAACCTGCCTGATTTATCTAAACTGCTCTGTGTACCAATAAGTACACATGAACTAGACGAAATAACTAGCAAGATGGGCACTATCTTCTCTAATACATTTGAAGCTGTTGCCCCCATCAAATTGAAAAAGATTAGACAAAAACATACTGCGCCATGGTACAACAGTAATACCCACTCTCTCAAGAAAGAAACTCGTAGTCTTGAGCGCAAATGGAGAAAAACTAACTTGGAAGTTTTTAGAATTGCGTGGAAAAACAGTATGTCCAGCTATAGACAGGCACTAAAAGCTGCCAGGGCCGAGCATATCCACAAACTCATAGAAAATAACCAAAACAATCCAAAAAAAAAGTTTTTTATTTAGCACAGTGGCTAGATTAACAAATAACCAGACGCCACCCGATCTAAATATTCCCTCACAGTTTAATAGTAATGACTTTATGAATTTCTTCACTGATAAAATAGATAACATCAGAAATACAATAGCAAATACAATATAAAATGTAGATTCTACAGCGTATAATACTTTAGCTTCATTCATCGCAACCAAAGATAAACTGCAGTGCTTTATAACTATAGGACAGGAAGAGCTAAATAAACTATCACTACATCTAAACCAACAACATGCATGTTAGACCCTATTCCATCTAAACTACTAAAAGAGTTACTTCCTGGTAGCAGAAGAAGAACCGCTTCTTAATATTATTAACTTGTCGTTGTCTTTAGGTTACGTCCCAAAAACATTCAAGCTGGCGTTATTAAGCCTCTTATTAAGAAACCACAACTAGATCCTAGTGAACTGGCAAATACAGACCCATCTCAAATCTTCCTTTAATGTCTAAAATTTTAGAAAAGTTGTGTCTGCTCAATTGTGCTCCTTCCTGCAAAAATGCTCTATGAAGAATTTCAGTCAGGTTTAAGGCCCCACCATAGCACAGAAACTGCACTTGTTAAAATTACAAATGACTTGCTTCTTGCATCAGACCAAGGCTGCATCTCATTGCTAGTTTTACTTGATCTTAGTGCTGCGTTCGACACTATAGATCATGACATTCTCATAGATCGATTACAAAACAATACAGGTATTCAAGGGCAGGCTTTTATTAAGATGGGGTAGATCCTAAGTCCCGATCGCTTACCCTTGGTTATTTAAACGGCGGAGTCATCTCAATTAGCACCAGAAAGTATGGAGTACACAAGGATCTGTCATAGGGTCCTCGCTATTTTCATATCATGTTGCGTTTTTTTCTTCCTTGGTAATATCATTAGAAAAATACGGGGATTAGTTTCCACAGTTATGCTGAGATACTCAACTATATATCTCACGAGACCCGATGAAAACTTTTTTTAAATATCTAAGCTAAAGAGTGTCGTTCAAAATGTAAAAGATGGCTGGACCAATAATTTCTCTTAGAAATTTGGATTAAGATTACATCTTCAATAAACAAGATACAGGTATGTACAAAAATGCAGCGGCTAAGCTTACCAGTTTCAGAAAATTGATCATATTACCCCAATTTGTACATGTCTATGCAAGGCGACTATTCAGTTCTGTATCATTTACAAAATATTATTACTTGCCTATATGGCCCTTAATGGGTTAGCTCCTGCTTGCCTAACTAGTCTTCTACCACGCTATAATCCATCACGTTCTCTAAGGTCGCAAACTCTGGACTTTTGGTAGTACCTAAAATAGCAAAGTCCACTAATGGAGGTTTATAAGTCGAGCATTTTTCATATGGGCTCCAAAACTTAATAAGCCTTCATGAGAACTTCGGTGGTTGAGACCACGCTCTACCTGTTTAAATCTAGATTAAATACATTTTGCTTGGTTGGAACAGCAGCTATGCTAATTATGTCTCTATTTGTTTCTCTGTTTTTGATTTTTGACATCCCAGAACAGATGAGAAGAGATGATGCCAACCCTGAAACAACATACAGAACTACCAAATTTGGCTATAAGTTTGATTGCGTCATATAATCATTGCTGTTAATGGTGTTCATCGTCTGTTTACGTCTTTAATTGATTTTTCCTTACATTTCTGCCATATGTACATTAACTGACAGTCACCACTGATAAGCTACAACTACATATTGTAGAAATGTAATTTGCTGTAAAGTTGCTTTGCAACGATGTGCATCGTGACCTGACATGAATTCCTTCAGAATCCGTCGCTGGAGGCGCATCAAGCTGCAACATGCAGAAGAGAGGAGAGAGCCGGCGTTTTACTCATTCAAAGACTGAGAAAGAGACATTTCTGCAAACTGATCTAATTAGCAACATTATTATATTGTCATGCTATTTGAATAGTAAGTGAATCTATCTGATGTCTGGGCACATGTTTACAGCGGTGTAGTATTGAGGCGCGGTTGGTTGGGCACGAGGTGCGTCAGCGCATGGCGCAGGTAGGCGTGGAGAGCCGCGCGCCTAGAATCGAAATCCGGAACGACATGATGAAGACATGCATTTTCAAACTAAGCAGGTAGTGACAATTTCGCGTCAGAAAGTTACAGCGACAGTTCGACAGCAAGAAGGGTGGTCACGGTTTGAGGTACGTTTCGAGAAAAGACTTATATTCCCTAACAACAGTTACTTTCATTACTGGCTTTATGGAATTGTGTTATTGTACTTAAATTGTCATAAATCAGATTAGTTAGCCAAACTAACTAACTGGGTTACAATATTTTATTTTGTAGTGGGTTTTTCTCAGCTTGTTCAAACATGTTACGCTCATTCACTCGGGCCATTAAAACCAAAAAGTGCCAATAGTTAAAGAAACACCCACATACACTAAGTGCAAAGTTTTCACGTGTCCTGTACAAAGTATTCATGCAAAAGAAATGTTTTCTACATTAGTGATAACATTTGTTATCATGAAAGATAACAAATGCTTGTTGGCATAAAAATATTTACTTTGTTGTTTAACCAAGTCTGAGCTGTAGATTTTTTATTTTTTACTTGTTTTTTAATATAAACAAATAATAGACCGCTGTATGCTGATTCTTGTGTGCCATGCTGAAGATTTGATTATAATGTGATGGTATTTCAAGCTGCATATATGTATTTATGCTGTGAAAGATTTCTAATAGCTGGACTTTGCTCTTTAGTATGGAGGACCAAACCTGCAGAAATTAAAAATAAATAAATAAGCAAATATATAAATAAATGTGTGTATAAATACACGTATTCTTGTTTAAATACATATATAACTAATTAAACGTGTGATGAAAGTAGGCAAAAAAATTAAATAAATTGGTGGGCAAATGGAAAAATGTTTAAGGAAATGCTAAACTCAACCTAACTGTTTTCTTTTAATCACTCATTTATTTCTGAATGTAGTTCGCATTTATTTTTCCTCTGCACAACATGCTATGAAGGAGGGTGATGTCAACCAGTGGACTCTGGTCGGGTACTTGTGATAGCTGGGGGTGCAGGCTTCCCGCCCTGACAGGAAAGCATGTGTAAATCAAGTATCAGACTCACCGTAAAGTCACTTTTGCCGTATCCACAGAGCACAGATACACTAGAAAAATTGAGCGTATGTCCGCTACAGTATCTGCTGACGTACAAAACGGACACCAACACAAGCATTAGATTATATCTTATCCTTCTTTTGGATCGAACCGCCATCAACGCAGGGAGGTGGTTCATGTGTTCTCCATGACAGACAGCAGTTTTAAAGGGCGTTCCTCAAAAGCTTGCACTGGAAGTGCTGCTTAATTTTACAATTTGTGCCAATATAGTTCTACAGTAACTGAAAAGGCAGCCAACAATTTACAGTAAAACTTTCCGTTAGAACAGTAATTTTCCTTTGTTTTAAAAGCATTACACAAGCAAAGGACCAAAATGAATAAATATAAAATTATTGTACAGTTAAAAACAAACTAGTACACTGTAAATCAGTTTACAGCAAGGTTAAACTGCAAGGTAAAATAAAAGACAGTATTTTTCGCTACAAATAAAAATTAAAGTAAGTTACAGCGATCTGCTGCCAGTTAGTTACTGTAATTTTTACAGGAAGTTTTTTTACAATGTAGATATGACTTTACTGTTTATCTAAAATCTAAAAGGTGTGCATTATAGTTGACACCTACATGAACACTTTACAGTTGGTTTTATGACTTTGAGTCATTCTCCTCAAATGCTATTGAGCTTTAAATTATGGCATATTTTGTGCTTGAGCCCATATTTGTAAAGAAAAAAAATAGCAATATTTACATATGATTTGACAGTTTATTTGAATAAATATAAAAGGTGTGCATTATAACTGAGACCTACATGAACAAGTTACAGTTGGTTGCATTACTGTAAGTCATTCTCCTCAAATGCTATTGAGTTTTAAATTATGATATATATTTTGTGTTTGAGCCCATTCGGCAGTGAAATAAACAACATATTTATATATGATTTGACCGTTTATTTCAATAAATATCAAAAATCTAAAAGGTGTGCATTATAACCGAGAACTACATGACCACTTCACAGTTGATAATCAAATAAACTGTCAAATCATATGTAAATATTGCTATTTTTTTCTTTACGAATATGGGCTCAAGCACAAAATATGCCATAATTTAAAGCTCAATAGCATTTGAGGAGAATGACTCACAGTCATAAAACCAACTGTAAAGTGTTCATGTAGGTGTCAACTATACTGCACACCTTTTAGATTTTTGATAACCAGTAAATTAATACTACATTGTAAAAAAACTTCCCTTATAAAATTACAGTAACTAACTGGCAGCAGTTTGCTCATAACTTACTGTAATTTTATTTTGTAGCAAAAATACTGTATTTTCTTTTACCTTGTCATTTAACTTGCTGTAAACTTATTTACAGTTTATTATTGTTTAACTGTAAAATATTTTATTGTATTCATTTTTTGGTCCTTTCTTGTGTAATGCATTTTAAAACAATAGAAAATGTAAAGTTTACTGTAATTGGTTTGCTTCACTTTTCAGTTACTGTAAAACTACAGTGGGGCAAAAAAGTATTTAGTCAGCCACCAATTGTGCAAGTTCCCACTTAAAAAGATGAGAGAGGCCATCATAGGTATACCTCAACTATGAGAAAAAAAAAATCCAGAAAATCAAATTTTAGGATTTTTAAAGAATTAATTGGTAAAATCCTCGGTAAAATAAGTATTTGGTCACCTACAAAAAGCAAGATTTCTGGCTATCACAGCCTGTAACTTCTTCGAAGCGTCTCCTCGTCCATTCCACTCGTTACTGTATTAATGGCATCTGTTGAACTTGTCATCAGTTATAAAGGACACCTGTACACAACCTCAAACCGTAACCCTCCACACTCACAGGCCCAGCCTAAAGAGTGTCAAAGGACCCAGAAACCAAAAGTAGACCTGCACCAGGCTGGGAATACTGAATCTGCAATAGGTAAGCAGCTGGGTGTGAAGAAATCAACTGTGGGAGCAAATATTAGAAAATGGAAGACATACAAGAACACTGATAATCTCCCTCGATCTGGGGATCCACGCAAGATCTCACCCCGTGGGGTCAAAATGATCAAGAACTGTGAGCAAAAATCCCAGAACCACACGGGGGGGTCCTAGTGAATGACCTGCAGAGAGCTGTGACCAAAGGAACAAAGGCTACCATCAGTAACACCCTGCGCCGCCAGGGACTCAAATCGCAGTCACGAGTGTCCACCTGCTTAAGCCGACAGGTCAGGCCCGTCTGAAGTTGCTAGAGGAGCATTTGGATGCTCCAGAGAGGATGGAGATGTCATCATGGTCAGATGAAACAAATCAACGAACTTTTTGGTCTCAAACCACTCAACTTGTCGGTTGGGAGGCGAAAGAATTCATGAGTTGCTCCAAGAACACCACCTACTGGTGAAAAGCCAGGTGGGAGGTGGACCAGAGCGATAGACCAATGCTTTGGGCTGTTTTTTGCGAGCGATGGTTGCGGACGACCGCCATCGAACGGATTATGACAGTGGTTGCGGTGAGTACCGAGAGACGCATGAATGGGGCTAATGTATCGTGAGATTTTGAGTGAACACCTCCTTCCATCAGCAAGGGCATTGAAGATGAAACGTTTGGCAGTGGCGTAGATTAATTCCGGCATGACAATGATCCAAACACACCGCCCGGGCAACGAAAGAGTGGCTTCGTAAGAAGCAGAGCTGTATTCCAGGTGCCTGCGGAGGCTAGCAGAGATCGGTCTAAGAGAGATCTCAACCCCATAGAAATCTTTGGAGGGAGTTGAAAATCTGTGTTGCCTAGCGACAGCCCCAAAACATTACTGCTTCTAGAGGAGATCTGCATGGAGGAATGGGCAAAAATACCAGCAACAGTGTGTGAAAAACCTTGTGAAGACTTACAGAAAAGTTTGACCTCTGTCATTGCCAACAAAGGGTATATACCAAGTATTGAAATTGCAAATTGTGTTATGACCAAAATACTTATTTTCCACCATAATTTGCACATAAATTCTTTAAAAATCCTACAATGTGATTTTTCTGGATTTTTTTTTTTCATTTTGTCTTTCATAGTTGAGGTATACCTATGATTAAAATTACATGCCTCTCTCATCTTTTTAAGTGGGAGAACTTGCACAATTGGTGGCTGACTAAATACTTTTTTTCCCCACTGTATATGCACAAATTGTAAAATTAGCAGCACTTCCAGTCAACTTTTTGAGCCCTCTTAAACTGGCTGTCTGTCATTGCAAAGCACATGAAACCACCTCCTGCATTGATAGCATTCGATCTGAAAAAGGAAAGAAAGATAATCTAATTGCTAAGTAATCAATTATTAATTTCAACTCAGTTAAATTCATATTGCTTTATTGGCGTGACATCCTGAAAATAACAGTAGAATACTGGCAACTGTGGTTGCTGCCAGTAATGAACTGTCAATTTACAGTTCTCTACAGTTGACAGCTCTTATTTTTTTTACAGTGAACTGTTGTCAGTTAGTTACTGTAATTTCTACAGGAAGTTTTTTTTACAGTGTAGATATGAATTTAATGTTTATTTTAATAAATATCAAAAATCTAAAAAGTTTGCATTATAACCGAGAACTACATGAACACTTCACAGTTGGTTGTGTTACTGTAAGTAATTTTCATCAAATGCTATTGAAGTTAGAAAAGTATAAACCAATGTCGTATGTAACTTTAGAAACACGGTCCCTAGATTTGCGAATATCGAATGCCAGGAAATGACACCTCTGGCCATTCCGTTGGGTCGTTTGTACAGTCACAGATACTGTACGGACAATACAGCTCAGTTTTTTTATGTATCTTGCTCTGTTAAACTGAAAAAGTGACTTTACGTAGGCTATACTGGATTTACATCATGCATTTCCTGTCAGCGGGAAAGCCGCAACCCCAGCTATCACAAGACCCGACCAAGCCCATGGTTGACACCCTCTCATTAGCATATTGCGCAGAGGAAAATAAATGTGGAACTACATTCAGAAATAAACCAGTGATCAAAGGAAAATAAATAGGATGAGTTTAGCATTTCCTTAAACATTTTCATTTGCCCACCAATTTATATTATTTAATTGCCTACTTTCATCACATGTATAATTATTTATTTATATATTTAAACAAGAATACGTGTATTTACACACACATTTATATATTTATTTGCGTATTTATTTATTTATTTATTTCCGTGTATTTATTATTTATTGTTTTGCAGGTTTGTACTCATCCCTTTAGTGGTGATTTTTTATGGGACCGAGAAATGACTGGTTGTTCTCACCTGACCCCCCTCCCGCACACAGTAGGTGGTAAATGCGGAAAAGCGATAGCCGGTCACTTTTGTGTAGTTTTTTGTACCCTGGCTTAAGTTCAGCCCCCGAAATGAGGAGTCGCCTGTCATATTTACTCCCCTCATAACTGACTTTCTTCTGGGGAACAGAAAAAAGGAGATGTTAGGCGGAATGACAGTCTCAGTCACCATTCGCTTTCATAGACTGTCGTTCTGCCTAACATCCCTTTTTGGGTTTCACAGAATGACATGAGGGTGAGTAAATAAATTTTTTTTTGCTGAACTTTTCCTTTAAGCACAGTCTTTGTGTACATTCTTTACACTATATAATCGCTGTGGTTTACAGTGGAAGTCAGGCACAGGCCTACATGCTTGTGCTTGTTATGAAGACTAGAAAATGGCATTGCAACATTTTTTTGCAAGTGAAAGTGGGACATTTGTGTTGTAGAATATACAAATGAATCCAGTTTACAACGTTAACAAAAAGTCCATCTGACAGATTAGCTTCATGTTTTTGTGAAGCAGTTTGGGTGTTCCAGTGCATCTAGATTAAAGGAGTAGTTCACTTCCAGAATGAAGTGATAATTTACTCACTCTCCAATTGTTCCAAACCTGTATGCGTTTCTTTGTTCTGTTGACCACAAAAGAAGATATTTTGAAAAATGTTGGGATCTGAATAGTTGATGTGCACCTTGACCTTCCCATAGTGTTTTTTTCCTACTATGGAAGTCAATGGTGCCCATTAACTGTTCGGATCCCAACATTTTTCTAAATATCTTATTTTGTGTTCAACAGAAGAAAGAAACTCATACAGGTTTGGAACAAGTGGAGGGGAGTAAATGATGACAGAATTTTCATTCTGGAAGTGACCTACTCTTTTAATATGAGCAATTGCTTAACCTGTTTGTATAGGTTGAATGAAGTTAAATTGTGCAAATATTTATTGTTGTCTTTGAGCTTTTGAGAAAATACAACACCGCTTTTGTTGTATTTTGTTATAAGTTGTCTCAGTTGGTTTTGTTTGCAAATACAAACACCGTACTAGAATTGTTTATCAAGTAGACTGTAAAAAAAAAAAAACAGGCTTTGAAATGATTATGATCATTGAACTCTGTAGGACCAACAATATGCAAAACAAAATTCCTGAATAGAAATGGGTGAATTAAAATTGAATTCATTTGGTGAATGCATAAATAAGAGAAAGTGTGATTTATGGTTTTTGTTGATTTGTTGTGATGCTTTGAAGACATTATTACTTTCTTGTGGAAAAAGGTTTCTAAATGTCTCTTGAGATTTGATAGATTCATGCTCTCATCGGACAACAATTCACAGCCATTTATCCTTGCTGTAAGTGAAACTGTATTTAATGTAGTCTGATTCGAATGTTCTTTTACCTTGGATAGTTATTTTTTTGCATTGTTTTCAGGAATGAGAGCATGTCATGCAGCCTGAATAATTTGCCAGCCTCTACCAAGTGACAGATGAATTTGCAGCCAAAACAACAGATATAGAAAGTATTTTCTCCTCCATTAAAAAAAACTAGTTCAGAAGTTTAAAATATGTTTTTGTCCAATTATATGGTTAGTTAGATTTTATTATTTTCCCTTCTGTCTGCGACTGTCATGGAACAGATCTGCAACTCATTTCAGGGAGGACAGCAGTGAATTGCTGTATTGGCAGGATATGCTGTGCTACTCTGTAATTCATGAAATATACTGTGTGTGCCCGTGTCTGAACTGGTAAAATTCTGCTGCATGTCAGTGCAGGTTTAGAGGTTGTGAAAGCATTGGTTTGTGCCAAAGCTGTGATGTTTTAGCCAGTTACCCAGACAGATTTTCAGATCTGAAAAAAATCTGATTTGTTAAACAAGCCTTACACTGATCGGATCCGAACAGCCTTTTATGCTTACTGAACAAAACCTTGCAGTCAGTCTGGTAGAGTTACTGTAAATGTTACGGTACAGATTAGTTTTATATAGTAAAACCTAACCTACTGAACTGCAGTAATGGAATCTAATTTCCATTTTATACATTTTTGTATTGCTTTTCTTTTTGTGGTTCTTTATATTCAAATAAGGATAAGGAAATGTTTTACATAAGTTTCAATAATCAATTGTAAAATGTACTTCATATTATCGTAGGTTTATATTACTTCACTGCAACCCGACAAAATAAAATTTGGTTTAACTTGAAGAAATTTTGACAGAAATATATAACTGTTGTACAGTAGAATCTACTTCTCAAAGTAATAAATAACAACAACAATAATACAGTTTATACAACAATATCACAAATTTTCTGTGTTTTAATTTTAACTGTAAATTTCTGTTG